>LR750811.1:0-139591 GCA_902729485.2 Mus minutoides | reverse complement strand
ATATTCTGCATGTCTTCCAAACCTTCTTCTTGGGTTTTCACAGATCTTATGGCTTGGCATTCATTTAATTTAAATGGGTTAACCTTTCGGCTAGGTTTTTTGTTTTGTTTTAGAGATTAAACAATATTTATTCACTTTAAATCTCAGTATCAGCTCACCATAATCCCAGCCCCCCACCCTGCAGTGCTTCACCCACTCCCCTGTCTCCTTCTTCTTCTCTGAGAAGGGGGAGCTCCTGGGTATTACCCCCCTACCCCACATATCAGTCACTGCAGAACTAGCTGCATCCTCTCTTATCAAGGCCAGACAAGGTGGATCAGTTAGAGGAATGGGATTCATAAGCAGGGAACAAATGCAGGGACAGCCCCTGCTCCAACTGTTGGGAGAATCCACATGAAGACCGTGCTGCACATGTGTGGGTCAGGGTCTAGTCTATGTTTGTTCTTTGGTTGGTGGTTCAGTCTTTGGGAGTCCCCAAGGATCAAATTTGTTGAATCTGTTCTTCTTGTGGAGCCCCTATCCTCTTTGGGTCCCTCAATCCTTCCCCTGACTCTTTCACAAGACTTTCTGAGCTCCATGTAATGTTGACTGAGGGTCTCTGCATCTGTTTTTGTCAGATGTTTGGTGCATCCTCTCAGAGGACAGTTATGCTAGGCTCCTGACTGCAAGTATAACAGAGTATTGTTAATAGTGTCAGGGATTGGTTCTTGCCCATGGGATGGGTCTCAAGTTGGGCCAGTTATTGGTTGGCCATTCCTTCAGTCTCTGCTCTGCCTTTGTTCTTGTATTTCCTTTGGACAGGACAAGGTTTGGGTTTAAAGTTTTGTGGGTAGGTTGGTGTCCTTATCCCTCCAATGAGAGTCCATATTCTAGCTAGTTTTATATCAACTTGACACAAGCTATGAGGAAACCTCACGTTTTCTCAATTAGTGATCAATGGGGGAGGACCCAGCCCATTGTGGGTTACTCCATCCCTGGGCTTGTGATCCTGGGTTCTATACCTGGCTGAGGGATGGGTCCATCCACCCATCCCCAAAATTTTAACCCAGAATTTCTCCTGCCTAAAGGAAATACATGGACAAAGAGTGGAACAGATAGTGAAGGAAAGGTCATCCAGAGACTGCTCCACTGGGGATCCATCCCACATGCAGACACCAAACACAGACAATATTGCTGATGCCCAGAAGTGATTGCTGACAGAAGCCTGATACAGTTGTTTCCTGAGAGGCTTTGACAGATCCTGAGCGATACAAATGTGGATGTTTGCAGCCATCCATCCGACTGAACACAGGGATCCCAATGGAGAAGTTAGGGCAAGGACTGAACGAGCTAAAGTGGTCTTATCAATGGGAGAGCAGGCCCTTAGTCCTGTGAAGGCTTAGGGTGGTGAAGGGGGAGTGTGTGTGTGTGTGTGTGTGTGTGTGTGTGTGTGTGTGTGTAGCACTCTCATAGAAGCAGGGTAAGGGTGGATGGGATAGGGGATTTGCAGAGGGGAAACTGGGAAAGGGGATAACATTTGAAATGTAAACAAATAAAATATCCAACTTAAAAAAAGAAATAGTTAAAACTCAAGAGAGAGAGAGAGAGAGCGAGAGAGAGCAGGTTGTACAGCCATGGTGAGTAAGCCAGTAAGTAGCACTCCTCTATGGTTTCTGTATCAGCTCCTGCTTCCAAGTTCCTGCCCTGTTTGAGTTCCTGTCTTGACTTTTCTCAATGATGGATTGTCACCTAGAAGTGTAAGTTGAAATATATCCTTTCCTCCCAAGTTGCTTTTGGACATGGTCTTTCATCACAGCAATGGTAGACCTAAGACAGACAAATAGCAACTCAGATACATGTTTTTTATTCGTTTCGTTTATTTGAGACAAGATTTTACTTACTATGTTGTGCCTGCTGTCCTGGAACTTGTATCAGGCTTAGCTTCAAAATTCCAGGGATCCTACTACCTCTGATTCCAAAGAATTGGATTTGCAGGTATGAGTCACCATGCCTGGTTTGCTGGACATTATTTTAAAGATTAATTAAAATTATAAAGATAATTAAAATTGTCTATTTTACCCACTTATTGACTACAAACACACACACACACTCTGTTTATACACACATGCTTGTGAACACATATGATCATGTGTGTGAAGAAGGCCACAGGGTGATGTCAAATGTCTTCCTCAGTCACCCTCTGTCTCAGTTTTGATACACGTCTCTTACAGACCCTGGAACATACTCATGGCTAGTCTGAGTGCTCAGTAAGCCTGGGGTCCTGTGTCTCTCCCTTCTAGCTTTGTTATTGCAGATGTATCACTGTACCAGTCATTTATCTGTGTTCTGGGGGATCGAACTCACATTCTCATGCTTGTCCAGTCAGTGTTTTTCCTACTGAGCTATCTCTCTTGCAGCAAACCTTTTCTTTCTTTCTTAAGATATTTTTTATTGGATATTTTCTTTATGTACATTTCAAATGTTTTCCCCTTTTCCAATTTCCCCACAGAACCCCCCTATCCCATCCCCCTCCTCCTGCTTCTGTGAGGGTGTGCCCACACCCACCCTCCCACCCACTCCTGCCTCCCCACCCTCACAATCCCCTACACTCGGGCATCTAGCCTTCACAGGACCAAGGGCCTCTTCTCTCATCCATACCCGACAAGGCCATCCTCTGCTACAGATGCGGCTGGAGCTGTGGGTCCCTCTATGAGTATTCCTTGGTTGGTAGTTTAGACCCTGAGAGCTCTGATTGGTTGATATTGTTCTTCCTATGGAGATGCAAACCCCTTCAGTTCCTTCAGTCTTTTTTCTAACTCCTCCATTGGGGACCTCGTGATCAGTTCAATGGTTGGCAGCGAGCGTCCACCTCTGTGTATGTATGTCAGGTTCTTGCAGAGCCTCTCAGGAGACAGCTATATCAGGCTTCTGTCAGCATGCACTTCTTGGCATCCACAATAGTATCTGCATTTGGTGACTCTATATGGGATAGATTGACACTTTTTTTTTTTAAGATAGTTTATGTATGACACTAATTCAGGTCCTGAATCAGGCACAGGTTGTGACACACTCTCTTTTATCTAGCTGTTGCCAAGTGTTCTCCAGTTGTTTGACACTCCATGGGTGTAGGTGTTTCTGTATGTGAGTGCCAGATGTACTTTGTCCCTTGCATTGCTCAACAATTTGAGTCACAGATGGACCCACAGCCTTCTGTGGAATTACTGCTCTCATTTCTGTGATGAGTGGCATATTAGCTATGAAGAATATTTTCAAGTTATTGTTTTAATAGACCTTTTCCTCAGGCTTAAATAAATCATGACTCCTTTACACAGGTTAGAAGACAGATTTAGACTTAATGGGAGATTGCAACTAAATCACAGTACAATGCTTGGAAAATTTACCTCCTTTTAATGTCATATTTCTTTCTAAATGGCTGTGATAAGTGGCTTTTATAGAAGGTTCATGAAAGAAATGGAGTATTTAAAAAAGTTAAGACTTTATGACAGGTTTCAAAAATATCTGAAAGTCAGTATATATGTTCAAGCTTAATAGTTCTATATCATAATACCCCTAATACTTTTCAAGAACCTTTCTTGGCAATTAAAAAATTAACTAATGCTAAAGAGAGATCAAAAGAACTTAAAACCAAATGAAATGTGTCAAGATTATGAGGTATAAGTTGAAAATGAGTATGTGGGCTGAAGAATAAGGGCAGACTCTTTATTTAAAGCTATCTAGAGTTTAGACAATGGGAAGCTTTTGAAGAGGCTGCCTTTCTTCTTCTGCAACCAGGTAAAATCCTTCTGCTCACAATGGTTAGGGATCTCCTGCTGAGGCAAGGTGACCTCTAGAACCATAGAAGATGGGGATAAAGCTGGATGAAATTCTGGACCAAGGAAACATGTTCTCTCAGTGCTCATCCTCCTCCAACTGTTCTCTGGGATTTTTTTGTTTTCCTGCCAATTTAACCTGTCTCATCCTTTCCTCAGAAAATGGCTGGATAAGAGCAATTCTTAGTCTATACAGGATTTATCCATCTTTTATTTCTGGTATAGGGATTTATATTGCTTTGTTTCTAATAATTGTGTGCTACTAAGGCCATGTTTTATGTCGGATCCCCAAGCATTGATCAGTCTGTGAAAAGGCATTTGTGTGAGTTTCCTAGGACCCATGTATACCATGTGGGTAGCAGCTAACTGTAGGATCAGCTAACTGGTACTGTTTGTTGTTTCAGTACTGCAGATCTAGCCCAGAGTCTTGTATGAGCCAGGCAAATGCTTTGTCCTGGGAACTAACACATCAAACCCACACCAGAGCAGCTTTCACTAGTAGGAGGCGGCCTCACTGTGTGTTGTGATGTGTATAAAATAAGCTGCATGTCCAGAGAGAGTTGACTGCTCACTCTCATCTGCTAAACTTTCTATTTAATTGTGAATCACAAAACCAGTGCATCAGTTAGCTGTCACCAAAATACATGAGTTTTGGAGCTCTCAGTCCTCAGTCTGTAGGTTCCACTGTGCCAACTCTGTGTATGCAGCTAGCACATCCTGATAGGTTGTGTGCTGGGGGAAGCTGTAGGACTCCCAGGGGACAGCAGACAAACACAGCACAAGATACAATAAGACCAGACACAAAAACTCACATTATGGCTTGGTAAGGCAGCCCAGTAGGAGGAAAAGGGTCCCAAAACAGACAAAAAGAGTCAGAGACACCCCCACTCCCACTGTTAGGAGTCCCACAAAACCCCCAAGCCAACTACCATATATTTATAGAAGGCCCAAGGCAGACCCACATAGACTCTGTGATTGCTGCTTCAGTTTCCGAGAGGCCCCATGAGCCCTGCTGTTTTTTCCAGGTGTCTTTGACTCCTCTGGTTTCCACAAGTCCTCATCCCTACTTTCCAGGGTTTTCTCAGAAGGGGGAAGGCAGAGATGGAGACCTCCAACCTGGGGTCTCTCTCCACCTAATACAAGACCTACACATTTTATGTTCTTTCCTGTAGTTTTCTATTTCCACAGTTATGTAATTCATAAAAGAGATTTTAGATTCAGAAAACATATAGAAACCACGAAGACTAATAAGGAAGAAAAGCAATGCCCCCACATATGGCTTCAGCTCTTATCAATGCCAATAGGACTTGTCTTCTTTTTAAATGTATAATTATGATAAGAATTTATTGAAATAAAAAAGCATACTGTAAACAATGACATTTATTTGGTCTTCCTAATAAAATGAAACCATAGGTTTGGAAAGCAACATTTCATCAGAATTCTTTCCTTTTTGGGTCCAGTGTTTAATTCCTAAGCAAGGCCAGCACAAGACATGTGGTGCTCATTTCACATGATAATAGATTCTGTAGGCAGGGAGACATGTTAGATATTCCTCTTGATGACTGTGAGGTTTGGGATTCTAATACTTCCCCAAAACAACCACACCAAGACATGAGCTTCTACAAGTCTATCTATCTATCTATCTATCTATCTATCTATCTATCTATCTATCTATCTATCTATCTATCTCCTTGTAGTTTCATTAATGGGCTCATTTATTTACCCATCTCTTTAGAATGACTTTACCAGTCTTCCTTAAGGAGTAGTCTTCTTCTGGGTGATTGACAATTCTAGTAAGGTTAACTCTTAAGGAGAAGACAATAGTATAGATTGTTGTAATTTTTGGTAGTAGTTACCATGTCATGTCTCTACCTAGGGCCAAAGGTAGATTGGATTCTTTTGTCTAGGAAGGAATAATGTCTCTTTATTAAGCTTAAACAGAGCTCTGGTAACAGAGCCATCTTTGATGTTCTAGAAGGCCACCATTACCCACCCCCACCAAGAATTAAGGGCCTAAAATAATTGAAGAAATGGGTTGAAATTGGGGAACAGATATAACTTGTTTGTTCCATGATCATTCAAAAATCCATCTCCAAAGCTGTTTACTAGAAGACTGTGGTGCCTGTCATGCAACTTCCTTTCCATGCTCACCAAGGCTCTAGGTTGAAGTGCTCATTTAGAAATTGGAGCTACCCCTACTAGCATTTTTTTTTCTCCTGCCTTTGGCCAGGCCAGAGCAAAGGCCATTTCCTGATTTGAGTCAAGGACAATAATTCTCTTTCAGGTTCCCTGCCCCTAAATCTCTTTATTCTTTTTATCTCTTCCCCTCATCAATTCAACATTTGAGAAGTCTGAGACTCATGTAGAGGTACACAGTTCACTGTAAAGGGTCGACTTCACACCTGAGGTTCCAGTAGCACATGGATACTTTTCAGTTGCTTCAGTGCTTCAGAAATTAGAGGCAGACTAGAAGAACAGGTGAATTTCCATAGCCATCATCACCTGCTCATGACAGAAACATGGCTTAAGGAATTCTCTCCAGTTTAGAGTGATTAAAAAAAAGCTCAAATACAATTCAAACATCCTTGAACTGGCCATTCTTAACTAGTGAGTCACTTTGATCATTTTGGGAAGATACAACAGCAGAAAATTTCCAAGAATGCCCATGTTACAAAAAGGTAGGGGCATTTATAAGATTATTTCTGAGATTGATTTTAGAATTTTTAAAAATTTAATTTGATTCAAAGCTATCCCATGTTCATTTTTTTTCTTATTTCTGATGCAAGAGCTGTGATTGCTAAGTCCTTTGCCTCTTTTTGAGAGTCAGCCTGCCCGTATGGGATGGCACATGCTAAGTTGCCATGGTTTTGATTTAGAAGGCTTGTGGAGAAAGCCACTGCACTGTTTTCTGTGGGGATTACAGAAATAATTGTCACTGGTTTTGTACTTTTAAATTAGAAGTTCTTTGTGGTGGTGGGCTATTCTTTTAGCAGTATGTTTCTACTTACTGAAAAGCGTTGCTGAGCACAATATACCCACTCTGCTATGTAAATAAAGACATTATTGTTGGAATAATGAAGTTCAGGGGATGCCTCTTCTGGTAGGCTTATCTGCCAATCTGTGTTTAGTTGGCTTTTCAGCCCACCCGTTGTAATTACTGCTTTTCAGTCTTCTAGGGGTCTTGGAAGGGGATTTGTAACAACTGGGTTATTTCAGTGGAATTTTCCAAATATACAGTATCTCCTCCTCAGATCACAAGTTCACGCCCCTATTCTTTCCTGTGTGCTTTAGAAGCCCTTGGCAGGCTATTATTATGAGCTGAAGGGCAGCTTTCAAGCTCCCCCTGTTGATGAACTTGGGCAGGCCATCAGTAAGCCGCATGTGTCTCACACTGCTACTCTTTGTTCTAATTTCACTTGGAATTGTGCTACATTTAAGAGTGTGAATTCTTTCAGGAGCAAAGTTGGCAAATGTTTAATATTAGGTCTGTGGCATGTCATCTGGACTTTTAAAAAATAATTGGACACTATTTAATATAGATGTTTTGATGTATGTCATATCTAAAGATTTTATTAAATATGTCACATAGACTTTTGAGGTTCTAAGGAATGTAGCCAAGGACCTTGTGCATGCTAGACAATTATTCTTTACTGAGCCACATCTATAGCTTTAATTTTATTTAAAAAGATGTTAAAATATTAAATATAAAGGAAAACATTATCATAAAATGTAGTAGACATGTAACATATATGATCTTCAGTAAGATGATACATATTTTGCAATATCCTTTCCTTTGTCTTCAAAGCTTATGGCTGACCTTTATATTCTTTTGTAGGAAGTAGAACAGCAATAATGATCACAAAAATTATTAATAGAAACAAATTAATAGATACAAATAGATTGTAAATTATATAATATACTATTAATAATATTATTACCACTTTAATCCTGGTGCTGGGTATTGCTAGCTTTATTTTAAGGTCAATTTCTTCCATCATTTTTTCTTTATTCTTCTCTCATCCAATATATCTTACCTCCAGTTCTTCCAGTTCCTTCTCCCCTTCGCTCTTCCCTACATCACCTCTTTCCCTCATCACCCCCACTGCCTCGAAAAGAGCAGGACTCCCAGGGTCTTCCACCTTTTTCAATTGCTATTCCTTTCTGTTGTCTACCATAGGAATTTTCTAGTCAACTTAGCCTGGAAAACTCTGAGTCATGGTTCCTTCTTGCTCCTTCTCTTTTTCTCCTTGTGATTAGTCAGCTAACAAACCCTTCTTTTCTTCCTGAGTAGTGTCTTCTTCCTCACACTTTCTTTCTTATTGTCACTCCTCTAAGTCTTTATTATTGTTTGCCTGTTCTGTAGGCTTCAAGTTCTCATCTTCCCTCTGCAGAAGGAACTCTGAAGCAGTTTAGGTATTGTTAACCTGACTGGTGCACAGAGAAGGATTTTCTAAAGATCAACTTCATCTGGGACTGGCACAGCCCTGAAATGATAGATAACATGTGCACCACAGTAAACTGTGTGTGTGCATTCTAAAAGGTTCAGGCACAGAAGTGCTTTTAAAGTCAACACTAGAGAAATTTATATAAGACCCGATATCCAGATGGTATAAGCTTACTACTAATGGAGGTGACATAGATGCTGGCTAGATGTCTACAACATTGTATCTGATTTGCCACAGTGCACGGTTACAGAAACTTATGCATATGTGTCAGGACACCCATGGGGTAAACAGAGCATGAAGGAAGTTCTGTTTTATAGAAAGTCTCTGAAAAAGATGTATCTCACACGAGTGTTCTGCTTTAACTAGTTCTGGACTCTAATTTTATGTAGATCTGGCAAGGACTATTTTATCTTGATATCAGCAACTTTCACACTTTCTTCTTTGTCTACACAGTTATCTTTTATATGTGGGTAAATTTTTGAGTCTCATGGATTATCTTTTATATTACTTCGTTTTGCTCCCTTCTGATTGCTATACGAGCATGGCTGTTCCTCACACTTTAAACATCTTTTTCCCCCCAAATGCACTTCATTCTTCTGCCTTTACATTTCCTCTTTGCTATTAAAGAAAAAACAAAACCAACCAACCAACCAACCAACCAACCAAACAAACAAACAAACAAAAAATAAGAACCCTGCAGCTGCAGTGAAGCACTTGCCATGGGAAGACTTTGAGACATTCAAATAATATAGTTACATCTCCTAGTATGCCCATGTAATTATAACTAACATGTGAATTATTATGCTAACATGATACATGACATAATCAAATTCTGTTTAAAGGGTTTTGTTAACAATTCATTATATCATCAGTAGAAAACAAAACAAACAAAACAAAGCAGTCATTTTAGAAGATAACGTGCTAAATGCCCAATGCCAGGGAAAACAGGTCCCCTCGCTGGACTCTACTGGCAAACACAGGTATGCCCTGAACTCTGCAGTCCCCATCTTGGATAGATGATGAAGCATTCAAGTAAACGGTGAGGAGTTCCAGGTGTGAGTTTCTGAGAGGTACTGCCTCAGAGGAGACTCTAGAGCAGCCATGGCCCTCCAGTTCACCCAGTATCGCGTGGCGTTGGGCTTAACCAGACATTTTCTTCTGAGGAGCTCTGATGATGTGTCAGCCTCAGGATTTAGTGGTTATAAAACATCTTCCATATTAACAAACACTTGAGCCACATGAACACAACCCTCATCGCTTCTCCAACTTATTGTACTTGGCTTCCAGTTTTTTTGAATAAGCATCGAGCTTGTAGACTGCCTGCTCGAGAACTGCCACCTGCTTGCTCCTCAATCACGCTGGGCGTGGTGGCACACACCTTTAATCCCAGCACTCGGGAGGCAGAGGCAAGCAGATTTCTGAGTTCGAGGCCAGCCTGGTCTACAAAGTGAGTTCCAGGACAGCCAGGGCTATACAGAGAAACCCTGTCTCGAAAAACAAAAAACAACAAACAAACAAAAAAAAAGTGTTTTGGACTAGAGAGAGTTAGTAACCAGTATTTGTAATATCAGAAAAAGTCCTGCCTAGAATATGATCCTCCAGCTGAGCTCTAAAACTAATGTGCAAGAAAGACCGTTCCAATCAGAGGAACAACATACATCTCTGTGAGACAAGGACACAGTCTGGGCATGATTGATATCAAAAGCTAAATGGAGATGAGACAAAAAGATGAGTGTGTAGATAATGGAACTTCTTACATCCCCTAATCCTTGGTGAGATGATGGAAGACTTTGAAATATTTACATAAGAAATAACAGTCTTATTTGTAATTTAAAAAAATGATTTATTTATTATTATATCTAAGTACACTGTAGCTGTCTTCAGATGCACCAGAAGAGGGTGTCAGATACCATTATGGATGGTTGTGAGCCACCATGTGGTTGCTGGGATTTGAACTCAGGACCTTTGGAAGAGCAGTCAGTGCTCTTACCCACTGATCCATCTCTCCAGCCCTTATTTGTAATTCAATTTATTCTCATTCTCCTACCCTCCAGGTGTGTTTATTAGACAGAGTCTCATATAGCTCAGGTTGGCCTCAAATTATGGAGTTAGGGATGATCATGAACTTCTGTTTCTCTTGCCTCTGCCTTCTAAGTGCTGGAATTACTGGCTTCCAGCATTATGCCTGGCTTATGTGGTACTGGGATTGAACTGAAGGCATTGTGTATTCTAAACAAGCATTGTCAACTGAGCTACACTGCCAGATGTTGATTCGTAATTTAGAAAATGCTGCTCTGGCTCCTGTTCTCAGGAGGCTAGCACGATTGATTCCATGTTGGAAGCTGAGAGAGAACAGAGAGGAGAAGCACTTAGGATTCATAGGACATAGTGACTCAATGGGTGCTAGGGGCAATAGAGATGAAGAACTTAGAACAAACATCATGACTTTATTGTATAAAAGACAGTAGAGGCTATAGGAGGAACTGAGCTCATTTAGGAGAAAGCTGAGCATAGAAATTTAATACTGAAAAAGAGATTGTCTTTTTTTCTTTTTTCTACTACAATTCAAGCCCTTGATTCTGACATAGTTACTTGGGAATACAAATGTGTTAGGCAGCAGCTTAGCCTGACCAACCACAGCCTACCCCTCCATGGTGGGGCTTTGAGTCAGGAGTCACCACGGGACCTAAAGGTGTAGAATTAGGCAGAGGTAGGAAGGAGACTGTGTTTTCTGAGCACCAGTTTTGGTACCTGCCAGTCTAGTGCCTCTTGTGATGGTTTTTGATTATAACTGAGGATCTTTGGGAAGATAGTTGGAAGAAGTAATTTTTCTTTTTTAAAGATATACAAAATTATTACCATGCAAATGTCTCCCAAAGCACATGAAGTTTCTCCATTGTGTTTGAAACAGGCCTATGTTCCTGTTAATTCACAAGTAGGCAGAGCTGGTAAATCAAATAGGCCTTTATTTGACTCTAGAAATACATCCATACATTTTAAAATAATGTTTCTTGAAAATACAGATGTTCAAGGTAACTGTTGAGGATTATGCCTATGAGGAATTATTTTGCAAGATTATTTTAGCACATCTGCACATTTATTCTGTTCTTTCCTTTTAATTTGTATGGGATATAATGACACAGCATAAGTAATTCTGAGATATGTTTGTTTTTCAAAAACTTTCTTCACTAACATCACTAGACTATTTTGAGAACTAAATAAAAACAGAAAAAATTTTTTGGCAGCTTCTAGCAAGGAAGCTGTTAATCATCTTGATATATATTGAAAAGATTTTTCTTGACCTCTTTTAGTGTGGGAAAATACAAATCCATACAGTGCTCACAGTAGGTCTGCAGTTCCCCTAGCTGTGCAATGTTCTGCTTTGTCAGAACATACCAGCTGTTTTAATATGAAAATTCTTAAGGAATTGACTCACTTTGTATTAAATTTTAAAGTAATTATAGTTCCAAGTCTATCCTTTAAACATATTACTTTACTTTATGTTTTGTCTCTCAATTGTGAATATGTGATTAGATTTTTATATATTTTTCTCATGAAAACTGTGTTTATAATTTTTATCAGATAATATATGGTGTCTCTCTAAGATCGTATGATGTATTGAATCATGAACAAACTGTTTTATTCACATACTTTATGCCCAGAGATTGTAAAATGCACACAGATTGATGCACATACTTAAAAGATTTGATTTTGTTTCTGCATTAACATTTTAAAAACATGGCTTTCAGAATTTTCTAAATGAAGAAATGCCTTTTTACTTGATAAGCAATGGAATTATCTTAAAATAAATCTTTCATATAAAATTTTAATTATTTACATTTTGATGAGTTGCTTTTGGAAATAAATATTTTATAGTAAAGAAACACAAGCTCATAACATTAAAGGGTCCAATGCTATTTAATCTGCACAACCAAGGGCCTAAGGATTTTTTTCTAGTGAAATATTTAATGAACTGCCACTTTTCTTACCACTGTTGGGTTTACTGTGACCTAAATTAGGAAGTCTTTTGTTCCTTCTTTACTCTTTGATTTAATTAGTTAATGATTTTTGTAGTCAGTAGTTCCCCAGAGATGGCAAATTTATTGATACTGTAAATCAAACTCTGAATATAACTTCATACTGTTAGTTTCATTGATGGTGGATGCAGTGGCCATTATAGTATGGGCAAAGGATAATGCTGGCAAAAAGGACGAACCTTACTCTTTTAGGTCTAGGTTGAATGGGCTAAAAGTTGTGTAGTTAATTTTGATTGTCAACTTGACTTGAGGTACACTTCTGGGTGTGTTGTTCATGGATTTTCCCACTGATAACATGAGGACTTGGACTTCAGTGGATCCATCCCTTGATGGATGGGTGATACAGCACTACAGGCAGGTGATGAAGTGCGCGGTGGTGCCCTTGGAAGAAGGAGTTCACTGATGGCATGTGTAGATGGCTCTTGGCACTTTCTTGTGTCCTCCTTTTTTTCTTCCTCACCTGTCATATTGTGAACTCCCTTGTTTTATTAAATCTTCCCTGTCATCATGGAATGGCACCTCTGTAGCCAGGAACCAAACCAAACTTTCCTTCCCTGAAAATTATTTGTTATTTGGTCACTGTGATGCAACAATAACAAGACAGAGGTTAACTTGGTGGGGTCTGTAGAGGATCATGAATATTCAGATAGTTTCTAAGTATAGCTGAAGAATATACTACATCTTATAAAATTATACGAAGACATTGGGGTGGCCCAAACTGACACTATCATAGTTCTGTAACTCAAGAAACAGAGCTAGGAATATCTTTATCTAAAAGAATAAGCTATAGTAAACTTCCATTTTGTGTTGACATAAGGTTTACTGACCATATGGATAACTCTGGAACTCTAACCCAGACTTTGCTAATTTTCATCTTTGAAAATCTTTTTAGGTTTTAACAACACTACCAGTATTTCTGCCCAACAGTGCTTTCAACCTTTCTCCCCATCATGACATTCATTAAAAATTTCACAAAACATTAATAAATTAAAATTATATTTCACTAGAACATATATTTTTTCTCTCTTCATGCTCTTTTATTTTTTTTTAATGCCACATTGAAGATCAAAACCAGAGCCTTATGAACTGTACCATGAGCTCTACCCTGAAATAAACCATTAATCTAGAATAAATGCCTTTAAACTCAAATTTTATGGTAATTAACAAAAGAATTCAGAGGGAATGAGGCTAATTATACAAAAATAATATTTAAAATTGGACATTACAGATAAAAGTTACTGTTATTTATCTGAAGTTAACAAATTTCTGTGGTTTTTAACTGCAGAACAAGAGAAAGCAATGATGTACAGTACAAGTAGTTCCCAAGGATAAACTGGTGACTGAGCTTACTTTTTTCTTTAATTTTTCTTTTGCTACTTCTGAATATTCTTTAACTAAGGACAACCAAAGCCTGAAGGAACAGAAAAATTAACAAAAACAGGAAACTGGTTTTCTGATATGGGATACCAGGCATGTACACCACCCATACCTCAAAGATAAATAAAGAAACATGGTAAGCCATAGTGGTTAACCAGTTTATTGTGTAGAAAGAAATATTAGGCTGCAGTTCTGGGAGGGGGAAATCTACGAGTCTCTCTTGAGTTAAGATGTAGCTCAAGTCAGAAACGACTAAAAAGGTTTGAGTTTGAAGAACAGAGTGTATATGAAGACCAACATGGAAAACTTCAGAAGTGTACCATGGCTCCCTCCTATTTAAATTGAATACCAATAGAACATGTACATGATAAAACTTGTCAAAGCTAGGAAAGGTCTAGTTAAAGGCTCAAAGGAGACAACGTATGTATGGTGCAGGTTACTTCTGCTAGCCAGCACAGGCAGTTCTCAAGGGATACTGAGTAAACACCAGCTCTTTTCTTGGCTGGGTTGGGGAGCAGAGCAGGGGGAGGGTATAGAGGGGCTTTGGGGATAGCATTTGAAATGTAAATGAAGAAAATATCTAATAAAAAAAGAATAGGGTAATGTCACCTCAAGTAGAGGTCAGTAAACTTTCTGTTAAAGGACCGAGTGATGAGTGCTTTAGACTTGTGTGTAACATATGGCTTTGTTGATTCTCGTCACTTGCTTCTTTTTCTTCTCTCTTTCTCAAACCTATACGTAGTTCTTGGGAAATATAAAGACATAGTTTGTGATCTGTATTTGGTCCATGGTTACAGTTTTTTTTTTGATTCTTGACTCAGAATTGTGATTGCTCTGTTCTGTTTCAGAGATCATAAGATTAGCAGACAAGGTCATTAAAGACACTATGTGCATGTTGAGCATAGTTCAGGAGTTACATTATATTTAGAAATATAAAAGATAAAATGACTCAAATTTGTACATAAAAAATGAAATGGCACCCAGCGGGAGCGGGCAGAGTCGGTGGATGGGTGGATGTATGCCAGCTGCTCTGGAGATGGCTTCAGCGGGAGGTGGTGGCTCGGAGAGCGCTGCGCTCGAGGACGATCTTCCCCAGCCTTGGCGGTTCCTCATTGGCCTGAGCAGCCGCACCGCTAGTGGCAAGTCAACAGTGTGTGAGAAGATCATGGAGCTGCTGGGACAGAATGAAGTGGACCTCCAGCAGCACAAGTTGGTTATCCTGAACCAGGACTGCTTCTACAAGGTTCTGACGGCCGAGCAGAAGGCCAAGGCTTTGAAGGGACAGTACAATTTTGACCACACAGATGCTTTGATAATGACCTGATGCACAAGACCCTGAAAAACATTGTTGAAGGCAAAGCTGTTGAAGTCTCTACCTATGATTTTGTGACCCACTCAAAGTTACCAGAGACCACTGTGGTTTACACAGCTGTTGTGGTTCTGTTCGAGGGCATCTTTACTCAGGAGATCCGGGATATGTTTCATCTGCGACTCTTTGTGGACACAGACTCTGATGTCAGGCTGTCTTGAAGAGTTCTCTGGGATGTGCAACGAGGAAAGGACCTGGAACAGATCCTGACTCAGTACACCACCTTTGTGAACCGAGCCTTCAAACAGTTCTACCTGCCGGTTAAGAAGTACGCTGATATGATCATCTCTCGAGGGCTTGACAATATGGTGGCCATCAACCTGATCGAACAACACATCCAGAACATTCTCAGCGGGGACCTTGAGGATGCAAGCGGCACCGGGGAGGGCCAAATGGGCACAACCACTAGAGGACCTTCCCTGAGCCAGGATATCACCCTGAGGTATTGGCCACTGGTAAGCGCTCACACCTGGAGTCTAGCAACAGAACCCATAGAGGACCAGCATATGTAGGTTCCCCACAGACCCATGATTAAGGTCCTGGGGAGACCACTGGCTCCTAAAAGCACAGTCAGGGATCCCTCTCAGTGGGATGTAAGGTAGCATCAGGACCAAAGCCTTCCTTGCATGGAGGACAGACTCATGCTGACAGAGCATTCTGGGGTCCTCTGGTTACTCTCATCGGAGGAGGCCACAAGTCTCTGGGTCACTGTCCCGAACAGCATAGTAAGCCCATGGTGCCAACTTCCCCAGGGGATGCAGGACACATATTATGGGGCAACAGGAAACAGCCCGGGCACTGGCTGGTCTGGTGTTGACAGTGAGCCAAAAGGAAGTGCTTCTCCGTATGGTATGGCTTGTGTCCATGATGCAGAAGTAAAGTTTGCAGAGATGTTCGATACCTTTGTTTGTTTTGTGGCAGGCTGTTTGTGACCTCCGAACCTAGTTTTACAACCTACCACTTGGCTATGGTCCAGTATAAGGAGCCTGAGGAAGGAAACTTAATGACTACCCACATGACTCTATCTGGGGGCCTGGATCTTTGGTAGATCCCTTCTGGGAGTGGGCCATCAGGTCTCTTGTGGCTAAAACAGTGTCTCCCAATTCTGCAGGAAGCCTTGAACCAGGGTGCTGCCTGTGTACAAGTCACTTGGGTACAGTTCATGGCTAGCATGCCACGCAGGCTATCTCCAGCCAGGGAGCAGTGCAGTGCAGAGGCAGGTGACTGTGGCTGCCTAAAGCCAGCTAGTCTCCTACACACCCAACTCAAGCTCCCGGCTTCACAAATGCTCCCTTCTGTGTTGTCAAGTTTGTCTTCCCTCCCATGGGACTGCTGTTTTTGGAAAAGTGTCCTTTGCTATTGCCACAAGCCATGGCACGGGACTTCTCATTTCATGCTCAATACAAACTGTGGTTCTCACGACAGCAGCTGAGCTGTGATGAGCTCAGGGGCTGGTTTCTGCTAGCGTTGTGCTGATTTTGTTTAACTGAAACCCCTCTTTGGAGGGAGAATCAATAAATAACATAAAATATTTAAAAAAATGAAAAGGCTGAGGATAAAAAATACTGCGTGGGATCAACAGATTAGAATCTGTAGAAAGCCCTTCTGGTCAGGGCCAGCTCCAGGTCACCTTGGGCGCGAACTCGGTGGACAGTCCTGCGGTCGAAAGAGGACTCTCCACGCGATCTTAGGATCACTGGTGAGTGGAACACAACATCGGTTCCAATCGCGCCAGGACTGAGCCAGCAGCAGGAAAGCAGAAAACCCGCCTGACCAGGGGCACAAGTCCCTTCCGGTCAGCGCCAGCTCTGGGTCACCTTGGGCAAGAACTCCAGGGAAGGTCCCACAGTCCCCAGAGGACGTTCCATGTGATCTTAGGATCACTAGTGAGTGGAAAACAACATCTGTTCCAAACCAATTGTGACGGGCCTGTGACAGCAGGAGCAAGGACACGGGAGGTTTGTCTGACAAGCAGCTCGGGTTCCTTCTGATTGGTACTGGTACACCTTGGTTTCGAACATACAAGACAGCCCCGCCATCCCCAGAGGAGACACCACTTCCAGGCGCTATACTGGGAGCCAGAGCAATGAAGATCCTAAGGTCCTGCTGGCCAGAAAGTCCATCCAACTGAGAGCTTAAGCTTCACTGAGGGACTCTGTCAAAAATCAGAACCACAGAGGAAGACAGATGACACGGATCTTAGGTTCCAACAGCTACATGAACAGGTCCACTCTCAAATATGCTCATGTATGCATACTCCACACCAGCAATTTTATTTCAGAATTGGAAGGTGTGCTTGATATTTTCAATGTCAATATAGTATAGCTGACCAAATTTATAGAAAAAATAAAAACCATAAGACTATCTCGATAGACATGGAAAATTGTATTTAACAAAATCTCACACCCAGTCGTGATACACACTATTAGAAACAAGAAGTGGAGCTTCCTCCAGTTGGTGAGGGCATTTAAGGAAAACCATAGATAGTAATAGTTATTGGCAGGCTTGATTGTTCTTCTTTGTATCAGGAGCTTGACAAAGATGTGAATTTTACAACTTAACTGTTTTCTGGCTATGCCATTGAGTGGGAAGAGCTAGCATCTCAGCTTACTCTTCAAGAACAGTAAGCAGCAATCAATCATGCTTTTTAGTACAAACCAGAAATTGGAAACTGAAATGGAAAAAAAAATGACCATTTCAAATATCACAAACCAAGAAATACTTAGTAATAAATATTTCAAAATACATTCAAATGATGTCTCATTCATTCATTCATTCATTCATTCACTTTACATCCTGATAATGCCTCCTCCACCTTACTCTCCTCCCAGTTCCACCCTTACAAATCCCTCTTCCCATTACCACCTTACTCTGGGACATCCAGTCTCAGTAGGACTAAGCCCATCCTCCCTCTGAGGCCCAACCATGCAATCCAGCTAGTGGAAGGGTTTCAAATGGCAGGTAAGCAAGTCAGAGACAGTTTCTACTCCAATTTTTAGAGGACCCACATGAAGGCTAAGCTTCATATATGCTATAAATGTGTAGGGTGCCTAGGTCCAGCACCTGCACGGTCTTTGGTTGGTGGCTCAGTCCCTGTGAGCACCTATTGGCCTAGGTCAGTTAACTCGATAGATCTTCTTGTGGTGTCCTTGAATCCCACCCCCAGTCTTCCACAAGACTCCCCTGATGTTTGGCTGTGGTTTTCTGCATCTGTTTGTATTAGCTACTTGATGAAGCCTCTTAGGAGACAGTTGTACTAGGCTTCTGTCAGGAAGCATAGCAGAGTATCATTACTAGTATCGGGAATTGACTATCTTACATGGAATGTGTTCAAGCTGGGCTAGTCATTGGTTGGCCATTTTCTCAATCTTTCCTTACTCTTTATTCCTGTGTGTCTTGTAGGCAAGAAAAATTTGGGGGTGAAGGTTTTGTGGATGTGTGTGTCCCCCTTTCTCAACTGGAAGTCTCCTGTGGTTACAGGAGGTGGACACTTTAGTATCCATATCCCCTGGAGGTCTCAGTTAGGATCACCACTATAGACTCCCCAGAACCTCCCCCACTCCAAGTCTCCATCTACTCTTATAGATGCACCACATTCTATGAGGACAAAGTCAGCCCGATAACTAAACCACACAAATATTCAACAACAACAACAACAACAAAAAAGAATTTCAGACTAATTTCCCTTATGAACATTGATGCAAAAATATTCAATATAATACTCACAAACTAAATCCAAGAAAACATCAAAGACATCATTCATTATGATAAAACAGACTTCATCCCAGGGATGCAGAGATGGTTCAATATATGAAAATCCATTAACATAATTCACCATATAAACTAACTGAAAAAAAATCCAAGACCATCTCATTAGATGCTGAAAAAACCTTTGACAAAATCTGACACCCGTTTGTGTTAAAAGTATTAGAGAGATGAGGGAAACAAGGTCCACAACTAAACACAATAAAGGCAATACCACAATCCAATAGCCAAAACCAAACTAAGTGAAGAGAAACATGAGGCAATTTCATTAAAATCAGGGACAAGACAAGGCTGCACATTCTCACTGTATCTAGTAACATAGCTCTTGAAGTTCTAGCTCGATCAATAAGACAGCTAGAGGAGATCAAGGGGATACAAATTGGAAAGGAAGATCAAAGTATCTTCTTAGATGATATAATAATATATATAACAACTTCAGCAAAGTGGCTGGATACAAAACTACCTAAAAAAATCAGTAGCTCTCCTTTATACAAATGATAAACGAGCTTAGAAAGAAATTAGGGAAATGAGATCCTTCACATTAGCCACAAGTAATATTAAAAAAAACTTGGTGTAATTCTAAGCAAGTAAGTGTAAGATCTGTATGACAAGAACTTGAAGTTTCTGAAGAAAGAAATTGAAAAAGATAGCAGAAGATGGAAAGATCTCCTATGCTCATGGATTGGCAGGATTAACATAGTAAACATAGCCATTTTGCCAAAAGCAATTTATAGATTCAATACACATCCCATCAAAGTTTCAACATAATTCTTTATAGACCTTGAATGAGAAATTTTCAAAGAAAAAAAAAAACCCAGTTTAGCTAAAACAATTCTATACAGTAAGACAACTTCTGGATTTATCACCATGTCTGATCGCAAGCTGTACTACAGAGCAAGAGTAATAAAAACCACATGGTATTGGCATAAAATCAAATAGCTTGATCAATGGAATCTAATTAAAGACCCAGAGATACACCCACACACCTATACACTTGATATTTGACAAAGAAGCCAAAATCATACAGTGGAAAAAAGCAAGCATCTTCAGAAAATCATGCTGGTCTAACTGGATGTGTTTCTGTAAAGAAATGCAAATATACCCATATCTATCACCCTGCACAAAACTCAAGTCCAAGTAGATCAAAGACCTCAATGTAAAACCTGACATACTAAATCTAATTAGAAGAGAAAGCGGGGAACTGCTTTCAACTCATTGGCATAGGAGACAAATTCCTGAACAGAACACCAGTGGCTCAGGCACTGAGATTAACAATTAATAAATGGTACTTCATGAAGCTGAAAAGCGTTTGCAAAGCTAAGGACACCATCAATAGGACAAAATGGCAGACTACAGAATGGGAAAAGATTGTTACCAACTCTACATCCTACAGAGGACTAATAACCAAAATATAAAAAGAACACAAGAAATTAGAAACAAACCAAATAACCCAAGTAAAAAAATGAGATACAGAGCTAAACAGAATTCTCGACAAAGGAATCTTGAATGACTGAGAAACACTTAAAGAAATGTGTAAAGTTCTTAGTTATCAGGGAAATGTCAATAAAAATGACCCTGAGATTCCATCTTACACAAGTCAGGATGTCTGAGATCAAAAACTGAAGTGACAGCAGATGCTGGCAAGGATGTGGAGCAAGAGGGGCACTCCTCCATGGCTGGTGGAAATGCCAACTGGTACAACCACTTTGGAAATCAAATAGGCAGGTTTTAGAAAATTGGGATTAGTTCCACCCCAAGACACAGTTATACCACTCCTTGCATATACCCCAAAGAAGCCCTACTTTATCACAAGTACACCTTCTTGACTATATTATTCATAGCAGCTTTATTCGTAATAACCAGAAACTGAAAACAACCTAGATGTCCTTCAATTAAATAATGGATAAAGAAAATGTTCGACTGCCCAGTCACCGGAAGAGCCAGCCAGCCCTGCCTGCAGTTTCCTGAACTAAGTGCTTCTGCCCACCCAGAGCAACTGATTCTAAGGCCTGACTCTAGCAATGGCCTTCGCAAATCTGCGCAAAGTACTCGTCAGTGACAGCCTGGACCCCTGCTGCCGGAAGATCCTGCAAGATGGAGGGCTGCAGGTGGTGGAGAGGCAGAACTTGAGCAAGGAGGAGCTGATAGCTGAACTCCAGGACTGTGAAGGCCTTATTGTCCGGTCAGCTACTAAGGTCACTGCTGATGTCATCAACGCAGCAGAGAAGCTCCAGGTGGTGGGCAGGGCTGGTACGCATGGACAATGTGGATCTGAAGGCTGCCATGAGGAAGGGCATCCTAGTCATGAACACCCCCAATGGAAACAGCCTCAGTGCTGCGGAGCTCACCTGTGGGATGATCATGTGCCTGGCCAGGGAGATTCCCCAGGCGACGGCTTCGATGAAAGATGGCAAATGGGACCGGAAGAAGTTCATGGGGACAGAAGTGAATGAGAAGACACTGGGAATTCTTGGCCTAGGCAGAATCGGAAGAGAGGTGGCCACCCGAATGCAGTAGTTTGAAATGAAGACTGTAGGCTATGACCCTATCATTTCTCCTGAAGTCGTGGCCTCCTTTGGTGTTAAGCAACTGCTGCTGGAGGAGATCTGGCCTCTCTGTGACTTCATAACTGTCCATAACCCACTCCTGCCCTCCACCACAGGCTTGCTGAATGACAGCACCTTTGCTCAGTGCAAGAAAGGTGTGGGGGTGGTGAACTGTGCTCGAGGAGGCATCGTGGATGAAGGTGCCCTGCTGCGTGCCCTGCAGTCTGGTCAGTGTGCTGGGGCTGCAATGGATGCGTTTACAGAAGAACCATCACAGAATCAGGCTTTACTGGACCATGAGAACGTCATCAACTGTCCCCACCTGGGTGCCAGCACCAAGGAAGCCCAGAGCCGCTGTGGGGAGGAAATCGCAGTCCAGTTTGTGGACATGGTGAAGGGGAAATCTAACAGGGGTCATGAACACCCAGGCCCTAACCAGTGCCTTCTCTCTACACACCAAGCCTTGGATTGGTCTGGCAGAAGCATTGGGCAAGCTGATGCATGCCTGGGATGGTTCCTCTAAAGGGACCATCCAGATGGTTACACAAGGAACATCTCTGAAGAATGCTGGAACCTGCCTGAGCCCTGCAGTCATTGTCAGCCTTCTGAGAGAAGCATCCAAGCAGGTAGATGTGAACTTGGTGAACGCTAAGCTACTGGTGAAAGAGGCTGGCCTCAATGTTACCACCTCCCACATCCGTGAGGTCCCAGGTGAGCAGGGCAGCGGGGAATGCCTCCTGACTGTGGCCCTTGAAGGTGTCCCTTTCCAATCTGTGTGGTCCAGGGCACCACACCAATGCTGCAGGTGCACAATGGAGCTGTCTTCAGACCAGAGGTGCCACTACGCAGGGGCAAACCCCTGCTCATGTTCTGGGCTCAGCCCTCCAACCCTGTGATGCTGCCCACTATGATTGGCCTCCTGGCAGAGGCGAGTGTACAGCTGCTGTCCTAACAAACCTCCATGGTGTCTGACTGAGAGCCCTGGCACGTCATGGGCCTCTCCTCCCTGCTGCCCAGCCTGGAAACATGGAAGCAGCATGTATTGGAGGCTTTCCAGTTCTGCTTCTGACCCTGGGGCTCAGCACTCTCAGCCCCACAGGCTCTTCTGAAGAAACCTGCTCACTGTGACCTATAGGGAGAGGGGATCGAGGACCAGGGCATCTGCCTGAACTAATATCTAATAAAGAATCTTAACTCCAAAAAAAAAAAAAAAAAAAAAAAGAAAATGTATGTATGTACGTCTACACAATGGAATACTGCTCAGTGTTTAAAAACAAAGACATGATGAATTTGACAGGCAAATGAATGGAACTAGGAAGTATCACCCCGAGCGAGGTAACCCGGACCCCAAAGGACATGCATAGTATGTACTCACTTATAAGTGGACACTAGCCATAAAGTACAGGCTAACCATACTATAATTCATAGACTAATAAGGGGTGTTCAAAGGAGGATGCATGGATCTCACTCAGAAGGCGAAACAAAATAGTTATCAGAGATAGATGGAAGGAGGAAACTTTGTGGGAGAGGAGGTGTGAGAGGGGAACAGGGATGGAGATCGTGTGTGAGGAGAAGGGGTGTGGGAGAGGGCTGAGTATCAGTTGACATCTTTAAAGCATCAGGGGGCAAATGTAAAGAACCATTAGACAAATGGAGAGTTATTATATTCATAGATGAAAAGATTCAAAGTAGTAGATTCTAATTCTCTTCAAATTTATTTAACATAATTTCATTGAAAGTTTCAATTGTTTTCTTTCATAAATTAGTAAAGAAATAAAAATGTAGAAATCTTACAACAGTCAGAACAACTTATCAAAAGTTCACAGACCAATGATAAATCTACATTAATAAAGTTAGTGTGATTATGCTATAGACACAATCAAACATATCCTTACCAAGAACCCTTATGTACATGTTTGTTATAGCTTGGATCTGAAATCTTCCTCAAGGGCACATGAGTTAAAGGTTTGGTTTTCAAGTTAGTATCATCAGTAGAAAAACTTAATAGGTAGGGCCTTATGACATATTTTTGGTCATCAAAGGCATGACTTCAAAATGGGTTGGGGGAACTTGGTCTCTTTCTTTCTCTGTTTTCCAACCAACATGAATTGTATAGCTTTCATTGTTTACAATACAACTCAAGTTCAAACAACCAAAGTTAAACAGATGGATTAGTAAACAAACTAGTATTGAGTTAGTAAACAAACTGTAGTATATTTGTTCAAGAAAATATTTATTAGTAGTGAAATACATTAAAAAAAAGAAATCAGAGCCTTAGTTTGTAGTTCAAGCTGGTTTCAAACTCACTTACTGTATAGCTCAGGTTAGCTTAGAACTCGTGACAATCCTCCTGTCTTAGCCTCTTATGGTCTAGATTGCAGGTGTGAGCCACTATGCCCATCTTTAGCAACAAATATTGATATATTCAACATGGTTGTATTTTAAAATAAGTATGTTATTCAGAAATTTAAATTTAAATGTGATTTCATTGATACAAAGTTCTAGAAAATACAAATTAATCTGTAGTGACTAAAATCAATCAATCAATCAATCAATCAATCAATCAATCAATACGATCCTATTGTAAGGAGACACAATGGGAGAATTATCTAGTGATATGAAGAGAATTTTAGGAAATAGACATGTTTGTCATCTTGCTTAAAGTACCTATATATGTTATTAAGTATCTGCAGTTGGAAACGTTTATGTAATTTTATACTTGAGAATATATGGTGTTTATTGCATGGTGATAATACACAATAAAGGGAATGACTGCAGATATTTAGAGGCTGATTCAGTAGTTCTATGTAGAAATAATCTTAAAACATAAACATAGAAGATAAAAGTAACTAAATTGTGTAATCAGTACTCAAATGATCTCAGTACAATTCTGTCACTGTACTCTGTCTTAATGAGTTCATCTGTTTTTACAAAATTGCAGGCATGCCTATAATATTGCAGTGTTTGTGAAGAAAACTTTATAAATAAACATATATGAAGCCTAGCATTTTTAAAAAGAACATCTGCTTACCCAGTGAAAGTGAAAACCCATGTCCACTTAGAAATACTTAGATATTCATACGCACCTTATTTAAGTAGCTCAAACCAAAGAATAAATAAACTGATAGTGATATATTCAGGCAAGCAATACCTCTGAACATTGAGTGGATGTATGTAACAACTTACAAAAGACTCAGAAGCATTCTGGTATATGAAAGAAATTAGGAACACAGTATTACCAACTGTATAATTCTGTTTATATATAATTCTAGAAAAGATGATTCAGTAATAAGAAAACAGCCTAGTGGTTGGTGAAGGCCACAAGGCAAAAGCTGGGGATTGATTGCAAAGGGACAAACAGGAGCTTTTGAACTTATTGGATTTTAATAACATCATTGTGGTGGTAACATCACTGTGTACATTTGTCAACTCATATCTAGTTGTTCAATTAAAATGGTGAGTTTGCTGGTATATAGACCAGACAATAATAAAACCAGAAGCAGAACACCAGTTCTATATTTAAAATAAGTTGGTATATATCTACAGGGTGGAAAAAAAACCTAAGTTCTGGAATTTGAATAAAATGGAAAAAAAGGCAGCAAATTTAATCTACTGTTTTACTTGTGTTAAAAATTATATTTAGTGTATAAGTGTCCTTGTGCCTATATTACAGGTTTTCAACAGTAATATATTTTTAGAAAGAAACTAAAACACAGGTTGACCCCTGGTGTATTATGGAAGCCTATTTTTGGGTTCAACTTGAATGCTCATTCATCTCTTCCTCTTGCACTTGTCCTAATTCATAGTTGGGTCACTGAGTATATATGGTATTCCATTAGAAGAACATTGAAGTCCAGTTTATTCTTTTTTAGTTTGTCACTAATACATCCTTGGGTGCTATATTATTGAACAAAGCTATGCAGAGAGGGAAGAGAGTATGGCCATTCTCCAGGACAGTAGTTCTCAATCTGTGTGTCAGATTGAGGACCCTTTTGGAAAACCTCTATCTCTCAAAATATTTGTGTTATGATTCATAGCAGTAGGAAAATTAAAGTAGCAACAAAAATAATTTCATGGTTGGGGTTATCACAATACAACTGTGTTAAAGGGTCACAGCATTAGAAAGGTTGAGAACTAGTGTTCTAGAAAGGTCACTGCTGTCCAAATATGTTTTCAATTTCAATTTAAGAAGCCCTGTATGCAAAACAGTTATTTGAGAAGAGTACTGAAGATTAAGATCAGTCAATATTGTTTCAAAGACTTATAGGCTTTGCTCGTAGTTGGAATCAAACAATTTGATAATATCTGACAAGAATAGTGCTACATTTTATAAAGGTTTTACAACTCATCAGATAATATAATGGACTTCCAAGTTTATTTTAAAGATGTATAAAATTATGGTAAACCATAGAAATACTAAAGGGACAGTTTTCATCAGTGCAATCAACAGAACTCAGAGATATAACTGTTACAAGTAGTCTTGACATATTGATAAAGACAATTCTCCAAATGTTTAATCTAGATATAAGTTTATATTTTCTTTGGGTGAATTTTAATATCAGAAGCTTCAAACTTGAATAATCAATTTCTCAGATATAAGAACTTTTTATTTAGGGTGGGCCATCTCTAGAGGCAGAGAAAGATAAAGGGTAGAAGCAGGAGGTCTAGAAGATTAGGTGGTGACAAACTATTTCTCTTTAAATGTTCCTGTTATTCTTGGGTCTCCATCAATATCCTAAGGTTGGGAAGGCTGACACTAAGATGAAGACTGCAGAAATGTGAATGATAGGTATAGAACTGCACCTTCCTTTGGAAATACAAAGAAGAAAGTTACCTTTTTTTTTTTTTTAAACTAACATAAATATTAGTTTGTCAAGTTAGAAAGGATTAAGACATGAGTTCAATTAATAGAAAAGGGTCACAACATACAGAGTTTTTCAAGATAAAGCATGAATTCTTTCTTCCTTTTCATCTTTTCTGAGTTTGATGGTAAGGTTTTCTATCCTAAGCTTCTGCTGTCCATTACCTGGATAGCCTACATCTGATACAGTGGCTCAGTGATGTTGTGAAGGATCCAGGCTCTTTTTGTTTTCCATGTTGTACCCTTAGCCTGTAGCTTTTACCTCTTGTTGCTATAAAGCTGTTAACCTTTTGGATATTATGGTCATATTACAGAAAGATAAAAGAAAAAGGACAAAGGACTAAAGTCATGAGATTAAATCTGTACCTTTGAGGAGTTCTAGAAATCTCACTTGAGAGTATCTTGAATTTTCTTTGAACAGGACTGGGTAAAATGTCTACCTCTAGGCTCCACAAACAGGACTGAAGGTGAGTCACTAGATAAAATTGGGAGATTATTATGAAGAAATAATTGTCGAGACCTGGCAATGTTTACCATAGCAGAAAAAATTTTTTTTCAAACTCCAGTTTTCTTTTTTTATTGGATATTTAAAAAAATTTTTATTAGATATTTTCTTCATTTACATTTCAAATGCTATCCCAAAAGTCCCCTATACCCTCCCCTCTGCCCTGCTCCCCTACCCACTCACTCCCAGTTCTTGGCCTTAGCATTCCCCTGTACTGGTAACCCAATCACAAAAGAAGTCACTTGATGTGCACTCACTGATAAGTGGATATTAGGCAAGAAACCTAGAATACCCAAGATACAACTTCCAAAACACAAGAAAATCAAGAAGGAAGACCAACACATGGATACTTAATTCCTCCCTAGAATAGGGAATAAAATACTCATAGAAGGAGTTGCAGAGACAAAGTTTGGAGTTAAGACATAAGGATGGAACATCCAGAGACTGCCTCACCTGGGGGTCCATCCCATAATCAGCAGAAAGAAATTTTAAAGGGTCAAGTTTAAAGGCTATTTCAAAAAACAATATGGAGAGATGTTAGAGATTGAGGTGATTTGAAACTTATCAGATATATGGTTTTTTAAGAGTGAAGTTTTTGATGACTTGGTTTGGAATGACAGTAACAGTAAGTGGGCAAGGATACTTTCTAGGTATTTATATTGCTGTGCAGAAATAAAAGGGAGTATTATCTGTTGAGAGAGTGAAGATACATAAGAGATGAATCAAGTTTAGAATTATCTGTTTTGACAGATATTCACCATTGCTAACGTTAGTGGTAAAATTCTTTTGGCTTCTTTTTTTTTTTCCACTTTTAAAAAATTAGATATTTTCTTTATATTTCAAATGCTATCCCGAAAGTTTCCTATACCCTCTGCCCACCATGCTCCCTTACCCATCCACTCCCACTTCTTGGACCTGGAATTCCCCTGTACTGGGGCATATAAAGTTTGTAAGACCAAGGGGCCTCTCTTCACAATGATGGCCGACTAGCTCATCTTCTGCTACATATGTATCTGGAGACACGAGCTCTGGGGGTACTGGTTAGTTCATATTGTTGTTCCACCTAAAGGGTTGTAGACCCCTTAAGCTCCTTGGGTACTTTCTCTAGCTCCTCCATTGGGGGCCCTGTGTTCCATCCTATAGATGACTATGTGCATGCCCTTTTGCATTTGCCAGGCACTGTCATAGCCTCACTAGAGGATAGTTATATCAGCATTCTTTCAGCAAAATCTTGCTGGCATATTCAATAGTGTCTGGGTTTGGTGGCTGATTAACTAGAGGGCACAGGGACAGTATCCTAATTAACACAATCAGAAATGAAAAAGAAGACATAACAACAGAACCTGAGAAAATCCAAAACATCATCAGATCCTACTACAAAAGGCTATACTCAACAAAACTGGAAAACCTGGATGAAATGGACAACTTCCTAGACAGATATACTTCCTCTCCACATCAAGCCAGCTATTTTGTATATCACTTCCCACAGACCTGCTCACATGAGGATCAGACCTGTGGCTCTGATTTCTAAACTACCTTTGTTAAATCAGGATTAGATTAATGATATAAACAGTCCCATTTCCTCTAAAGAAATAGAAGCTGTCATCAATAGTCTCCCAACCAAAAAAAAAAAAAAAAGAAAAGCCCAGGATCAGATGGGTTTAGTGCAGAGTTCTATCAGACCTTCAAAGAAGACCTAATTCCAACTCTCCTCAAACTATTCCACAATATAGAAACAGAAGATACTCTACCCAATTCATTCTATGAAGCCACAATTACTCTAATACCTAAACCACACAAAGATTCAACAAAGAAAGAGAACTTCTGTGCCGGCTGTGGTGACACACGCCTTTAATTCCAGCACTCGGGCGGCAGAGGCAGGCGGATTTCTGAGTCTACAAAGTGAGTTCCAGGACAGCCAGGTCTATACAGAGAAACCCTGTCTCGAAAAACCAAAAAACCAAAAAAACCAAAACCCCCCAAAAAAAAAGAGAGAGAGAGAGAGAGAACTTCAGACCAATTTCTCTCATGAATATCGATGCAAAAATACTCAATAAAATCCTCACAAACCAAATTCAAGAACACAAAACGATCATCCATCATGACCAAGTAGGCTTCGTCCCAGGGATGCAAGGATGGCTTAATATACGGAAATCCATCAATGTAATTCACTATATAAACAAACTCAAAGACAAAAATCACATGATCATCTCATTAGATGCCGAGAAAGCATTTGACAAAATTTAATACCCATTCATGATAAAAAGTCTTGCAAAGATCAGGAAATCAATTCCCATACCTAAACATAATAAAACCAATCTACAGCAAACCAGTAGCCAACATCAAACTAAATGGAGAGAAGAGGGAAGCAATCCCACTAAAATCAGGGAGTAGACAAGGCTGCCCACTTTCTCCCTACCTATTCAATATAGTACTTGGAGTCCTAGCCAGAGCAATTCAACAACAAAAGGAGATCAAGGGGATTCAAATTGGAAAGGAAGAAGTCAAAATATCACTATTTGCAGATGATATGATAGTATATATAAGTGACCCTAAAAATTCCACCAAGAACTCCTAAACCTGATAAACAGCTTCAGTGAAGTACCTGGATATAAAATTAACTCAAACAAATCAATAGCCTTTTTCTACACAAAGGATAAATGGGTTGATAAAGAAATTAGGGAAACAACACCCTTCACAATAGTCACAAACAATATAAAATACCTTGGTGTAAATCTAACTAAGGAAGTGAAAGATCTGTATGATAAGAACTTCAAGTCTCTGAAGAAAGAAATTGAAGAATATCTCAGAAGATGGAAAGATCTCCCATGCTCATGGATTGGCAGGATTAATATAGTCAAAATGGCTATCCTGCCAAAAGCAATCTACAGATTCAATGCAATCCCCATCAAAATTCCAACTCAATTCTTCACTGAGATAGAAAGGGCAATTTGCAAATTCATTCTGGAACAATAAAAAACCTAGGATGGCAAAAACTATTCTCAACAATAAAAGAACCTCTGGTGGATTCACCATGTCTGACTTAAAGCTGTACTACATAGCATTTGTGATAAAAACTGCATGGTAATGGTACAGCACCAGTCAGGTAGATCAATGGAATAGAATTGAAGACCCAGAAATGAACTCACACACCTATGGTCACTTGATCTTTGACAAAGGAGCTAAAACCGTCCAGTGGAAAAAACATTTTCAACAAATGGTGCTGGCACAACTGGCAGTTATCTTTTGGCTTCTTAAAAGACAAATTGTGACAGGTATTTAAAAAATACTGATCAGTTGACCATAATTATTGATCTTTTCAAATTCCCTATTACATTGCCCATGCAAAGCGTAACCATCTGCAGCCAAGATATCTTGTCTTTAACAATGAGTATCTTGATTTCACAAAATTCTCCCATATTATAGTTTTGATGCAATAAGTTTTTTTTTGAATAGTAAGAACACCATTTTTGGCTTGGGGCCAGAATAATTTCCCCTGAATTATGTGGGCCACTGTATTTCTGTAGAAATGCAGAACAGTCTCCATAGGGTGGCGTGCATGCATGGTCCACAGATGTGGAGCCCACTGGCATGGGTAAGCAGCTTTCATATTTAAGTGAATGATAGAAAATGAAATTGTGGAGTAAAATTCGAGTTTTTTTGAACACTCTTTCTATAATATCACCAAAATACCACACTGCCTTTAGGATTAAGATTCAGTAGCCTCTTAAACCCGTGAGTCAGTTCCCATCTGCTGGCTTGATTTTGAAAACCCTTCAGAATATAGACAGAACCAAGCACACATCTCACCTTAAGCTATTTGTGCTTCTAAGTTGTATCCTTGTCTATGTCTGTTCAGAGCCCCCAGATGTTACCCTTAGATTGTTCTGCATCTTACATTGATTTGCTGGCCAGATGTTTATCAGCAGGCTCAGCATCAAAGAATGAGGATTAGAACTGAGTTCTAATTTCCACAAGTTTTAAAGTTCTGGGGACCCATAGAAGCCCTTATAAATCCACTTGATAATCCTTGACTCTCTGTACTATGTATTGGCTGTGTTTATACTTCCTCTCCACATCAAGCCAGCTATTTTGTATATCACTGCCCACAGATCTGCTCACATGAGGATCAGACCTGTGGCTCTGATTTCTAAACTACCTTTGTTAACACAGAGAACTAAATTGTGTTTTCTGAGTCTTACTTATAGAATTTATTTTCTTATTATAAAGGCATAGGCCTTCTTCTAGAATAACATGGCTCCCCTTCCTTCCTTCCTTCCTTCCTTCCTTCCTTCCTTCCTTCCTTCCTTCCTTCCTTCCTTCCTTCCTTCCTTCCTTCCTTCCTTCCTTCTCTTTCTTTCCTTCCTCCCTCCCTCTCCTTCCTTCCTCCCTCTCCTCCCTCCCTCTCTCTTTCTTTCTTCTCTCTCTCTTCCTTGCTTTCCTTGCTGTGTAAACATTGCTTCCCAGTTTCACTGGTTAATAAAAGGCTAGAGCCTGTGATTAGGCAGTGGATGGAGAAAGGTGCGACCTAAAGATTGAGTGAAGTGGTTGCATGTAGAGGGAGAGGAAGAAGAAAGGAGATGGAGATGGAGGAGGCTGCCATGAGAGGAGAAGGAGTATGAGCTCCAGTCCAGGAGAAACAGCAAGTAAGGGACTTTACAGCTGGGAAATAGGTTAGAATAGCTCCAAATCTGCCCAATATAAACTTATGGCTTGTAAATAAAATAACTGGATTTATGTCTTTTATACAGGCTAGCTAAAATTATAAATTCATTTTACACCCATACCTACATAAGACCCACAGAACTGTTCAACATGAAACACCCATCACGTTGAATGTTACTACTAGAAAAATAAGTGGTTCTTTTGAAATGAAGAGAAAGTACCTAACCCAATTTATAGGCTATCTTATATTTCCTCTAACCTAGATTCTTCTCCCATTTAACACTCTCATTTTTCCATGTCCTTTATCAACAAAAATCTTTAACAAACTGCCATCGTTCTATTGAAAAGAACCTTCCCTCCTTCCCTAGCTTCCAGATTGCTTATACTTCTACCATGCCTGACAAGATCAAAATTGCCTATTATATCAATGGTAACATTTTACCTCTTTGCCACAGTTGCAGTTTTACACTGATTTATGTAATTGTTTTATGAACATCTATCTCCTTCTCTAGAACATAATTAGAAGGCCATGTACACTATCACTCATTGGAATACCAGCACAAAGCATATTTCTTGGTGCATGATAAGCTCTTAAAAAAAGATTCTGTGGCCAAAGTCACCATGGAGATGTTATACCAGCCCTCTGACAAGGTTGGCTTCAATGTTGACGAAATACATGATAAAGTTAAAAAGCATGTTGATGAAGTCTTAGGTGAGTGCTATAGTCAGAACAATATCAACCAGTGGAACACAAACAGAGTGGAGCAATCTTTAAAACATTTTATTAAAATGGGATAAGCCTATTGCACATTGTGACCCATGCAGTGGCCTAGCAGAATGCATGAGCATTTCATACAGCCATCTTATGTTTGGGAGATACTACATCTGATGGAATCTGTATTGTAAGACAGGGGAACTATACCATGAATTGCATCAGTAATGTTTTTGATATCACAATTGTCCTGTAACCAACTAAATATGTTGGGCGAAAGCCATTAATTTAAATTTGTAAGTCTGTTCTTTCTAAAAGGAGAAATGATTACTTATTAACATGCTAGATGACAAGCGGACAATGTGTCTCAAAATAGGCAGTAATAAATGGGGTGATGTAACAAAACTCTTAAAGTAAAGAAGGTCTTGGCAGATTATCTCATTTTCTGTAGAGAATCATTTAAATGTGTAAACATCAGCCTAAAGATAAATACAGAAATATCCACTGACAAGCCTTTCACTAGCATTATGGACCCACAAAGAAATTTATTTAAATTAGAAAACACAAATATGTGAACAAAAAGATGCAAGAATAAACGTGGAAACAACTATATCAATTCGCCAATCTTTCCAGTTTATTTTAATTTCTTTAGTACATTGAATAGTATATAATATTTGATGGAAAGTAATTTTGATCACGGTCAATGTAATAATGCTAGCTATGTCTAACCTAGTTTTCCTAAGATTTGGTAAATCCATCTTTCAAAAGTTGAGTTTCTTGTATTTACGCTTAAAGTGGAAGTAAATCTGATAAACCAATTTCCTTGTTAAATAAAAACAGGTCTGTGATCAATAGTATATGACTCAGACAAGGGCCATACAGTCCACTCATCCCATGAATTCTATTGAATTCTAATGAAGGCATGCTCTGCATACTTCCTACCAAGCATGGCAGCTCTCAACATGGTGTTAAAGTTTTAAGTTTCTTTTGGCAACTGTATGCTTGGGAAACTAGTGTTTACATTTGAAGAACAGAAGAAAGAAAATGTGTCGGACTTTAATGGAGAACTAACTAAAAGGAAAGCACTTAGTGGTGACAGAATTATAGATATAATTTTTAAGAGTTTCTTCTGACAAAGTAAAATACATAAAGACCTTATTAGTAGTCTTAGCTATATAAGAAATTATATCACTGAGTTAGTTACAACTAGTGAGAATAATTTAAAATACTTAAGTGGAGTAAGGACTGAAGTCTAATATACATTAAAAGTGAGCAATTAGCAGGCTATTTAATATCTCAGTATAATGAAATATAGTTAAATCTATTTATTTTTGAAAAATATAAATTATGGCATTTATTTTTACAATCAATATGGAATAATATAATTTTTTGTAGTTCTCAAATGCGGTTTTATTATTCCATTCACTTAAAAAAATAAATCTATTTATTTATTTATTTATTTATTTATTTATTCACTTTACATCCTGCTCACTGCCCTCCTCCTGGTCACCCCTTCCCACAATCCTTTGCCCCCATCTCCACCGCCTTTCTCCTCTGAGTCTCCCTGGGTATACTCCAACCCTAGCATATCAAGTCTTCACAAGGCTAGGTACATTCTCTCCCACTGAGGCCAACCAAGGCAGTCCAGCTAGAAGAATATATTCCACGTACAGGTAACAGCTTTTTGGATAGCCCTCCTCTCCAGTTGTTGAGGACAAGCTCCATCTACAGTTTGGCTGTGGATGTCTGCATCTGTCTTAAGAGGCAGATGGAGGAAGGGAAAGGAAATGGGGAGGAGAATTGGCATGTGTTCTGGATCAGGGGAGGGAGAGACAGGAAAAATAGGCAAATGGCTATGAGAACGAAAGAAAATCTCCAGCTGGTCAGCATTGAGAGGTAGGGGGAATCTCCAGGATGAGGGAGAGTCCTGGGATAAGGGAAGCACCCAAAAATCAATGGGTTATCCTTAGCTGTGACTCACAGCATTGGGGATATGGAACCCGAAGAGGCCACCTCCTATACCCTGGCAAGTTCAAATGGAGTGATAAGGACACCAACCCACCCACAAAACTTTCCACCCAAAATTTATACTGTGTACAAGAAAAGCAGGGATGGGGGATGGAGCAGAGACTGAGGGAATACTTGAGACCCATCCCATGGCCAAGCACCAATCCCTAACAATATTAGTGATACTCTGTTATGCTTGCAGATAGGAGTCTAACATGGCTGTCCTCTGAGAGGCTCCACTTAGCAGCTGACTCAGATAGTTAAATTTATTAAGAAAATCAAATAAAAATATTAGGATACACAGCTGGAGACCAAATGCAAAATTAGTCTGCCATTTAACCTTGAAAATGAAATCAATTTTGCATATTACCACTGACACCCAATCCATGTAAGGACTTTGAATCATGATTCATTAAAATTAAGATAAGGAAAAGCGGCAAGTGTATTAAGACAGATACATGCATGATTGACATTTTGCCAAATCACTGTAATGATGAAAATGGAAAGATAGGGTTTAATGGAGTGATACATAGTTTTGGCACATCAGAAATTATTTGTGCATTACCTGTTGAGTTTTTGTCTTTTACATCATAACGTTAAATGCTAAATGCTAAATGCTAAATACTAAATGCTAAATGGTGGTCTGCAAGATTTAGAGTCTGCACAAAGCCTGAGGGACCCTGCCTTCAGTTGATTCTGATGGTGAATAAATATGCCAGCAACCAATAGCTGGTGAGAAAAGATGTAGGTGGGGTTTAGGTTTCCCTGGCTAGAGACCATGAGTAAGGGGCAGGGAAGGAAGAGAGCCACCATGGCATAGAGAAGAATGTGACCCAGAGGGCTGCAAATTGGGTTAAGAGCAGCCAAGATGGAACACAGTGTGTGTGTATGAGTGTGTGTGTGTGTGTGTGTGTGTGTTTAAAGTTTTTTTTCACTACAATTACCTTTATGTTACTTTACACTACTGTTTTGTGTGCCTCTGAAGATTATAACAGTGGCCAAACTATCTGTGCTGTTAGAGTTTATATTTTATTATTGTTATTGAATTCTCATTTTAAAATAATCAACTCATATCTCATGAGCTTGCTAACTGATATTTCCAGGTGAAAATTATCTCCCTGAATGTGAAACAAAAAAAATTGTATAATTCTGGGTACATTGCTCAGTCACTTGAAAGTCATATAAACATGTGAGTCTGAGTTCAATTCCCAGAACACTGTGAAAATGCTGGATATGGTGGTTTACACTAGTAACCTAGTGCTCCTCATGTGACATCCTGTCTTAAATAAAAGATGAGCAGCCATAAAGAATGACATCTGAGGTTACACTCTGGCCTTCATAGTATGTGCAGATACATATATATTCACACACACACACACACACACACACACACACACACACACACACACACAGAGAGAGAGAGAGAGAGAGAGAGAGAGAGAGAGAGAGAGAATACCAAAATCAGTCCTCTATTAGTAAGGCAATATTTTTTAGCACAATTCTACCTACTTGGAGAAAGAATGAGATCCATGGATACTGAGGTGTTTTTCTTTTTTAAGATTTGAGGGGCAAAGTTTATGGACTAGTCAAGAGTTTCTTGATGACTCCAATATGAATAACCAGAACAAAAGTAATGCCAGTGATCGATAAATGGGTATTTGAGGAGATCTAGTTGAAATCAGAGATAGCGATTTGTTTTAGATTGTTAAGTCAGAGGTTATGTTAACATCTCATTTACCAAGCTGTCGTTTGTTAGGTCCCAAAGAAACTGGGACAAGTCTCATTCAGGGTACTTGTGGCTCCTCCCAGCACTTCTCACCGAGGCTCCTACCCTAAACCTCTTCAGGCTAGGGCCTGGGCTTCACTTCTCCTTCCCCAGCCTGGTCTCTAACTAAGAGATCAATAACTAAGTCATTGCAGCCATGTCATTTCTTGGGTCCTGGTTGGCTCTCGTTTGGCCTCTTGGTCCAGGATCTCTCTCTCTTTTGGTTTGCTTGCCCTCTCTCATTTCTTGTCCTCTCTCTTACCCTGACTCTCCTTCCTCCTCTCATGGCCTGGTTCATTTTGGACTCTTTCAGGTGCTTCTGGCTGTTCTTTCCCTCATATCTAGAATAAAACCCATCGCCTCAACCATACCTAGAAGCCATCAACTCCTCATTTTCATTCAATGCTTTTTAGGGATAATTACTCCTGGATGCTTCATAGACAGCTTTAGCTTTCAGTCATTTTTTTCTAATAGTTTGTTTAGACTGTGCCTAGCTCTGAATCCTGGGTTACAAAGCCCTTCTTGGTTAGAAGATCTTTGTTTCATCTTTCCATCAACTTTATTCTTAGTTTCCAGGTATTTTTCCATTTTTATTTTTATTCTACTCTGACCTTGAAATATAAGGGACCACAAAGAATATTTTGCTCCAAGCTTTCATGCTCTCAATTTGGCCAATCCACAGGCAGAGCTCCGAGTAACATTCAATCTTAATCAGGAGTGCCTAGCATCCTGGTGGGATTTGACATTAATCATCAGAAAGATTTACTTGGTAACTGAAATTGTGGAAAGAATTGAGTTTCCCTAAATTATAAAACAAGATAGTCAGAGGATTGAGCCCTAGAAGTAAATGCCTTGGGTATCAATAGAAAATGAAAGCTTTGGCCATGCATAAAACCATTCTCTACATATAAAACAAGTCAGTCTCTAACAGAGAATTCAATCCATTTAACAGTTTCAGTACCTGCTATGTGGCTGATGAAGACCACTTGCAATAAACATGTAAGAGCCACTCACACTCATTCAATGCAGAATGCTTAAGTTGAGCTCCCTGGGAAATAAGACTCTAGGATGAAGGTTTATATGGAAGAACTGTTGAAAACAGTACTTACAAAACAGTGAGGGAAATGTTAAAGTATGATACATTTGCACACGATCTCCTAGAGGGCTCCAGAGCTAAGCCTGCCATTCACAAATGGTCAAAGACACACGGAACAAACATGTCTTTCCTTGCTTACATTAAACAGCAATTCAGTGTGGGCATTGGTTAGGACGAGCTGTATTCTTAGAGAATTTTATTAACTGAAGTCAATTTCTGGAAAGAGCCTTAGCTATGAGCCACCAATAGATAACATCTTTGGCAGCTGCAAAAATAAATCCTCCAATCCTTAACAGCTGCATCTAAGCAGTACCTCATAGCATTCATCACTAAGAATATTTTAGAGGGTGGAGAAAAGCTGAATACAGTGCAATTTCTTTTCCTTGTGTGTGTATGTGCATGTGTGTAATAACTTTATTGGTATCTATCTGTATACCACATACTTCATTCTTTATACAGTTTAATAGCTTTACATGTATTAACAAACCTGTCAAAAATCAACAGAATTTTAAAGAATTTTATACTCCCAAACAAAACCCCGCACTTCTTATCTGTCATTCTCTTAGACACCTCATCTCCCTCAACCCCTAGGCAAACACTGTTTTCTCTACTGACTTGCTTGCTTGAAAGATTTTATATAATCATGATCAATGTTTAGAATTTGTGACCAGAATTTTTCATTTAGCACGATGTTTTAAATTCTGTTCTGTAGTGTAAAGCAGTACTTCAGTTCTTTTTGGTGCCAATGTGGTACATCTGCACAATGTAATATTGTGAATCAACTTATGCCTATTAACAGTTTGTAGAGATTTGTGGGGTTTTTCCACTTTGGGGCTATTGTGAATAATGCTCCTATGAACATTAGAGTGCAACTGGTCTTATGGACATATTTGTCATGAGTGTGTAGCTAGCATTAGAATTGGTGGGTCACATTATACTTTCATTTAAGCATTTGGGGAATTGCCAAACTATTTTCAAAGCAGCTGCTTTATTTTTCATTGCCATGAGCAGTGCATTAGGGGTCCTGTTTTGGTATATTGTCAACATTTGCTATTATGCCTTTTGTTAAAGCTATTTTTCTTGATGACTGAATATAATATAGTATTTCATTATAGATCTTATTTGCAACATGTTTTATGTTTTTCGCTGAAATAATGACTAACATTGAGCATCTTTTTATGTATTTTGACCATTTGTATGTTTTTGACAAAAACCTTAGTTATATCTTTTGCTTATTTTTAAAAGTGTGTGGTATGTTTTTATATATTTTCTACATTTACATTGTTATGTTTATATACAAGTCCCTTAGCAGACACATGATTTGCAAAATAAAATAGTTTTCTATTGACTTTTCTCTTTCGTTGTCATGTCCTTGGAAACATAAAAGATGTAGTTTTGTTAATATACAGATAATGTTTTCTCTTTTGTTGTAAGTTGTTCGGTATCAAATCTAAGAAACTATTCCATAACCCAAAGCTCAAAAGTACCTTTTGAATTACAAAATAATATGATAGAAGGAAAAGCAGAAAGGATGATATGTTCTACGTTAGATGCAAATATAATTCTGGGCAGAGAAAATCCCAAATTCTGTGTGGGAAGCTTTGTTTCAATCCAGTTCACAACTTATTTTATGCCCACAGTGTTCATTATTTAGAGATAGAGGTACTGTACTGGCTGGTTTTGTGTCAACTTGACACAAGCTAGAGTCATTAGAGAAGAAGAAGCCCCAGTTGAGGTAATACCTCCATGAGATTCTGCTATAGGGCATTTTCTCAATTAGTGATTAAGGTGTGAGGGCCCAGCCCCTGGTGGGTGGTGCCATATCTAGGCTGGTGGTTCTGAGTTCTATAAGAAAGCAGGCTGAGCAAACCAGGGGAAGCAAACCAGTAAGAAGTTCTTCCCCAATGCCTTTGCATCAGATCCTGCTTCCAGGTTTCTGCCTTGTTTGGGTTTCTGTCCTTGTTTCCTTTAGTAGTGAACTGCAATGTGGAAATGTAAGTTGAATAAACCCTTTCCTTTCCACATTGCTTTTTGGTTATGGTGTTTCATTGTAGCAATAGAAACTCTAGCTAAGATGCATAGGTAGATAATAGAAGATAATTAAGAGATCATAAATAGAAAATAAATAGCCAGATTGACTGAGTAATTAATTGAACAGTTTGTATTAGTTCCATGACTTCCAGGTAATATGACAGACTAGACACTACCTCTCTGTGACCCAGTAAAGGAGAAGAGTCAAAATGAGAAAATATAAGACTGTACCACAAAGAGTCAGAAAAAAAGCTTCAACAAATCATAAAAATAGTGAGAGAACAACCTGGTAGTATGAGAAAAAAGATGGGAAGCCCACTAAAATATAAACCAAGCTGGATATAGCTCCAGAGCACAGCTCTCCAGGGAGATGAGGGTGGCAGAAGCCTCAGCCAAAAGACAAACCAAGAAACCTCAGTGAAAAATGACTAGCTGGTTTACCCTCTGGACAAGCCAATAGCCCATAGCAGGCTCAAAGCCAATTACAGATTTTGTGAGATATGACAGTAATTCCTTTGGGAGACAGTTCAGTAGCAAAGAATAATCAAATTTTGTCACTTTGTATGACTTAGATTGCAACAGCCAGTTTCCTCTCAAGAAATTTGATCTAATTTGGGAATCTGGGTCTAACCTGTCATGGTGGTCCAAGAGTGAGAGATGACCTGGGAGGCATTTGTGAAGAAAGGACCAAACACTGACAAGCCAAAATTTGCTGGTGGCAGGAAGCTCAGTTCATGTAATGAAGTACATCCACACTCAGTGACTGACATCACACCTTATCAACTGAGAATAGCCCTTGAGCCTGAAGTGAGTAGATGAGAGAACCTTTAAAACCATCTTTGACTGCTCATTGCCATAGCATCTATGAATACTTGACAACCACATCTGCATTCCTCTAATAGGGCAGGGTTATCAGCAATTTTGCTGTTCAGAAAATACAAAGTTCTCCACCTTTACCCATTTCAGTTCTGTTGTTGCTTCCTCAGCTTCTAACAAACTCAAAGGCAACAGTCTCCATAGTTAGCATATTAGATGAATCATAGGGTACAGACTGGGGAGGTTTGGGAGAAATGAGAGAATTGCCCTAACTATAGCCCATAAAAGGAAATGAATATAAGCAACAGAGGCTTCTGATACCAAAAGAAGGTACTAAAGCAGATAGTTGTGGAAGACCCTGGACACATGTCCCTATACGGGCTCAATGCCAGCATAAACCATACAGAAGTTTCTCAGTTTAATGAGGTCCCATTAATACACAAACAAACAAACAAACAAACAAACAAACAAATGGTCTGTGCCTTGTATGCTGGTTACTTGGAGTTTTGGGGCTAATATCCAGTTATTAGTGAGTGCATACCATGTGTATCCTTTTGTGATTGGGTTACCTCACTCAGGATGATACTTTCTAGTTCTATCCATTTGCCTAAGAATTTCATAAATTCATTGTTTTTAGTAGCTGAGTAGTACCCCATTGTGTAAATGTACCACACTTCCTGTATCCATTCCTCTGTTGAAGAACATCTGGGTTCTTTCCAGCTTCTGGCTATTATAAATAAGGCTGCTATGAACATAATAGAGCATGTATCCTTGTTGTATGTTGGAGCATGTTTTGATTATATGCCCAGGAGTGGTATGGCTGGATTCTCATGTAATCCAATTTTCATGTATGTCCAATTTTCTGAGGAACCATCAGACTGATTTCCAGAGTGGTTTACCAGCTTGCAATCCCATCAACAATAGAGGAGTGTTCCTCTTTCTCCACATCCCACCAACATCAGCCATCAACTGAGATCCTGATCTTAGCCATTCTGAGTGGTGTGCCGTGGAATCTCAGGGTTGTTTTGATTTGCATTTCCCTTATAACTAAGGATGTTGAACATTTCTTTAAGTGTTTCTCAGCCATTCAAGATTCCTTGATTGAGAATTCTCTATTTAGCTCTGTACTCTACTTTTTAATAGGGTTATTTGGTTCTCTGGAGTCTAACTTCTTGAGTTCTTTGTATATATTGTATGTTAGCCCTCTATTGGATGTAGGATTTGTAAATATCTTTCCCTAATCTGTTGGTTGCCTTTTTGTCATGTTAATACTGTCCTTTGCCTTATAGAAGCTTTACAATTTTATGAGGTCCCATTTGTTGATTCTTGATCTTACAGCATAAGCCAAAGGTGTTCTGTTCATGAAAATTTGCCCTGTGCCCATGTGTTTGATGTTCTTCCCCACTTTCTCCTCTCTAAGTTTCAGTGTATCTGGTTTTATGTGGAGGTCCTTGACCAACATAAGGTCAAGTAACATATAAAGGCAGACCTATCAGAATTACACCAGACTTCTCACCAGATATTATGAAACCTACAAGATCCTGGGCAGATGTCATACAGACCCTAAGAGAACAAAAATGCCAGCCCAGGCTACTATACTCAGCAAAACTCTCAATTAGCACAGATGGAGAAACCACGATATTCCATGACAAAACGAAATTTACACAATATCTTTCCATAAATCAAGCTCTACAAAGGATAATAAATGGAAAACACCTACACAAGGAAGGAAACTACACCATAAAAAGGCAAAGTAATCTTTCAACAAACCCAAAAGGAGATAGTGACACAAACATAATTCTACCTCTAACAACAAAAATAACAGGGAATAACAATCACTTTTCCTTAATATCTCTTAACATCAATGGACTCAATGGAGGAATTCCCCAATAAAAAGACATAGAATATCAAAGGAGATAGTGACACAAATATAATTCTACCTCTAACAACAAAAATAACAGGGAATAACAATCACTTTTCCTTAATATCTCTTAACATCAATGGACTCAATGGAGGAATTCCCCAATAAAAAGACATAGACTATCAAAGGAGATAGTGACACAAACATAATTCTACCTCTAACAACAAAAATAACAGGGAATAACAATCACTTTTCCTTAATATCTCTTAACATCAATGGACTCAATGGAGGAATTCCCCCCCAAAAGACATAGACTATCAGACTGGATATGTAAACAGGACCCAGCATTTTGCTGCATATAGGAAACGCACCTCAATGACAAAGACAGACACTACCTCAGAGTAAAAGGGTGGGAAACAATTTTCCAAGCAAATGGTTCCAAGAAAAAGCTAGAGTAGCCATTCTAATATCAAATAAAATTGACTTTCAACCAAAAATTATCAAAAAAGATAAAGAGGGACATTTCATACTCATCAAAGGAAAAATATCTAGCAAGAAGAACTCAATTCTGAACATCTATTCTCCAAATGCAAGGACACCCATATTCATAAAAGAAACTTTACTAAAGCTTAAAGCACATATTTTACCTTACACAATAATAGTGGGAGACTTCAATACTGCAGTCTTATCAATGAACACATCATAGAAGCAGAAAGTAAACAGAGACAAAGTGAAACTAACAGAAGTTATGTACCAAATGAATTTAACAGATATCTATAGAACATTTCATCCTAAAACAAAAGGATATACCTTCTTCTAAGCACCTCTTGGAACTTTCTCAAAAATTGACAAAACAGACCTCAATCGATATAAGAAGATTGAAATAATCCTATGGATCCTATCAGATCAGCACAGACTAAGGTTAGTCTTAAATTCCAACACCATGGAAAACGCACATACACATGGAAACTGAACAGCACTCTACTCAATGATAATTTGATCAAGGAAGAAATAAAGAATGAAATTAAAGACATTTTAGAATTCAATGAAAATGAAGGCACAATATATCCAAACTTATGGGAAATTATGAAAGCAGTGCTAAGAGGAAAACTCATAGCTCTGAGTGCCTCCAAAAATAAACTGGAGAGAGCATATGCTAGCAGCTTAACAGCACACTTGAAAGCTCTAGAACAAAAAGAAACAAATACACCCAAGAGGAGTAGATGGCAGGAAATAATCAAACTCAGGGCTGAAATAAACCAAGTAGAAATAAAAAGAACTATACAAAGAATCAACAAAACCAGGAGCTGGTTCTTTGGAAAAATCAACAAGATAGCTAAACCCTTAGCCAGACTAACCAGAAGGAACAAAGACAGTATCAAAATTAACAAAATCTGAAATGAAATGGGAGATAGAACAACAGAAACAGAGGAAATTAAAAAAAAAATCAGATCCTACTACAAAAGCCTATACTCAACTAAATTGGAAAATCTGGATTAAATGTACATTTTGTAGACAGATACCAAATACCAAAGTTAAATCAGGATCAGATCAACCATCTAAACAGCCCATAACCTCTAAGGAAATAGAAGCAGTCATTAAAAGTCTCCCAACCAAAAAAAAAAAAAGACCGGGACCAGATCGGTTTAGTGCAGAATTCTATCACACATTAAGAAACCTAATACCAATACTCTTCAAATTATTCCACAAAATAGAAACAGAAGGAACACTACCCAATTTTTCTATGAAGCCACAGTTATACCGATATCACAATGACACAAAGACCCAACAAAGAGAACTTCAGGCCAATTTCCCTTATGAATATCGATGCAAAAATACTCAAAAAATTCTTGCAAACCTAATCCAAGAACACATCAAAACAATCATTCACCACAATCAAGTATGCTTCATCCCAGGGATGCGGTGATGGCTCAATATGAGGAAACCCACCAACATAATCCACTAAGTGAACAAACTCAAAGAAAAAAACCACATGATCATTTCATTAGATGCTGATAAACCACTTGTCAAAATTCAACATCCCTTCATGTTCAAAGTCTTGCAAAGCTCAGGAATTCAAGGCCCATACGTAAACATAGTAAAAGCACTATACAGCAAACCAGTAGTCAACATCAAACTAAATGGAGAGAAACTTGAAGCAATCCTACTAAAATCAGGGATGAGAAGAGACTGCCTGCTCTCTCCTCAGCTATTGAATATAGTATTTGAATTTCTAGCTAGAACAATTAGAAAACAAGAGGAGGTAAAAGGGATACAAATTTGGAAGGCGGCAGTCAAGCTACCACTATTCACTGATGATATGATAGTATATGTAAGTGACCCTAAACATTCTACCAGGGAGCTCCTATCATTGGGAAACAACTTCAGCAAAGTGGCTGAATATAAAATTAACTCAATCAAATCAGTAGCCTTCCTCTCTTCAAATGATAAACAGGCTGAGAAATAAATTAGGGAAATGACCCTATTCACAATAGCCACAAACATTATAAAATACCTTAGTTTTACTCTAACCAAACAAGTGAAAGATCTGTATGACAAGAACTTCAAGTCTCTGAAGAAAAAAAATGAAGAAGTCCTCAGAAGATGGAAGATCTCCCATGCTCATGGATTGGCAGGATTAATATAGTAAAACTGGCCATCTTACTGAAAGCAATCTACAGATTCAATGCAATCCCCATCAAAATTCCAACTCAATTTTTCATAGAGTTAGAAAGAGCAAATCACAAATTCATTCAGAATAACGAAAAAACCCTTGATATAGAAAACTATTCTCAACAATAAAAGAACATCTGGGAGAATTACCATCCCAGACCTCAAGCTACACTACAGAGCAATAGTGATAAGAACTGCATGATATTGGTACAATGACAGGCAGGGAGATCATGAGATAGAATTGAAGATCCAGAAATGAACCCACAAACCTATGGTCATTTGATCTTTGACAAAGGAGCTAAAAAGACAGCATTTTCAACAAATGGTGTTGGTTCAACTGGCAGTCAGCCTGTAAAAGAATGCAAATTGATGCACTTTTAAAAAAATTTATTAGATATTTTCCTTATTTATATTTCAAATGATATCCTGAAAGTTCCCTATACTCTCTCCCCGTCCTGCTCCCCTACCCACATACTCCCACTTCTTGGCCCTGGCATTCCCCTGTACTGGGGGCATATAAAGTTTGTAAGACCAAGGGGCCTCTCTTCACAATGATGGCAGACTAGGCCATCTTCGGCTACATATGCAGCTAGAGACATGAGCTCTGGTAGTACTGGTTAGTTCATATTGTTGTTCCTTTTATAGGGTTGCAGACCCCTTCAGCTCCTTGGGTACTTTCTCTAGCTCCTCCATTGCGGGCCCTGTGTTCCATCCAATAGATGACTGTGAGCATCCACTTCTGTATTTGCCAGGCACTGGCATAGCCTCACAAGGGACAGCTATATCAGGGTCCTTTCAGCAAAATCTTGCTGGCATATGCAATAGCATCTGTGTTTGGTGGCTGATTATGGGATGGACCCCCGGGTGGGATAGTCTTTGGATAATCCATCCTTTCATCTTAGCTCTAAACTTTGTCTCTATAACTCCTTCCATGGATACTTTATTCCCTATTCTAGGGATGAATGAAGTATCCAAGCGTTCTTCCTTCTTGATTTTCTTGTGTTTTGGAAATTGTATCTTGGATATTGTAGGTTTCTGGGCTAATATCCACTTATCAGTGAGTACATATCAAGTGACTTCTTTTGTGATTAGGTTACCTCACTCAGGATGATATCCTCCAGATACATCTATTTGCCCAAGAATTTCATAAATTCATTGTTTTTAATACCTGAGTAGCACTATATTGTATAAATGTACCACATTTTCTGTATCCATTCCTCTGTTGAGGGACATCTGGGTTCTTTCCAGCTTCTAGCTATTATAAATAAGGCTGCTATGAACATAATGGAGCATGTGTCTTTATTACCAGTTGGAACATCTTCTGGGTATATATATATGCCCAGGAGAGGTATTGCTGGATCCTTTGGTAGTACTATGTCCAATTTTTTGAGGAACCACCAGGCTGATTTCCAGAGTGGTTGTACCAGCTTGCAATCCTACCAGCAATGGAGAAGTGTTTCTCTTTCTCTACATCCTCACCAGCATCTGCTGTTAACTGAATTTTTGATCTTAGCCATTTTGACTGGTGTGAGGTGGAATCTCAAGGTTGTTTTGATTTGGATTTCCCTGATGATTAAGGATGTTGAACATTTTTTCAAGTGCTTCTCAGCCCTTCGGTATTCCTCAGTTGAGAATTCTTTGTTTAGCTCTGTACCTCATTTTTTAATGGGGTTATTTCAATTTCTGAAGTTCAGGTTCTTGAACTCTTTGTATATATTGGATATTATTCCCCTATCAGATTTAAGATTGGTAAAAATTCTTTCCCAATCTGTTGGTGGCCTTTTTGTCTTATTGACAGTATCTTTTGCCCTACTAAAGTTTTGCAATTTTACGAGGTCCCATTTGTTGATTCTTGATCCTATAGCACAAACCATTGCTGTTTTGTTTAGGAATTTTCCCCTTGTGCCCACATCTTTGAGGGTTTTCTCCACTTTCTCCTCTATAAATTTCAGTGTCCCCGATTTTATGTGGAGTTTTTTGATCCACTTAGACTTGAGCTTTGTACAAGAAGATAAGAATGGATTAATTCATATTCTTCTACATGGTAATTGCCAGTTGTGCCAGCAGCAGTTATTGAAAATGATGTCTTTTTTCCACTGGATGGTTTTAGCTCCCTTGTCAAAGACCAGGTGACCCAAGGTGTGTGGGTTCATTTCTGGGTCTTCAATTCTATTCCATTGAGCTACCTGTCTGTCTCTGTAGCAGTACCATGCTGTTTTTATCACAATTGCTCTGTAGTACAGCTTGAGGTCAGGCATGGTGATTCTTTCATAGGTTCTTTTATTGTTGAGAATAGTTTTTGCTATCCTAGGCCAAAATGATTCTTTAGAGACCTGGAAATAGCAATTCTTAATTTCATATGGAAATTAAAAAAAAAAACCTACAACCCAATTCCATACAATAAAAGAAGTTCTGTAGGTATTGTCATCTCTGATTTCATGCTGTACTACAGAGTAATGGTAATACAATCCACTGGTATTGGCATAGTATTCAGATAGGTTGATCAATGGAATAGAATTGAAAATCTAGAAATAACTCCTCAGACCTACAGACACAAAGAAGCCAAAACCAAATAATGGAAAAAAGACAGTATCTTCAACAAATGTTGCTGGTCTAAATGGATGTCTGAATGGAAAAGAATGAAAATAGATCCATATTTATCTTCCTGCACAAAACTTAAGTCCAAATGGTTATAAGACTCCAAAATAAAGCTAGACACACTTAATATAATAAGCGAGAAAGTGTGGAACTGCCTTGAACACATTGGCATAGAAGATAACTTTCTGAACAGAATACCAATAGCTCAGGCACTAAGATCAACAATTAATAAGTTGACCTCCAAAAAACTGAAAATCTTTTTTAAGGGTAAGGACACCATCAATAAAACAAATGTCAGTTTACAGAGTGGGAAAAAGATCTTCACCAACACTATATCTGACCAAGGACTCATATCTAACATATATAAAGAACTCAAAAAACTATACATTGATAAGCCAAGTAACCCAATTAAAAATAGGGTACAGCCATGCTTAGACTCATGTCTGCAAGTATAACAGTATCATTAATAGTGTTAGAGACTGGTGCTTGCCCATGGGATGGGTCTCAAGTTGGGTTATACATTGGTTGGCCATTCCCCCAGTCTGTGCTCCCTCCTCTGTGCTTGCATTCTTGTAGAGGCTCCACCAAGCAGGTGACTCAGACAGATACACAGATACCTACAGTCAAAGAGTGGATGAGATCGGGGACTTTGATGAAAGAATAGGAGCAAGAATTGTGGGCCCCAAAGGGGTAGGAACTCAACAGGAAGACCAACATAATCAACTAACCTGGACCCTGAGACTCTCAGAGACTGAACCACCAACCAAAGAACATATATAGACTCTACCTAGGCCTCCCCATACATATTTAGCAGATGTGCAGCTTGGTCTTCATGTGGATCCTGAACAACTGGCGGGGGGGCTATTGCAAAAGATGTTGCCTGGCTACAGGATATGTTCTTCCAGCTGGGCTGCCTTGTTTAGCCTCAGCGGGAGAGGATGCACCTATCTTTAGAGACCTTAAGTATCAGGGTGGAGAAAACCAGGGGAGACACCCACTCAGAGGAGGAGGGGAGGGAGATGAGGGAAGGACTGTTGGTGGAGGTGACCAGGAGCAGAGCAGTGAGCAGGATGAAAAGTGAATAAGCATGGGAGGGGGAGGGAAGGCTGCAGCTAGTGTTCTGTTGCAGAGCTACTGGTGACCCTGAGAATTGAGTCTGGGGGAATAGTGAGTGAGGAATTCTGAAAGTAGTCTATCTGCTGTTCTGGCAGATTAAGACAGGGGTGTCTGCTTGGGTTGGCACCTGGGACACAGTGACAAGGTGGGAAGGAAAGGCCAAGGGCTAAGCATTTCCTTTTAAGGATTAAACTGATACCAATGATACTGGTCATTGTGAGCCAAAGCTTCTAATGTTTATATACCTGAAAGCTAATGTAGCAACAAAAGCACTAATAGAAAAAGTGTTGTCTGTCTGTTTGCATCCAGAGATTAGTTTTACCTCCTCAATTCTGAAACACAGTTATGTATTTCATAAGTACTGACCATATACAGAATGATAGTCCCAAAAGATTGAACTACCTTGTGATATTATTACCATTTTAGGTTGTGTATTTACAAGTTCATGTCTACACAAAGAAGAAATTGCCTATAGTGTATTTCCCAGAACATATTCTATCCCTGCTGTTAGACAACAATTGTCCTTGGATACTGTGATAGTTTGAAGAAAAATGACCCCTATAGTCTCATATATTTGTATGCTTGGTCCCCATTGATAAGCTGTAAATTGTATTCTTTACTACCTTTATAGTAGACTCTTCAATTCATTAACCATAGATGATATCCACTTATATATCTTTATATATACACAAGATTTTTTGTTTTATATAGGACATGAGGAATTTAAATAAAGTTTTGGAAAAACAATATTTTCATCTCTGGGAAGCCTTTATAGGTGAATAGGTTCAGAAATGAATAGGACTAAACAACCTAAACAACACACACACACACACACACACACACACACACACACACACACATACACACACACTCATTCTCATCAATAATAATCCTTCACTCTCATCTTGTGTTTATGATTTTAAATGTTAGAAGTAAAATAGGATTAGACTGAGTATTTGTTTCGTTTTCTTTCTAGCATACTCTATTTGAGGAACATTTAGTTCCTGGACAGTGTAAAAAAGGCTCAAATGCAAAGATATGAGTTCAGAACAAAATTTCTCAATGTTTAAAGAGAGGATCATATTAGGATTTTTTTTGGTTTATTTTCTATAAAATACTTATAGATTCGTAAGTGCATGCAGTATGACAAATTGAATTCCACTACATTTTTTTCTACACCTAGAAAATGAAAATTATGTAATTAGATTATTTGGTCAAAGCATTAGTCAGTACTAGTGAGCTGGAGTAATTATTAGAATAAATAGAAAAAGAATCATGTTCAAGTGAAATTATAAATATAAAGATCTGTTTGGCATACTAACCAACAAGTGCTTCAAGAGACAATTTGAAGTCATGAGAAGAATTACAACCCCTTCAACACAGCTGTATAACACCTTAATAAAACATAGTTATGATTATTTGAGTAAATTCAGAGATAAAAATGAAATCCTATGTGAATTAGATATGACTTAGCTTTGTACTTGCCAGAAATGATCCTGTGGTAAAGTATACCTATTTAATTTAAATATGATTGGTGTTTCAACCGAGCAGTTATGTATTATTTTGGAATGTGAGAATGACCACAGTTTCAAAGTTATCACATTATATCCTATGAATTAGACTTTAAAGTATGTTTCATTTTTAATGCATAGGACCTTTTAGGCTACTTTCCTTAACATAAATCAGAGATATAGATAATAAGTAAATACATTCACATACTTATCATACCCTTATGGTTCTCTACAAAGTAGTCTATAACAAATTCTGAGTTAGCCTTGACATTATAGCATTGTTTTAACTTAGTAATTCAAGTTTATTGGCACAAATAACAAAGCATTTCATAGTGTAGTTATATGCAAGGAATAATCATGTATAAAGTCATTGATAATGTTCCTTCATAATTTTCTCTTTAAGTAAACAGAGTAAGTTAGATGGTGAAACTTGGGAGCAAGAAGGATATGCCTGCCTATAAAGAAATATGGAGACAAAATGTAGAGCAGAGACTGAAGGAAAGGCTATTCAGAAACTGCCCCACCTGGGGATCCAGCCCATATGCAGTCACCAAACCCAGACACTATTGTGGATGCCAAGAAGTGCATGCTGGCAGGAGCTGGATATAGCTGTCTCCTGAGAGGTTCTGCCAGAGCCTGACATATACAGCAGTGGATGCTCACAGCCAACCATTGAACTGATCACAAGGTCTTCAATAGAGAATTTAGAGAAAGGACTGAAGGAGCTGAAGGGGTTTGCAACCCCATAGGAAGAACAACCAGAGTTCCCAGGGTCCAAACCACCAACCAAGGAATACACATGGAGGTACCCATGGCTCTAGCTGCATATGTAGCAGAGGATGGCCTTGTTGGGCATCAATGGGAGAAGAGGCTCTTGGTTCTGTGAAGGCTTAATGCCCCAGTGTAGGGGAATGTGAGGGCAGAGAAGCAAGAGTGGGTGGTTGGGTTAGGTGGGACACACCCTCATAGAAACAGGAGGAGGGGGGTTGGGATAGGGGGTTTCTGGGGCAGGTTCAGAATTGGGAAAGGGGATAACATTTGAAATGCAAATAAATAAAATATCCAATAAAAAGTACAAAAAAAGAAAAGAAAAAAAAAAAAGAAAAAGGGTCCTGTCCAAAGGAGGAAAAAGATCTCAGAGTGGCAAACAGTACAGAGAAACAGTATTTTACAGCCAGATGTATTAGCCTGGTATGACATCAGTTTACTGTGAGAGTGGAGAAAAGGACCAAGAAATCAACACAAGTCTTTATATATAAGCAGAAATTGAACAAGCACACACCCTCATTGGATAGATTTGTTCTCAGTTTCATGTTAATTACAATTTAAATCCCATTTTATGGAGGGTGGCAGCAGCAAAGGCCAGATCAATGGACTTGAATGATGAACTGAGGGAATCTCCCAGGGGGTTTTTGAAATCTAGCCAGCTAATAAATAGTGGCTGCTTGGAAAATTGAAAACAAATGCTTTGGTACAAGAACATTAGATTGTCTTTTTACTATTTTTTAAAAGAAAATTTTATTATAATTTAATTTTTTGAGATTATATTTATATATCATTTCTTCTCCCCTTCTCTCTATCCAGTCCTTCATTTTACACCATTTGCTCATTCTCAAATTCCTGTCCTCTCCTTTAATTGTTATTACATATATATGTATATATATTCCTAAATTTATAAGTAATAAATATAACCTGCTCAGTCCATAAACTACTTATATGTATTTCAGGACTGACCATTTGCCAGTTGATAACCAATTGGTGTGGTCATCCCTGGGAAGGCTATCTCTCCTGCTCTCAGCATTTCTTAGCTGTTTGTAGTTCTTAGTCAAGGTTGCATCATGGTGTGCTTCCTCCTTTCACATTATCATGTCTACTGGTGTCCTCCTTGTCCAGTTTTGCTTAGGCAGCCATGTTGATGAGGCATCATGGGTATACTTCTTGGACAATTTTAGGAGATAAAGTCTCACACATAGCTTTCTCTTTCTTTGGCTCTCATCTTTTTGCCCTCTCTTCCAAAATGATCCAAATGTTAGGATAGGAGTTGTAGATTTATCACTTTGGACTGGGCTCCACAACTATACATTTTGATTGGTTGCATTTTTTTCTGTAATGATCTTTGTCTGTTGCAAGAAGTTTCCTTGATGATGGATGATAACTACACTTATCTGTGGGTTCAGAGACAGCCAGTTATTTGTATCTAGGAGTGTAGAATAGTTATCCTGTACTTCACGGCAGTGTTCACTTGTAAGAGAGTACATACCATACCATATGGATCTTTCTGTGTCTGAGCTACCTCACTCTGCATTACTTTTTCTAGTTCCATTTATTTACCTGAAAATTTTGTGTCATTGCTTTTTTTTAATATATAGCTAAATTGTATTCCATTGTGTAGCTGTACCATATTTTCTTTATCCATTCTTCAGTTGAGGGACATCTAGGTTGTTTCCAGTTTTTGGCTATTACGATAAAGCTGCTATGGACATATTTGAGCTAAATAATACAAAGGGCCCAAGGGAGGATAGATGAATCTCACTCATAAGGGGAAACAAAGTAGTAATCAGAGGGGCACGGAGATAGGGAACTGGATGGGAGAAGGGGTGAGGAAGGGAATGGGATGGGGATCAGGCATGGCAAGGAGGAGGCAGGAGTGGACTGAGAGTGAAAATCACTCTTCGGAGGGGGGGGGCATCTCTGGGACTAGCTGGAGACCTGGGATAAATAATATAATAAAGTGATCCTGGTCAAAATCCAAAACATAGAAGGTCCCTCAGAGCGGAAGCGCCCTCTCTGTACTCTTTGGCCCTGGAATGCAACCAGAGTAGAATCTCAGATTCTAGGCTCATTGTGCTGTGCAGAACAGAGAACGCACAGATGCTCCTCAGCGTCACAGGGATATCCAAGGGAACCTTCTGGTGATTGTCCAGGAGATTTGCCAATCCTGGCAGCTCCCTGCGCCAGGAGGTCCTGGCCCTCAGGGGTGCCGCAGCAAGGGTCCTGCTGCCCCCAAAGAGAAATAGGCTAGAGAATTTATAGTGTAGTGAGGAGTGAGAGGAGGGGGCAATAATGGGTCCTGGCAGGGCAACTGTGATTGGGAGAGTGCCCTGGGGGCGGAGCTAGGGAGACAACAAGGGTGGGGCTGGGTGACTCCACAACTACTAAAGAGGCTTGAAGGTTCTTTAGCCCCAGAAGGTGACCCTGAGCCTGAAGGTAAGGTGAACGTGGTCCTGGGACTTTGGGATTCTCTTGGGTGAGGGTAGAGAAAATTTTGAAAAAAAAATGCATATTTACATTACCCAGATAATAGTATTTTACATAGTAGAATATACTATAAAAGTTTGGACTGCATTTCAACGTGATAAAAAATAGAATAATGTCTGGCTCTTTCAGGTTTTCATTCTGTGCACTCTTGTATGTGCTAAGTAGGCAGTTGACCTCATGTTGATCTAGGCACTCATGCTACCACCGCGCACGTGGGTGGGCTTAAATCTGAAATAGTCGCTTCTGTGCTGCCACCCAGGAAGTCTTACACGTTTACACGCAGCACCACAGCACCTTTGCTGATTCTGAACATGCGTTTCCAGTGTTTCTGTATAGCCTGTTTTTTCCTAAGTCTGCAGTGAGGAAGATTGAAAACAATGAAGACAACTCTGAAATAAAACCCTGCTGTAAAGCAGTCAAATGGGGATGAGACTACGTAGAATTTTTAAAAATTGGGGGGACCAATATTAGTGATGTCTAGTGATCAGAAACAGGTATTAAATAGCTTAATCCTAAAGTGTTCCTATGCTAATTATGACAGTTCTAATGCTTTAGTTTCTCTTTAGAAAGTTGAATGAGGGTTCTCTCTCTCTCTCTCTCTCTCTCTCTCTCTCTCTCTCTCTCTCATTTAAAACAATGCAGTTTGGTGAGCACTAGTGTGCACAACAGTTTCCAGAGGTTATCAGTGCTCTTAGTATCTGATCTTTACTATCCCACAGTACAGATATTATTACTTAGAACTGTCTTGTAAGTTAGTAAACGGAAGTTCAGAGAAAGGGTTTTGCCAGGGTCACCCAGCTTTTGACGGCTGAGTCCAGACTTAATTTTAATAGACCGTATCATTATCCAGCGTTTCCCCTCTTAGCTACAGCTCAGTGTGGTGGCCCAAGAATGGTTTCAAAATGATTTTATTTTAAATCTTCAGAAGAGACAACCTCCATGCAAGTGGTTTGAGAAGAATTAAAGGTTTGGTAATAATGCACTTGATAGGTAGCAATGAGAAGAATACAATATTTGAAGATCTATTTTCCCCATCTCTTTGAAGGATTAGTCATTTGTTTTCTTTGTCAGTTCACCTTTAGAGAAACATTCACTCATATTTATGCAGAAGGAACTTGTGCTCTGACTATCAGCTACTCACTGCCATCCCAACCCTTCAAGGCAACAGGTCTTTAGAAACAGTGAAGGTCCTAGATACTATTTTTTTTAGGCTTTAGAGCCATATGGTTCTTGTACACAAGGACTCAACTTTGCTCTTCTATCTTTGTTTGGAGATGAATGCTTTTTGAAGAAAGAGAGGTTTATTTAGTTTAAACATAAACTGATCCATATAGCATGGTATTAGTGTTTGAATTAGGTCCCCTTGGCTGTATCATAACATTGTAGAGAAATTAAAAAAAAAATCTCTAGAGTGACTAAGGACATGGTTTGTTTGACCGAACAGTCCACTCTATCACTAAGCAACTGAGCCTTGTGAGAATTTCATTATCTGTCCTTGGAGTGTTCACTATAAGCTAATTACCTCACTGGGATCTGTCTTGTGCATATCCAACATCTGTCAATATTTTGCCCATTGGCATCAGGATTCCATCATGTGAGCCTGTTAGGGACAAAGCATGGCTATACTGTCATTGACAATCCTAGACAATGTGTAAATGAATAGTGTATGGTTGAATCCCTGGGAACAAAGCCAAGTGGATTGGGCTCCCTGACTTGGTGCTCATTTACCAATTCCTGTTCTAGACTCTGGAGTAATTTCTAGATCACTTTTCTTGGTAATAGCTGGCATGTGTTAAGGTACCTGCTCTGTGTCAGATCCTTTGCAAACATGAATGTAAGCAGATCTGGGTCTTTGGAGATTCCATTATTAAATAATATAGTCTACTAATTGGTTAGAACTAGGTTGTTTGTAAATGTGCCACTGCTATTTTATTTTGACTTTTTTGCCTACTGAAACACCTGGAAAGATATCTCTTACCTGTCCTGTTATCCTTAATTGCATTTAGAGTCTACAGTTTTTTGATGTTCCCACATGTTTAAATTTAAGTGAAAATCATGATTACTTATTTTTCCTGTGTATGTACTCATTAATACTTCTATAAGATCATGTTTTCTGCTACCATGTCTATTTAAAATTAGGAACATAAAGAGTCTAATGACCCTGAAGAATCCTCAAGAATAATCCAAGATTTCACAACATAAGTGTTTTGGGAAGCACTCCCTGAAACTAGTGGGAAATGCAGAGACAGGCAGATCACAGGAGAGGGTGGAGGACAAAGATTACTCTGGGTCTAAGAGTAATCTCTCTCTCTCTCTCTAGTATGTGGGTGTGGCTGAAAGAACTAGATCAGATTAGATCAAAGGATCTAATTCTAGGGAAACAACTGATGTGTTTTATGAGTCTTAGGTACCTTTTCTTTTCTCTTCTCTTCTTCTTCTTCTTCTTCTTCTTCTTCTTCTTCTTCTTCTTCTTCTTCTTCTTCTTCTTCTTCCTCTCTCTCTCTCTCTCTCTCTCTCTCTCTCTCTCTCTCTCTCTTACTAAAAAGGTTGTCAGGTCCAATTTCTGGTGAATCTACGGTGTTAATTATGAAGAAAATTTTGGAGGGCATCACTAGAAAAATTGCATGTAACCAGATATATTTTTCTTTTGAGGTAGTGTTTTAACTTTATCATAAAAAATTAGCCACATTGTATAAAGTGTAGCTAGAAGGGACAGTTACTGGTTAAAGAGATTACAAAATTCTCATACAAAAACCTGGTATAATCACACAGAGTGAAGAATTAGCTTGAGCATTATAACATTTCTGTTTCAGAATTTATAAAACTTATTTTACTTTATTTTCTTATAGATTACATAGATATTAATGTAGAAGCTGATATGGAAAGAATCAGTTTTTTTTTTTTACATATCACTAATTCACTAAAGTTAATATAATTTCTGTGACCCTAAAAATACAGAACCAGAGAATGCTAGAGATGAAGGGAACTTAGGAGATTATTTGCAAGAGGTTTCTCATCAGCAACACTATTAACACCCTGGACTTGGTTCTTCACTAGTGGGTGGTAGTGGTGCATGATGCTGGCGAGTGCAAGAAGCAAGCAGTCCCTGGCACTGGAGAATATTTAGCAGTATCTATGGTCTCTTCATATGAAGGTACTTCCTTGTTGGATATAGCGTGTTTGTAAATGTCCTTGTGTGTTGAAAAAGTGCTTCTCCAGGGATGGCTTGGTGGGAGTCATCTTTGATTAAGACACTGGCTTGTTGCAACTCTCTTACTATAAAGTAATGCTAATCCTGTGCCTGCATTAGCAGCATAGTTAGGTCTAGTATGTTGGAAGTAAGAGAAAGCAAAGAAGGAAGTCACAAATATAATTCAAATCCTCCTTAGATAACAATGGCAGATTTAAACAATGCATTTCGGGGCTGCAGTTTTGTTTTATGATTATTTCTAGTCTTTCTTTTTCTAAGACTTTCAGATTGTACTATAGATCAATAGCACTAAGAAAATCAATAAACATATCACTTAATTTTATTGACTACATTTGTACACATTCCCATGTGTGCATATGCACACACATGTACATACTCACACAATGAGACAGGGTGTTGCTGTATATTCCAGGTAGGTCTTGAACTCATGAGCTCAAGTGGTTTTGCTGCAGTACACTGAAGCTGGGACTTTAAGTGTGTGCCCTTCTGTTATGCTAGTTTCTTTGTTTACAAGACTTTCTCAATGAAGCAAACTATGTTAATTCTGATAGAAGTACTTAGCTTTCCCATGTCCTGTGACATAGTTCACTGACAAACATCAATTTCTGGTCCCCTTTTGACTACACCACCACAGAGATGAACACATCCTTAGTGTGGGCTCCTTTCTATGTCTGCATCTGTTCCCTACTAGGAGACATTCCCTTGAGGCTCTGTTTTCTGTCTGGCATAGTCACAAAGCAGACTATATTTCTCTCTTCCTTAAATTTATTTTACATAAATAATTCTACTCAAACCTCTTAAAATGTATGTTTGGTTCTTTAACAAAAACGTTCCAGTAAAAGATACTTTAAGACTGTTTTTTGATGACAATATAATACTATTAGGCAATGATAAATTTCATGTACTCTTTATTTTAGTAGGAGACACAACACACACACACACACACACACACACACACACACACACACACACACAGACAGACATGTTGGCTCACCCCAGAAAGAGAACCCATGAGATATCAAAATAATGATCTCATAACATCCATCTAAGCAATCAACTGTAGTTTGCTGTCCGTCTTCTTCCCTAGGGTAGTTCATTCCTTTTTATAATGCTGTGGAGGAGCCCTCAAGTATCTTCCAAGTGTTTCCCAAACATGGGAGTTTTTATTTATCTCCTGAGTCATATGAGCTTCTCTCTTAGAGGGAATATTTCTATTTGTGGGGAAAGTGTCATACAACAATCTGTGTGTATTTGTGTGTGTGTGTGTGTGTGTGTGTGTATTGGGTAGGGATGGGGATACTTCTAGAGAATTCAGACAAGGAGGAGGATGGGCAGAAAGAACTTGGAGTCTCCCACATTGGGAAGAAATTCACCGATTTGTGGGACAGATGTCAGTGGGGAAAGAAGGCCTTAGAAGAGTAAAGCAGAAGGCAGATGGTGGAGCCCTTGCATGCTAAACCAAGTGACTTTAATTTTTATCCAAAGGACAACAGAAAGGGTATAAACTGAGCAGGGTTTATAGAAATCATCAACAAGAATATATTTCCACAACTATATATGGTGTCAAGTACTTTTGTTTCTTGACCACAAAACTGTTCTTCAAAGTGACATGTGGTGGTGGGGACAGTCTGACAATAAAGGACAAACAGAGTGACCTGTGAGAGAAGAACTAATGCACAAGGACATTGAGGCACTGCCACTTTCTAAATGTGTCTGTAGAATTATGCTGTGCCAAACATACAGATCAATGTCAAGTGATAATTTCATACAAGAGAATAAATACTTGGTTCAGAAACTTAACAGTCGGGAACAGAATGTAGGAGTATGACCAGATCTTTCAGGCAAGAGAGAAAAGATAGTTTCTAAATTCAACTTAGCTGGTGACCAAATTAACTTCTATTAGCATTTGAAGAAATAACCTTAGCCCTAACTAGAGCATGCACATTTGCAAAACAGTCTCAGTTTTGGAGAAAGCTGCTGCTGCTTCAGTTCTTGTTCTGTTGATGGAACAATCTGTCCCTGTTATGATGCCCTACTCCCTCAACGAAATAGAAAGATTGCAAGCTGCGCAGCTGGGAAACCAACAAAGTCAAGTTGTCCCGACTTCTCTAGTTTAGCCTTGAATTGTCAACTTACCCATGAAGTGGGATATATTTCACACGGGAGGAGGTCTGTATTGCTATCCCCAAAATGTAGGATGCTTATTACTTTTTCCAGATTTAATTAAACATATGATTGTTGTGTGCAATAGGAAGAGATTGTGGCCAGTGAATCAAAGGATGACCAAAATAGTATTATGGTGTGCTTTGATGTAAAACCAGAATTCATGTGAAAAAATGGAGATCTGACAATAATGCAGCAGCTTTTTTTTTTCAAAAGTTGTCATATGTATGTATTATTTTCTCATACATACATCTCAACTGCAGGCTTTCCTCTCTCCCCTCCTTCAAATACCCCACCTCTTCTTTCTCCCAGAGCTACTGCTCCTTTGTTTCTTTTCAGAAAACAGCAGACATCCCAGTGATACTGGCACGTATCCTTACATTAAAACTGGATGAGGCAACCCAGTAGAAAGTAAGTCCTAAGATTTGACTTCTTTCTCTGGTTCTTTCATAGAGATGAACAGTAATTTGAGAAAATTATTAACAGTAAATTCAACTTAGCACTTCCCATGGAGGTATTGGACAAAATTGATTTCATATCATGAAGAAATAAGAATTCAGTATTTGTTCATATTACCTCTAAGACTTTGAAAAGCAGACTATTTTTTATTGTAAGCTAGAGAAATTATCCTTTTCGGGATTGTTTTTGGACATGTACACAGTTATTCAAAAGATTTAAAAATAAATGTTAAGTATTTGGCATAATATTTTGAGATGCTTAGTTAAACTCAAAGGACTTCTGTGATTTTCCACATTAAAATATCAAATTCTTTTCAAATGAGACTTTGGATAAATTCTCCTGTTCATTGGCTTTGGCAGCGACTACATTCATTCAGCCCGCTCTATTCTTTTTTTTTTTTTTCAGGTACTAATTTGATTCTCAGAAAATTAAGAAAGGCAGTGTGATAAAAAGCAATTTTCCTTTTATGCAAAACATAAAGCCTTACTAATTTCTTTGCCTTCATTTTGCTTTCCAAGTGTGAACTTTTTTGTCTCCCCAAATGTTCATATTTTATTTTTCTGTTTTGGAGAGGGAGGGATAGTTGTTAGCTCACGATTGGAACACTGAGCAATGTGGCATTTCTTTTTATATGGTTTCTTGAAAATAACAGGTAAAAGTTCTGCATATAGCATAGAATAAAAAAGATTGTAAGAATGAACATTGCAAGACAGAAATAATAGTTTGCTTAAGAACTGCATTAAAGACAATTGCATTAAAATAAGAGTAGAAGCATTGACCATGGGAGAGGCATGTCTTTCAGTATTGACAAATGTGTAGAAAGAGAATGCTGGGCATAAAAAGGGCTATGTTGGTAGACAGTGAGCGTTTAGAATTAACTGTGATTTCTAGAGAAAGAAATATACATTGTAGATGAAGATCTGGTTCATTATTCATGTTTATAAAAACTCCTACTGAGTAGTTTCTATATCCTACATGCTCTTTTTAAACTAAAACTTAGACTTAATCATTATGCTGCATTCTATTATGTACATTAACGTCAGAAGACACCTTGCAGGAGTTGGTTCTCCCCTTCTACCATGGATGTTTCAGTGATAAAGCTCAGGTCACTGGGCTTGGCAGTTGGTGCCTGTACTTAATAAGCCACTTCCTAGCTCCAGTTGCTTGTTTAAGGAGAAAAATTTCCAGTGTTTTTCCCATCTCTTACCATCATGAATATTAAATATAAATAATTCAGGCAGACTGTTGGTAGTTAGAGAGCTTGTCAGTAGCTTCTCAAACCGAAACACTCCAGTAGTCCTCAGTGTCTGAACCCTGGTAGGCTGTGATTGTTGACTTTCGGGCTCTAGCACTAAGTAACTGTCTCACATGGTCAGGTGGAAATGTTTGCTTTTTGCCATTTTCACTTGGCTTTACTATCTCTTGGGTACTTAGGACGCACCACGGCAAATGTCAGATTTGATTTTATTTTTTCCAGTTCTTTATCTCTTTAACTATGTTTTTGTTTGTGAGTACTAGACTAGCCTCATTTGTATTTTAGAAATGATCCTCACCTCTTTGGCAGTCATCCTTATTCCTCTGGCTTATGAGAGCATAGCCAAAAGAGTGCTTCTTAGTGGATATCACCTAGATTGTTCTCTGGGGACACTGGGAGGGAAGAGCTGAGTTGCAGAAGTTTTACTAATATGTGTTCACAAGAGATAGTTCTCTAATGACAGTCAAATGAAAGGATACAGCTACGAGAGTCTTCCCTGCAATAGGATTGAAACACAGGTCTTTCTCTGGGCATAAGGAGGGTCCTACGGAATTGTCTCAAATTGCAGCATATGCTTCAGGCATTTGTTTTCTGTATCAGCCAGGAATCATCTGTTCACACCACCTAGGTAGGGCTTTGAGCCAGGACAAAGCAGTTTTCTGTGGCAGTGTTTAGTTAGGGCTATTGCAGTAAGCCATAAACTAGTGATAGGCCCAGAGTTTGAGTTCATGCATTGGCCTTGAAAAGAGGATCTGGACACTGCAGTTTTTTATTTTCTGGAAAATAGTAGGCATTATAAGCATTAAAAGCTACCTACTGGGGCTATCGAACACTGTTACAATTCTAAATAATCCCTTGGGGTCTTGGTTAGAAATCATTGGGTTAAAAGACTGCTCATATCTACTATGGCTTTAACGATTGTGGATGAACAGGTGCATTGTGGATTAGAATACCACCTGATCAGTGTTTGGAAAGATATGGCAAGCAAATCTGGCATAACTCAAATATTACTGACTGAATATAAATACTTATACTGCAAAGTGCATAGAAGATATTTAGTATGTTGCCATCTATTGCCCTGTAAAGCAATTGAACCAGTTTATATTCTCATTAGCAATCTAACAGCCATGGGATTTTACATTAAAATCTACTAATTTGAATCTATGAATTTTCACTGATATTGTTGAGGAGTCCCAAGAAGGCAGGTAAAGAATTGGGGATTGTATAACCTAGGTTATGCTGTTGTCCATATTTTTACCTGGGTTTCTCCAGTGCTTCTAGAGATCCCCAAGAACACAAGAGAGAGCTGGACACTTTATAATTCACATTTAAGAAAAACTAGAGTACTTAAAAGAGGGAAGTGATTACTGAGAAGAACATGGAAATATTTTAAGTTTTGACTGTGCAATTTAAACTCTCTTAGAGGTAACCCTTTTATTTTAATTTAATGAATTTAGATTAGTTCAACTCTGTCCTTTCAATATCTACTAACAGTTCAAGAAGGAATATCTGCTGTTAACTTAGTCCTGTCCCCAAGGGCCAGCTTTTGATAGGATTGGAAGCTTCCCAGGAGAAAGAGTAGGCATGGAGACTAAAATAAGCAACTAGTTTTCAGTGTGTGTGCTTCAAGAACAGGATTGGAGACTTAAAAATTAATTGTATAAAGTATCCAGATGTTGTATATGTACCAAAGAATATGTTGTGACTCACAACATTTATTGTTAGCTTTCAGATCTTTCACTTTTCTTTCTTTTTTTAATAATCATAATTTGTGTATAAATAATGTGTAATCACATTTTGCTATATAAAGATACCATGATATTTTACACATTTTTAGAAATAGCTAATTTAATAGTGCATTTTAGACATTAACTCTAAGCTACACATGTTTCTTCAAACAGAAATTGTCCTATGCAACCACTTATAATTTATATGAACCATATAATGTATTTTGTATTTTAATAATACATTTTAGAAACAACTAATTTATTTTAAGCATGAACAAACAATACTGAAAAGATTGGTGTACCTTTCTGTAGCAGCTCAAATAAAATCAACATTATTTTATAAAAACAAATAGGCTTCCTTATAATTTTTTCTGAGCTTATTAAAAAGATGAACATTTTTTATATTTTAATACAAATTATTTTGCTGTTTCATATAATTATTACTAAGATACAAACAAGGCTCATTAACAAAATATTGTGAAAACAAAGAAAAATAACCTTGTTAATTTTAATTTTAATGGACTCTTCCCATTTTCACTTTTTACAAAAGTGTGTGTGTGTGTGTGTGTGTGTGTGTGTGTGTGTGTGTGTGTGTGTGTGTCTAAGTGCAGGTTTCTGAGAAGGTCAGAGGACCTTAGATTGCCTGGAGCTGTGGCTGCAGGCAGTTGTGAGCTATATGCCCAGTGTGAGTCCTGAAAAAGGAACTCAAGTCCTCTGTAAGCAGTGCTCTTAATCATTGAGCAATCTCTCCATCCCTTCTCATGGATTTCAGATATTCCTGTTTGTTTTTTAAAGGTAGTTTTTTGAAAAGTGTGAAAATAAGTTGTATAATGTTGTAAAATTATTTCATACTGTTTCAGTACCATAGTAATAAATCAAGAACAATGTTTTAAATGCTGACAAACTATTTCTTAAAGAGTATGAATAGTATTTCATGATGTTTAAACAACATAATTTGAGCCACACATGAGTTGCTTAAAAGCTCTCATTATTTTAAATAATTTTTCAGTAAATAACTTGCTCACAACTCATTGAGTGTTGTCAAATTAGTTTCTTGGATACATCCTTGTGTTGCTGTTTAAAAGCAAACATTTTGAATTTGAGACAGATTTACAGATTCTTTTTCAGAAAATTTGTACCAATTTGTACTCTCTAATAATGATCCGAGGGACTCAATTACATCCTTTTAGGTATTAATAATACAAAGACTTGAAAAGCAGATAAAATGTGTTGTTTTATTATCTTTTGATCATTAGTGAGATTGGAATTTTTTTCATTTGTGAGTTTGTGCATTACTTTGTGAGTATAGGTCTTTTGATAGTTTAAGATACTAGATTATTCCTTTTTAATAAAAATAGCTTCAAAGGTACAAGGTAGTGATTAAATATGTTAGTCCTATATATTACAAATACTTTTTCTTGACTATATTTGTGGTATACTTTCTAGTAAAACACCTGACTTAAAATATTCAAGTTTTAAATATTTTCTTATATGAGTTCTGATTTTTAGGTCAACCTTAGACTAATCACAGTATAAAAATATCCTGATTAAAAATGCTATCTTTTTTTTCTTTTCTTTTCTCAAATAGAAAGTCTTTCATATTCTGTTTTCTTTAGCTCTCCCAAGGGAAAAGAAGCAAGAGCATCAATGGCAGAAGACTGTGGCAGCGCAGGCGCAGAAAGAGCTTGCTTTGTGCTCAGGAGAGAACACTGCATCTCAGCCTCCTGGTTTTAGGTACTCTACATGTTCACAGAAGTTTCTCTAGTAATGAAGTTCAGAGATGGTCCCTGAAAGTATAGTCTTTGGTATCAGACATTTACTTGTAAAATTTTTTTTTTTTTTTTGTGGAGTTAACTTCTTGTTCAGAATAATAGGAAGTCTGGTACCTATGTTGGTTAGGTTTTGTCTACTTGACAAAGAATTACCTGGGAACCTACTTGAAGAATTACATCTATCATATCAGTCTGTGGGGATAGTTTTTTGATTACAGATTTATATGGGAGGGCCTTGTCTGCTGTGGGTGGTGCCATTCCCTGGGTAGGTGGTGCCCTGGGTTTGTATAAGAAAGAACATTGAGCAAGCAATGGGATAGAAGCCAGTAAGCAACTTTCCTCCACTGGTCTCTGCTTCTAGCTTCTACATTCACTTTCATCCAGGATAGATTATAGCCTGTAGACCAAATAAACACCTTTCTCTCCAAACTGGTTCTTGTCACAGTGCTAATGACAGCTAGAGAGGAGAATGAGGACAGGATCTTTCCAAAGGAAGGGTGATTGTCCCAATTATACTAATTTTATAACTTATTCCCTCCATTTATTTGAAGTTATTATTTCAGCTTCACTTAGATATTCATTATTTTAAAATCTTTCTTGGTTTATTTTTTATTTATTTATTTATTTATTTATTTATTTATTTATTTATTTATTCTCTCATATATTACATCTCAACCACAATTTCCCTTTCTATCCTTCAGTCTCATCTCTCCAACCTCCTTTCTTCTCAGATCCATCCCCACCTCTGCCTCTTCAGAAAAAAGCAGGCTTCACAGGGACATCAACTAAACACAGCATAATATGACTAGGAGCATACTATCACATCAAGGCTGGGCAAAGCGATTCAGTGGGAAAAAAGGAGTCCCATAAGTAGGCAAAGAAATCATGGAAAGCCCCTGCTCCCGTGTTAGGATTCCCACAAGAACAGCAAGTTATTCAGCCATTGTTAACATATGTGCAGAGGACTGAGGTCTGATTCCTACAGGCTCCCTAAGCTCTTAGAGAGCACATGACTCCTAGTCAGTTGATTCTCATCCCCTGCCCCTGACTCCTCTTGTTCCTCTAGTCCTTCCTCCTCCTCCTCCTCCTCCTCCTCCTCCTCCTCCTCCTCCTCAGCAAGACTCCTGGGACTCCACTTAATGTTTGTCTGTGTTACTTTGCATCTGTTACTATCATTTTCTGGGTTAAGTCTCTCTCTCTGGTTTCTTTGGTGAAGATTCTGCTATGCTGCAGTCCCAGAACATTCTGTAGGCAGGACAAACTGTAGGTCAAAGTTTTGTGGCTGAGTTGATGTCCCAATCCCTCCATTTAGGGCTTTGCCTGGTTATAGAAGACGGCCAGCTCAGGTCAAGTTACTCATTGTGCTAGGTTCTACCTTGCCCCTCAAGTGTCCCCTAATTCAGTCTTTTCTCCCAATATTTTCTCCCTACCCCCAATCTGATAGCTCCTGTCCCTAACCCTACCAACCCCGAGTACACCATTGAAATCCATTCTATTTCTCTTTCCCAGGAAGATCCTTGCACCCTAGTTAAAGCCCCCCTTCTTACTTAGCCTCTCTAGGTCCCAATGTTCACTTATAAGTTAGTACATACCATGTTTGCCATCCAGGCTCTCACTTAACTCACTAAGGATGAATTTTTTCTAGTTCTATCAGTTTTCCTGAAACTTTCATGATGCATTTTTTTAAACAGCTGAATGATACTCCATGGTGTAAATGCACCATATTTTCTTTATCCATTCGTCTGTTGAAGGAAATCTAGATTGCTTCCATTTTCTGGCTATTATGAATAAAGCTTCTTTGAACAAAGCTGAGCAAGTGTCCCTATGTTAGGATGGAGTGTCCTTTGGGTATATACCCAGGAGTGGTATAGCTGGGTCTTGAGATAGATCAATTCCCAATTACCTGAGAAACCACCATATTGAGTTCCAAAGTGGCTGTGCAAGTTTGCACTTGCACCAGAAATGGAGAAGTGTTCTCCTTGCTTCACATCCTCACCAACATGAATTGCCACTTGTGGTTTTTTTTATTTTATTTTATTTTATTTATTTATTTATTTTTTTTATCTTAGCTATTTTGACAGAATCTGAGTCATTTGGATTTGCAGTTCCCTGGTGGCTAAGTAAGAATGAACATTTTTTTCTTTAAGTGTTTCTCAGCCATTTGAGATTTCTTTCTTTCTCTTTCTTTCTTTCTTTCTTTCTTTCTTTCTTTCTTTCTTTCTTTCTTTTTCTTTTTTTTTAGATATTTTCTTCATTTACATTTCACATGTTATCCCGAAAGTCCCCTAAACCCTCCCCCATCCCCCACCCTGCTCCCCTACCCACCCACTCCCACATATAGGCCCTGGCGTTCCCCTGTACTGGGGCATATAAAGTTTGCATGACCAAGGGGCCTCTCTTCCCAATGATGGCCAACTAGGCCATCTTCTATATATGCAGCTAGAGACATGAGCTCTGGGGGTACTAGTTAGTTCATGTTATTCTTCCATCTATAGGGTTAAAGACCCCTTCATCTCCTTGGGTACTTTCTCTAGTTCCTTCCTTGGGAACCCTGTGTTCCATCTAATAGCTGCCTATGAGCATCCACTTCTGTGTTTGTCAGACACTGGTATAGCCTCTCACGAGACAGCTATATCAGCGCCCTTTCAGCACTATTCTGTTTAGATTTTATGTCATCTATCTATCTATCTATCTATCTATCTATCTATCTATCATCTATCTACCTTTCACTTGCCTTTATATAATTTTAAACGGTATTAGCTTTTTTATGTCTAGTTTCCTTAGTTCTTTACATATTTTGGATATTAGCCCTCTGTCAGATATGAGGTTGTTGGAAATCTTTTTCCATTCTGTAGGCTGCTGTTTTGTCCTATTGACAATATCCTTTGCCTTACAGAAACTTTTAAGTTTCATGAGGTACCATTTATTTACTTTTGATCTTAGTGTCTACACTATTTGTGTTCTGATCAGGAAACTCTCCTGTGACAATGTGTTCAACATTATTCTCAACTTTCTCTTTTATCAATTTCAGTGTATTAGGTTGTATGTTGAGGTCTTTGATATACTTAGACTTGAGTTTTATGTAGGGTGATAGATATGGGTCTGTTTGTGTTCTTCTACTGGCAGGCATTCAGTTAAACCAACACCATTTGTTGAAGATGCTTCCTTTGTTCCATTATATATTCCTGTTTTCTTTAACAAATTTCAGGTGTCCATAGGTGTTTGGATTTATGTCTGAGTCTTCCATTCAATTCCACTGAAAACCTGTATGGATTTTGTTACTACAGTTCTGTAGTACTGCTTGAGATCAGGGATGGTGGTATCTCTAGAAGTTTTTTTTATTGTATAAGATTTCTATAGGAATCCTTTTTTCCCATATTAAGTTGAGTATTTTTATCTCCTGGTCTGTAAAGAATTAATCCTATGGATCAAAGAGCATGGGAGGTTGTTCCATTTTCTGATATTGTCTTTAATTTCCTTCTCCAGAGATTTGAAAGTTTTATCATATAGGTCTTTTACTTGCTTGGTTAGAGTTACCCCAAGACATTTTATATTATTTGTGGCTATTGTAAAGGATGTGTTTCCCTGATTTCTTTCTCACCCTGCTTATCATTTATATATAGGATGGGAGCTGATTTTTTTTTAAAGTTAATCTTGTAACCAGCCACTTCACTGAAGGTATTTATTAGCTGTAGGAGTTCCCTAGTAGAATTTATATGGTTGCTTATGTATACTATTATATAAATTGCAAATAGTGATACTTAAACATCTTCTTTTCCAATTTTTATAAATTTTATCTCCTTTAGTTGTCTTATTGCTCTAGTTAAAAGTTCAAGTACAATATTGAATACCTATGGAGAGAAAGAACAGCCTTATCTTGTTCCTGATTTTAGTGGAATTGATTTGAGTGTCTCTCCACTTAAATTGATGTTGTGTATAGACTGGCTATAAATTGCCTTTCTTATGTTTAAGTATATCTCTTATATCTCTGGACTTTCCAAGACTTTTACTATGAAGGGGTGTTGGATTTTGTGAAAGTCTTTTTCAGCATTTAATGGGATGATCATGTGGTTTTTCTTTTAGTTTATTTATATGGTGTATTACATTGAAAGATTTTCCGGGTATGGTGGCGCACACCTTTAATCCCAGCACTTGGGAGTCAGAGACAGGTGGATTTCTGAGATCGAGGCCAGCCTGGTCTACAGAGTGAGTTCCAAGACAGCCAGGGCTACACAGAGAAACCCTGTCTTGAAAAACCAAAAAAAAAAAAAAAGATTTTCATATGTTGAATCATCCCTGCATCTCTGGGACGAAGCCTGCTTAATCGTGGTCGATGATTTTTTTTTTTTAATGTGTTTTTGGATTCTATTTGCAAGTATTTTACTGAGCATTTTTATATCAGTGTTATGAGGGAAATTGGTCTGTAAGTCTCTTTCCTTGTTGACTCTTCATGTAGTTTGGTTATCAGAGTGACTATGGCCTCATATAATGAATTTGGCAATGTTCCTTCTGTTTCTATTTTTGAAGAACAGTTTGAGGAATTAGGGTTTTACTGCTGTGAACAGACATCATGACTAAGGCAACTCTTATAAGGACAACATTTAATTGGGGGCTGGCTTACTAGTTCAGAGGGTTAGTCCATTATCATCAAGGCAGGAACATCGCAGCATCCAGGCAGGCATGGTGCAGGAGGAGCTGAGAGTGCTCCATATTTGTCTAAAGGCCACTAACAGAATACTTGCTTCTAAGCAGCTAGGATGAGGGTCTTAAAGCCCACAGCCACAGTGATACACCTACTCCAATAAGACCATACTTCCAAATAGTGCAACTCCCTGGGCCAAGCATATTCAAACCATGACAATTGGCATTAGATCTTCTTTGAAGGTCTCATAAAATTCTTCACTAAATCTGTCTGGCTTTGGTCTTTTTTGGTTGGAAGAGTTTTAATGACTACTTGTATTTCCTTAGGGGTTATAGATCTATTTAAATTGTTTATCTGATCTTGATTTAAATTTGGTAAGTGGCTATTAAGAAGATTATCCATTTAGTTTAGATTTTCCATTTTGTGGAGTTCGGGATTTTGAAGAAAAATGTAACAATTTGTATTTCGTTGTTGTCTGTTGTTATGTCTCCCTTTTCATACCTGATTTTGTTAATTTGGATATTCTTTCTCTGTCTTATAGTTTAGATAAGAGTTTGTCAATATTGTTCATTTTTGCACATAACTAACTCCTTGTTTCAATGATTATTTGTATTATTGTTTTTGTTTCTATTTTATTGATTTTAGCCCTGACTCTTACCATTACCTCTTAGGTGTTGTCTTAGTCAGGGTTTCTATTCCTGCACAAACATCATGACCAAGAAGCAAGTTGGGGAGGAAAGAGTTTATTTGGCTTACACTTCCATACTGCTGTTCATCACCAAAGGAAGTCAGGACTGGAACTCAAGCAGGAGCTGATGCAGAAGCCATGGAGGGATGTTCTTTACTGGCTTGCTTCCCCTGGCTTGCTCAGCCTGCTCTCTTATAGAACCCAAGACTGCCAGCCCAGAGATGGTCCCACCCACCAGGGGCTCTTGATCACTAATTGAGAAAATGCCTCACAGCTAGATCTCATGGAGGCATTTCCCCAACTGAAGCTCCTTTCTCTGTGATAACTCCAGCTGTGTCAAGTTGACACAAAACTAGCCAGTACAGGTGTGTTTGCTTCTTTTTAGTCTAGAGATTTTGGGTGTGCTATTAAGTTGCTTCCATCAGATTTCTCCAATTTCTTTATTAGGTACTTAGTGCTATGAATTTTCCTCTTAGCATTGCTTTCATTGTTTCCCATCAGTTTAGATATATTGTGCATTAATATTCATTGAATTCTAGTAAGTATTTAATTTCTTTCTTTATTTCTTCTTTGATCCTGAAGTCGATTAGTAGGGAGTTGTTCAGTTTCTATAAGTTTTTAGGCTTTCTTTTATTTCTGTCGTTGTTGTTGATATCCAAGCTTAATCATGGTAGTCTGATTGGATACAAGGTGTTATTTTAATTTTCTTGTATTTGTTGATATTTGCTTTGTGTGTGGTCAATTTTTTGAGAACGTTCTGTGAGTTGTTGTGAAGAAACAAATATTCTTTAGTGTTTGAGTGAAATCTTCTGTAGATATCTGTTAGGCACATTTGATTCATAGTATTTGTTAGTTCCATTATTTCTCAGTTTAATTTTTGTCCGAATGACCTGTGCATTGGTGAGAGTGAGGTACTGAAGTCTTCCACTATTAATATGTGGGGTTTGGTGTATGATTTAAGCTTGAGTAATATCTCTTTTACAAATGTGTTTGCCTTTGTTTTGGGGCATAGATGATAAGAACTGAATTTTCATTTTCGTATATCTTTCCTTTGTTAAGTATGAAATGTCCTTCGCCATCTGTTTTGATTAATTTTGGTTTGGTCAATTTTTGTGATATTATAATAGCTACAGCAGATTTCTTATGTCCATTTGCTTGGAAAATACTTTTTACAAGCCTTTACTCTGAAGTTTATCAGTGATGTTGAGGTGTGTTTCTTGTTTGCAGCAGAGGGATAGATCCTGTTTTCATTTTGTTAATCCATTTTCTTAGCCTAAGTCTTTTTATTGGGGAAGTTAGTCCATTGATATTGAGAGATATTAATGACCAATGAGCCTTAATTACTGTTATTGTATTGTTTGTTGTTGTTAGTGTTCTCTCTCTCTCTCTCTGTGTGTGTGTGTGTGTGTGTGTGTGTGTGTGTATGGTGCTTTCCTTCTTTGGTTTTTGCTGGTGTAAGATTATTTATTGCATTTGTTTCACTTGCCTGTGTAGTTAACTTCCTTTGGTCAGGGTTTTCCTTCTAGTACTTTCTGTAGGACTGAATTTGTGGCTAGACATTGTTTACTTTTGACTTTGTTTTCTTTATCTATGGTGATTGAAAGCTTCTCTGGGTATAGCATTCTGGGCTGGTATTCATGGTCTCTTAGACTCTCCAGGACATTTGACCAGTTCCTTCTGTCTTTTAGGGTCTCAAATGAGGTATTTTGTGTAATTCTAATATAACAACAACAACAACAACAACATCATCAACACTTGATCTTTTTCCTTTGCAGCTTTTAATATTTTTTCTTTGTTCTGTATATTTAGTGTTTTGATTATTATATGGTGTGAGGACTTTCTTTTCTGGTCTAATCTATTTGGGGTACTGTAAGCTTCTTGTACCTTTATAGTCATGTCCTTCTTTGGGTTAGTAAAAATTTCTTCTATAATTTTGTTAAATATATTTTCTGGGTTTTTGAGCTGGGATTCTTTTCTTTCAATTCATATTATTCTTAGGTTAAGTCTCTTCATAAAGGTCCTGGAGGTTTTATGATAGATTTTTTTTTTTAATTTTAGATTTAACATTTTCTCTGACTGAGGAATCTATTTATTCTATTATATCTTCAAAACCTGAGATTCTCTCTTTTATTATTTTGTATTCTGTTGATGATGTTTGCATTTGTAGTTCTTGTTTGCTTACTTATATTTCCCATTCCTAGGATTCCCTCAGTTTATATTTCTTTATTGTTTCTATATCCATTTTCAGGTCTTGAATAGTTTTCTTTCCCTGCTTGTTTGTTTTTCCTTAGCTTTCTTGACATTTTTTAAGGGATTTATTGATTTCCTCCAATTTTTTTTTATCTTTTCCTTGATTTTTTAATGGATTAAAAAATTCTTCTTTAAGTAATTTTGTCATCTTCATAAAGTTGGTTTTAAGGTTGTTTTCTTGTGCTTCAGCTGCACTAGAATAATCAGGTCTTGCTGTCATAGGATGACCTAGTGGTGCCATTTTGCCCTGATTATTGTGTTCTTGCACTGGTGCTTCGGCCATCTGCATTTGGGATGATTATAGGTCTGGCTGTTGACTTCTCAGATTGTCTTTGTTGGATGGATGCTTTGTTCCTTAGGATCTGGTTCTTCTTTGGTCTTCTGGTCTTTATGGCCTGGATTTCTGGTGACTGATGTGACCTCTGATTGAGTAGGGAGTCTCTTGACCTATGGTGCAGCCGGGAGTCTCTGTTCTTCTGAGTAGTATGGCCTGCACCTAAGAGTCTGCTGGAATTGGAAGCAGGAACATAGCTGCAGGAAGAGCTGAGAGGTTGGTGGAAGGGGCCTGGCTTCGGGTGGGGAGTACTGGGGGGGTAGGTGGAATGGGTCTTTGGGAACCGAATCTAGGGTGTTACTTCAGCTGGCAAGCAGGTCAGCTACCTGTCCTGATTTATGTGGCTGGCACTTGAGCAATAGAAGTCTCCAGGAGTTAGGGTATTTCTTGATTTTTAAAAATTATCCATGTATACATATATATATAAAATGAATGACAAGAAAATTTAATAATTTAGTCCATATGGGAGCAATGCCAATGTTTTATTGCTAATCTAGCATCCAGGACTCATTATGGCAGAGCTTGCTTTATGCCCTTCACTGTCCATTGTTGATACTGTTTTGATTCTAAGCTACTGCTTGGTTCCATGCTTTCTATTTTCTGCTTATATTCTAAAAAATAATTCTAGAAAGAACAGAACGAGATTATTAATGGATAATAAATATGAATGTGTGTCTGACACAGTACTTCCTGTTACCATTAAATGCTTAAGTTCTTGAATAGACAGATAGCTTACACAGCAGTCAACAGAGCTCTACAATTGTTACTTTAGACTGTGTTTGGCACCCCTGTCAAGAGGTATGGGGTACGGGCCTACTCTATTGCTGCCTTTTTGTCTTTTGGAATGGAGATCCTTATAACCTGTTTTATTAGAAGTTTAGTAATTAATGACATGAATTTGCATATGTCTCAAATTCCTTGCATATATTAATACATATAATAACAGAAGAAAGATTTAAAAATCTCTATTTTATAGCTGAAAAACAAACCAAAACTGAAATAAACAGGAACATACCCAGAGGCTTTGAATTGTTATACAACCTACCTAAAGTTCTACACTCAGAAAAGCTCTTTTTTATTGCAGTTCATTTGTTTCTTACAAGAAGGGTGTAAACTATGTAGCTTTGGCTAGATTTGAGCTTCTGATTTTCCTGCCTGTTTCTTCAATGCTGGGTTTACTGTTGGGTGTGACTTTTGTTCATTCTCCGGAAAAGATCTTACATCAGTATTTTAATTCAGGTGTTTTATTTTCTTATAACTTTTAAGCTACTGAAAAATTTTAATTTTCGTCATCTAGGTAATTGATATTTTGTTCTAGGGAATAATATCCTACTTAAATATTTTTTTTTTTTAGATTTATTTTATTTATTATATGTAAGTACACTGTAGCTGTCTTCAGACACTCCAGAAGAGGGCACCAGATCTTGTTGCGGATGGTTGTGAGCCACCATGTGGTTGCTGGGATTTGAACTTATCACCTTCGGAAGAGCAGTCGGGTGCTCTTACCCGCTGAGCCATCTCACCAGCCCCCTACTTAAATATTTAAACATAGTTTTTCTTCATTTTCACTCCAATTTCAATAGCCAAGAGGAAAGTGTGTAAACAGCCATGATGAAAGTTTGTAAATAGCCCCTGACATCATTAAATCAATTAATTTCCTCCATTTTGTGTTTTTAAAGAGTTTTATAGTAGTCCTACTTCAGCTTTGAAAGCCCTGTGAAGTTATCAGCAACTTGCATCACTTTCTCTTTCTTGGAATGCACAATGGCAATCAGACTTTTCTTCACAGCAACACAAATCTAAGAAAGCCCTCTAACTTCATCTCAGCATGATGACTTTCTTTCTTGCTTTATTACCTCTTTGACAGAGAATCCAACTACAAGAAAAGGGAATATTTAAGATATAAAGTCATTGCTAAAGGTGAATATTTGCAGACTTCCTTTGGATCTACCCAGATTTCTAACCACAATTTCATTTCTAGACAATATCTAAGATTTTTAAGTCCTACATTCTTTGCTTTTCTATTTCCTAATCTATTTTTCAGATATTATATGTTTACAGTTTTTGTACTAAGTTCTAGTGCCCAGAAAAAATACTATCTCTATCTATCTATCTATCTATCTATCTATCTATCTATCTATCTATCTATGTCTATCTATTTAATGTTCATTCAGAAGTCCAAGCTCTTAAAATCATTTTTCTGAGAGTGATATAATGTTGAAAAGTTATACAGCAGGAGTGTTGGTGAATTATGATCAAGGTCATGGCAAACACATTGCTTTTTCTATTGGTTGCATGATTATCAGGCCTTTATGGTAAATCTGCACCCACTGAAAATGCATTTAACTTATCTTGATGGTTTTGATTTATTGGCCTTGCAACCGCCAAGGTTTCCCATTTATTAGCGCTTGTTTTATATCTCAGTGACCAGGGAGCTTGTACATTTGAGGTATAGCTGAAAGCTGGTTTAGCTGTGTCATATTTCATAGCAAGCATCTTATTGGGGAAACCCTTTTTTGTTATTTCTATTTTGATATTATATCGTTTTTAATAAAGAGAGAGCATGTGATTTTAATTTAGAGTTCCTCTTTTCCCAAACAGTGTTGTGATTTCAAAGAATTGGGAAATTCAGTAGAAATATGAAAATCACTAGTGAGTAATCAGCTTTATTTAGGGGAAACGTAAATTAGATAGTTTAAATGAGAATCATTGAACAAACAGTGACAGAAAAGATATATTCTGATTAGCTTCTTTCTGAGTGTTTCTTCAACATGGACAAATGATCCTAAATTTTTAATTAAAAATTATTCTTAGTTTTAAGTATATAGAGGAATCCTTCAGCATTTCTCTGGAATAACATAAAGAAAATCCTTGAAAGTCTCTAACTAGAATGAGAACTTAAGGAATGCTTCAAGTACCAAGATTTAGAACAATCTCCAGGGTTAAATTGACTACTAATGGAATTACATGCTAATCCAAGCTTTTCTTCTGTGGTATTGTAACTTGAATCTTTATCTATTAGTTGGTGCTCTGAGCTTGGGTCCTAGTAGCACTGATTTTCACAGTTTGTCAATTTAGACTGGATAGTTCTTTGTTTTCTGGGGGCTATTCTGTGTATTGTAGTATGGTTAGTGTTATCTCTGGCCTGTGTCTACTATGTGCAGATAGGACTACCCCAATTGTGAAATGTCTTCAGAAACTGGGGAGATGGCTCAGTATAGTAATAGATAGGATCATTGTTAGCAGTATATATCTTATACTTTAGATGATTGCTATCCTTTGGGTCAAATGCTAATTCTGGACCCCAAAGATAGATCCAATAGATTATTCCATGAAATAAATAAATAATAATTAAATAATAATAATAATAATAATAATAAATAAATAAATAGGATTATTCTTAAATTTTCCTAAATGAGCTGGAATAGAGGTGATTTTTTTTAAGTGGGGAGATGATCATCCAAATGTAACCCCTATGAGAACATGGTTGATATTCAACCACAGGGTTCCCCGGCTTCTGTCCATTGGTTGGGCATAAATATCTGCATCTGACTCATTCAGTTCTTCTTGGGCCTCTTGGAGGGCAGCCACTCTTGTCTCTTGTCTATAATCACATCATAGAATCAGTAATAGTGTAAAGCCTTGGAGCATCCCCTTGAGTTGAATCCCAATTTGGGCTGGTCACTGAACCTCATTTCCCTCAGCCTTATTTGTGATAGTCAGAAGCTGGAAACAACCCAGATGTCCCACCACAGAAGAATGACACAGAAAATGTGGTTCATTTACACAATGGAATACTATTCAGCTATTAAGAATGAGGACATCATGATTTTTGCGGACAAATGGATGGAAATATCATCCTGAGTGAGGTAACTCAGACCCAAAAGAACATGCATGGTATGCTCTTTTTGTATCTTATTGAGATAAGGTCTCTCTTTGGAGCCTTGGCTGTTCTAAAATTTGCTTGTAGACCAGGTTGACCTCCCACTTGCAGAGACTCAACTGCCTCTGTCTCCTGAGTGTTGGGATTAAAGGTGTGCACCAACATGCTTGGCAGAGAAGCCTCTCTGAATTAGTAACTTTAAACCACCCAACTTCCACTCTGCAAATTTTGAAAATTAGGATTAAAAATAATGCTTTAGTGTAGAGAAGAAATTTACCAAGAGTGAAGTATATATTTAATGAAGTAACATATTTATTAGAAGCTAAGTGTAGCCTCACATTCCTAAAAAACAGTTTACAGTGTTGAACTAGTAATGTAGTTGACCGACAACCAGGGTTAAATATTTAATTAAACAGTACAATGGCAGTGGCTTTTATTATTACCAGACAGGAGTGCTTTGTCATCTGTGGAGGAAAAAAATTATAAGTATCTAGAGTAGAAGGTCTTCCTTAATTTCTTTCAGAAATAAAGACAAACTCATTTGGGAGGTAGAGGCAGGACGATCTTTATGAGTTCAAGGGCTGCCTGCTCTGCATAGTGAGTTCCAGGACAGTCAAGATTTCATAACAAGAATTGGTCTCAAAAATCAAGATCAAGATCAAGTGCTGTCTTCTGCACTCCCCCCCCCCCAAAAAAAACCCCTCAACCTAACCCAGCAAACCAACCCAAGCCAAAAGGCAAAGAAAAGCTGGAGAGAGAAATCAGTGGTTAAGATCACTTGTTACTCTTGTATATAGATGACTTGGGTTCACTGGGCAACATACAAACATCTGTAACTCTGGTTCTAGCAAAACTATGCCCTCCTCTTGCACATTCTGGATCCTGCATGTATGTGATGAATATGCACATACTTAGGCACACATATATGCACATAAAATAAATATATTTTAAAAGGCAAAAAAAGAAACTATTTCTCATTTTTCACTTAATACATGAGATTAGGTAGAGAAATTACACAAAAATGTAGTTGTACCAACAATGTAATTTAAACCATTTAGTTATAAATCTTAGAAAATGATTAGATTATATGTTGCTAAATTTTAAGAAGATACTCTGCAAATATTTTGAAAAAATAGGTGTTTTAGAAGAAAGAGGAGAGGGGTGGGAATGAGTGTAGAAGGTAGAATTGCTGAGAGACTGGATTTTGGTGTGAAGCTTGTAGAAGCTCCTTTATATCTGTTTCTTACATGCACCTTTGCAATACAGAATTACATTATATATTTCTGGTGTTCTTTCTCATGCCTAAGTTAAGAGTTAAAAGCATGTAATTAATCTTAAAAGACTACCTATAGGGTCACTTCCATGTGGCAAAGGATTTAGCCTCTGTCATAGTGATATTTGATGTTTAAGGGTGTTTCTTGGGAACTTGTCACCAAGTTAAAAGAAGCATTTGAATTTATCTATTCACCCAGAGGAGTATTAAAGCATACGCTGACTTCTGAAGTCTGTTTCAAAGTCAAATGCCTTCCTTTGAGAGTACTTTGCTGTTCACTTATAAAACCAGAAAAGGGCACTTCTGACATTGCTGTAGTTTTCTGGTTAGGAGCAGAGGCTGAGCAGTGGTCACCCACAGGGATAATTTAAGGGCCCCTCAGAAGGCTCTTCTATCAAAACATATTTGCCTGTGTGAAGCCTATATATTTCTTTGCTTTCTTGAGCTGATTGAAATTCTGCCCTACTGTACATTTACTTACATTACAGTGCCCTCTTTAAAAAAATATATTCCAGGGAGGGTTAAATAGTCTATTAATCAATCATTCACAGTCCAATGTGACTTAGTTTAATTAAATTGCTTTTTTTTTCTAGGTAATGGAAGTTTTGATGAGGGTCAGGAAGAGAGAAAAGGGAAGTAATTTTGTCCCTGAGGCTAGCCTGAGCTGAATGCCAAAGTGGGCTCACTTTTGACATCTAAAGGGCAATGTGAGGGCACAGGGTGATACCTGGGAAAGAAAGAAAAGAAGTATGGGGGAATATTCAAAAAATGTTGAAGCATTTTTAAATTTCTTTTTAGAATTTAGGTTATTTTACTGACTTTGACTAATGTGAAATAGCACTCAAATCTGCATGTAGATGTTAGTAACCTGTATCCAAATGTTGCTTTGAATGTTTATGGTGAATATTAATGTTGTTTAAGGTTGATTTCATTCTATTGTCTGCTCTCAGTCACACAAATGTGTGCGCACATGCACACACACACACATACATGCATGCACACACATACATGTGCATACACACATATGGATACTTCTGGGTTAAGGGCATGGAAGAGTAGACAGTTTAAGATTAAATCTATGTGTTCACCTTAAGTTGTAAAGCTGATTACATGGGGAATCCAAGGCATAGTAAGGTTGGTTACACTGTTCTCTTACAGGGAGGTTAAACTTAAGAGATGCTGAGTACAGAGCAGGACCCCAGCTTTAATAGTCCCTAATGATGTCAAGGCATACAATTAACTAGGTTGTAAGGTCCAGCAAAGGCTTAATCTCCTTGAAGGCAGGAAGTATTCTCAGAGGAAGGAATCAGCATACTCTTCAGCAGCTCTTACCTGCCACTGCGCACTGTCTTTTCCATGAAAGCATTCCCATTCCAATCTGCCTTCTCCAGGTCCACTGAACACTGCAGGATGCTCCTGCTTCCCTGGCCACTGCTCTTCTGTAATTTATCCACTTAGGCAGTATGTTTTCTTTTATGCTCCTTTGAGTGTGATTTGAGAGAGGGAAATTTAAGTGTACTCATTCTGACATTTTCTCTCAGGAGTAGCATGCATCTTTAAAAATGTTATATCACTTTAAATTATCTTTGGTTTTAAAGAAATTTTAGTAGCTCATACTTAAATTTAAGTGGCTGACAAGTTTATTATTTGTTCTTCATTACCCCTTATGGAATTTGTTTTCAGTGGAACACTAGACAGACCCAGTAAGTACTTAATGAATGGGTACTTTTGAAACTACAAACCTGAATCATAGCTGAATGTGTTATAGCAGAATGTGTGCAAGTTTTGTTGTGGCAAACTTACGTTCTGGCAAACAACAAAAACCAAATCCATATATGTATATACCCATATACCCATCCATATATATGTTTATATATGTGGGCCTGGGTACCAGAGGTTTTCTATGGAGATATCTGTTCAGGTCGGGTGGGAAGGCTCCAGCGAGGGAAAGTGAGTGCAGGCAGGGAAGACCTTCCACACCTTCCAGGTCTCTTGGTAACTCGGAGTCTCTCTGAACTGAGTCGGGTCAGGCTGGGCCGGTGAAAAGCTGACAATCCAGTGAGGAGTGCAGTGGGACCTCGGGTGGCTCTTCGGGAGAGAAGATCTCTTCCCAAGTGTTACATACAGCTCTTGGAACAAAAAGCTCAGACTAAGGAATAGTTCTTGCATACCTTTAATTCCCTGAATGGCTTTATATACAGTTCTGGGGGTGATTCAGAGTTTGACAGCAGGCACCTCTCATTGTCTTGGACTGAGAGTTTGGGAGAAATCTCATTTGCATGTGGGAAGGCTTGGTGCTATTGCTAAGTGGCTGATAGCCACATCTCTCCCGTGGGGGTTGTGGGGGCGGTAACTCCGACAGGAACCAGGGGGTCCAGGAGACATGAGAGAACTTCTGTCACATGTAAGTGAATTACCACTACCGGGTCCAGGGTTCAAGATCTAGCCTTGACTGGAAACCAGGCTGTCTGCGTGTAGCCCACCTCTTCCCCTCCCCCCCCCCCCGCCCCCAAGTTGCTGAAGTATTACTTAAACAGTCTTTGGCTTTTGCCTGAGTTCATAGCTACAAAGCAGGAAAGACATACGGAATGAGATGAAAGCTGCTGCTGTTAGAAGAGAGGGCACTAGATGGCTCAAAGGAAAAAAACTACCAACATTGTGGAGGGAGGGAGTTACCTAAGAGTATAGAGTCAAAATTAACTTTTGTCTCCTCACCTGCCTCTTGCTTCCTTTGGTTTGAAAGGAAGATCTGAGATGGATCTGGCACTTAGAAAGAACTTCAGACTGAGAAAGAAAAACAAATCCTAGGTCTTCATTAGTCCTGTAGATTCCTTATTTTCCTCTATCAGACAGTAGCTATGTATTATGTAAATCAATGCAATGTTTGTGTAAACCATCAAGTGAGCACAAACGTCCTTTAATATTTCTTAATTAGGTCATCAAAATGCCACCAAGGGAATTGCGCTGGCCTTATATATAATAGCTTGAATCTACTGTTGAGGACATGGGCACATTGTTGTTTCTTTTGAAGGTAGTTTAGTGCATGTGGTTTTGCACCAGCACTGAAATGCATGGGGCACAGCAAAGAGCCTGCGTTGGCTTCAGGATGGAAACCAGTCAGGAGCATCATCCTAATCTTGCAGCACCATTTCTATTTTCCATGACTCAGCACCATTTCTATTTTCCATGACTCTAATACACAGTTATGACTGCTGTCTATAAACACACTAAGCACCAAAAAAAGATAGCTGAAGATGGGGTCAAAGCCACGAATATTTTGACAAAGTCAAAAACACATGTTAAAATGTTCTGTTGTTTGAAAAATGCCAGGATGTACTTCAGGGAAAATTGAACAGAAACAATATTTTTAAAAATCTACATCTTTGGCTAAAGTTAGATATTTAACTTTGTAGTGATGATCTGGGATAAACATGTGACTTTGTGAATCTTATGATTTTTAATTAGAATGCCTTATAAATTAGCATAATATAACATCATGTACTCCTCCCTGAGATTTTGTATTTGATTTTAATCTTGCTGAGTTGCACTGTAATTGTATAAATAGTCTTATGCTATCAAAAATAGGTGTTAAGATGCATATTTCACTTATACATATGGTAAAATTTCTCCAGTGAAATAAAATGCTGCTAATCTTTCCATTGAGTCTAAATATGGCTCCCTTCTGATATAATTAATGTAACCCATACTGTTCAGTAGAAAACAGAAATGTTAAATCAAACAGAAAAAGTGGCTAAGAGGACTTCATTACCAAACCAAGTCTGCAATTTCCACAGACTTACGGAAAATGTTATTCACCTCCCAGGGAGAGCTTTGGCAGACAGCTGGGTTTGGCTTGGCACCTTCTCTGAGTCAGTTTGGTCTCTGGTTTGCTTGTTCTCAGTGCCATTTGTGTAAATATACTTCTTCATGTGTTGAAGAAAAATAATTTCAGTTCTCAACATTTATGTATTCATTCCTTCATATCTCTCTTTCTCTCTCATCTAGCTATCTATTGGTATTTGATCTCTGTGTTGGACTTACAATTTAGAATTCACTTGCGATAGCTTAAATGTCTGTCATATGGGATTCAGGAATGCTGCTCATTCTAAGACAGACTCTTTATCTAAGCCCCACTGTGGTATAAAATAAGCACATATATGCATAATAGTTCAGGTTTTATACAGTGAACATTTTTTAGAATTCTCAGTCATTCAGAAGCATAGCTGTAGAATGTAATTAAAATAATTCCAAGTTAAAATGATAAGGATATTTAGTGAAAGAAAGATGGAGAAAAGCAACAAAGGATAGTCATAAAAATTTATCCATACATAGTGTTGCCTACAGAAAGACTTATTTATAATGAAATGGGGTGAATATATGACATTTTGAAGCTTTTTTGTGAATTTAGAACTTAAATAAATTTATTTACACTTTATAATGATTTTCTTTTTAATGACTGAAGGTTTGGATTTTCTAAAATAAACACTGCTGTACAATTTGGTCAATGGTCTAACATAGAGAGGTATGTGTATAAATTAATAATTATCCTTATGTTAATATTGAGGATATTTTAAAATAAAAACACTAAAGTTAAATGATTGAATTATCTGCCCCATTCCTAGACTTTATTTCCATAAATAAAAGCTAGTTTAGGTGTCTATTAATTTGATACCAGATGGAAGTGAATATGCATGTGGGTGTATGTTTTACCTTGGTATGTGGCCTGACCCCAAGTTGTCTCCAACTAGGGTTTAGAGTTAATGAGCAGTTCTTTTTCATTATCACCTTTGTTATTAAGACTTTGACTTATGTTCTAGGAAGAATTTAATCTTTAATTATGCCAGAATTCTCTGATTAGCCTTTAACTCCTAATTTAAGGAGCAGGTCGCCATTGCTTAGTTACCATCTCAACGTATCTCATGTGAGTTATTAAACTCACGAACCACTTTAGGATTTCCTGCATCAGAGAACATGCTTTGAATTTATCTTCTTTGCATTGAATTCATAGGAGTTGTAAGTGATTTTATTGCTAAAACTAATTAAAGCAACATTAATTTTTGTATTCTTCAGATTTTTCAAGGAATCACACCCAGTAAAATACCCACAGATATGTATAGATAAAAAATAGGTTTGTTATAGAAATTTATTCTCAATATTCTGGAAGTTAGGAAAAAAAAATCACAGACCCAAGAATGCCAAAGATGTGGGTGTGTTTTAGTCAGATTGCAAAGTCTGAGCAGGGAAGGCAGGAGCAGTACATACCCTGTTCAAGTAGAGAAGTACTGGAGGGGAACAAGTTAGAGCCATGTACAATGACATGCATGAGAATACCATAGTGAACATGTCATGTTAAGTTAAAAAAAATGAAAAATAAAAAAGGATAAAATTGCTTTTCCTCCACTTTTTTTTTGTTCTGAGCTCTCAACAGACTGAATAATGCCTGCTGACTTTTGGTGAGCTCAAATTTTCCTTATTGAGTTTATTGATCCGTACCCTCACACCTTCTGGAAACACCCTCATATAACATTACATTATATAATGTGGCTCCTCTTAGCCCTGCCAAGATGTCTCTGGGGCAGCACACAGGTTCTGAGATGAAGAGCAACACAAAGTTTTGGGGTGAGGCTGGAAAGGAGGCACACCCCTTGAACCGTTGAACTAATGGCCCAGAACAGAATGGTGGCCTAGACGTCAGGAATGATGGCATTTAATCTGGGCTTCCAAGTCCTTTTTATTGTGTTCAATTTTTAAAAGCCAAATTTTGGTATATCATAGTTCTGAGCCAGTTACATTCACCAGAGTTTGTCCAAAGTAAATCTCAGTAGGACCTGGTTCATGTTGTCCTCAACAGGACGATGAGAGTGTCAAGGGTACTTCAGTGATGCTCAGGGCCTCCTCCTCAAAGAGAGACCAGAACTTCAAATCATAATTGTTTTTTGAGTCTTTTGTCTCAGGCTTCACCAATCCTTCACTGCATGATTTCTAAGTATATATTTGGATTCTAACTATATATTTGGATTATTTATTCATTTGCTTCAAATATAGAGCAAATCCAATCTTTGTTATATAATCATAGCTAGAGGTGGAAATTCTAAATGTTATGGTATGATTTTGGGGTGTAAAATAATACAATTAGTTTAAAACAATTTTCAGGTTAGATTACGTATGGTGCCCATGGCGACTGGGGTATAGTAGTCACACTATCACTAGTTATTTTTTAATTTTAAATATTATAATACAAATAAAGCAATATTCAATTATATATCTTCATAATGACATTCATTGAAGAATAATTTTATTCTCTACTCTGAGCTTTGTTTTCAGACTGATCCACCAAACAATGTCATCGAGAATATGTCCTATATATGTGTCCACAGTCCAGTGTGCAAAGTCTGAGCAGGTTTTACCTTTGGCAGCATGAGTAACTGTTCTTTACAGCTGTGGACAATTATGACATTTCTAGTTACATTTCTCTTGTAAGAAACACTATTCAGCAATAGCTTTTCTCCATTTTAATGTTTATGCTGTCATATTTAATTTTGTCTCTTTATAACTCTCACATAGAATTAATGTCTTAAAGCTAACAAATATCATGTTCAAGATAAGGATTTTCTATTTTGGCTATATAATATTTTTCCTCTCTCTCACACATTCATTTGGATTTATATGCCTTACATTTCCTGTTCGTAGGAACAGCAAGTAGGGGTTCTTCAGTGTTTTTACTCCTGTGCAATAATGAGGTGAAATTCAATACAAATTCAAATATCTGCATAAACATTCTATGTAAAGGCTCTAAAATTGATCTGCTGTCTGATAGGTAGTGGCAACTCAGTGCTTAAAAGTTAATATAAGTCAGTACATATTTGCAGAATGTTTAATATCAAATACATGTTTAGAAATTCTGTACCAGAGCATTTAAATAAACTAGGCAGTATAGGTTCTATAATTCATCAATTTATAAGCCAGCCATTTGAATAGCTGCATAACTTCTTTCCCTGAGTGAGCTGCCTGCTCATTTGTATTAGCAATAAGTGATTCCTTTCCTAGTTTTGACTTTCTTTCCAAACTTATACTAATTTCACATAAATATTCATTTATTTGAGATAACTTCATGCAAAGTTATTGAGGGTCAATTGCTTTGTAGTTAGTAATTTTAGCACCATTTGACGTTCATCAAACTTATTTTCATTTTTGTTAAAACTGAATTGGGACTATTTTTATACTTCTGTGATCTTCTTTTTCTCCCATTGATATATATGTCTAAAACAATATCACATAGTGATGGACATCATTGCTGTGTAGTGAGTCATGAAACTGGGTAGATTGTTTTTCCAGGTTATTTGTTTTTCTTTTATTGAAAATAGATTTTTTTTCATACAGTATATCCCAATTATGGTATCTTCTACCTTACTCCTCCAAGTCCATTTTCCCATCTGGATCTACCCCCTTTCTGTTTCTCATAAAAAAAATAGGCATCTAAGGGATAACAATAATATAATATAATATTTTATAAGATAAAACAAAACTAACACATTGGAACAGATAAAACAAACAAACAAGTCAAAGAAACAAACAGACAAACAGACAAACAGACAGAAGGGAAGAGCCCGAGAAATGGACAGTTATAGATGCGGAGATTCACTCATTTGCACATTCAGGAATCCCATAAAAACACAAGATCAGAAGCTAAAACATTTACAAAAAGAACTTTTAGGGCAAAAAGAGGGAGAGAGGAAGGAAGGAAGGAAGGAAGGAGAGAGAGAGAGAGAGAGAGAGAGAGAGAGAGAGAGAGAGAGAGAGAGAGAGAAGCCCTGAGCTGGCCTACTCTTAAGAGTAGTTTGTTTCCAAAGTGAGACTTGCTTGGAGAAAACAAAATTTTCATTGTACGTAATTATCAGTTGCAGCTAGCTTCTGGGACAGGGACAGGGGCATGTGTTTACTCCTTTTTCAGCTCTAAGATCTCAGCTGGTACAGACTGGTGCAAACCCTGTGCATGCTGTCTATGCCTATGTGAGTTCATACATGCACTGGGTCTGTTGGTCTAGAAGGATTTGTTTCCTTGGTGTCTCCATCTCCTGTGCCTCTTTTGACCTTTTCTATAGGTTTTTCTGAGCTCTAAGGAAAAAGATTTGGTGAAAACCTCATATTTAGAGCTCTGTGCCTTCTGAGGCTTCACGTTTGCTGCATGTTGTCTAGCCATAGATCTCTGTCTTTTTTCTGTCCCAGGAAGAAGCTTCTGTGAGGATGGTTGAGCAATGCATTGATCTATGCTATGAGTATAGTAGAATGTCATTAGGATTCATTTTAATGCTATGTTCCTTTAGCAGCAAACTAGTATTTAATTTTACCCTGTGCTAACTATTCAGGCTGTATCTCTCATTATTTGGCAATTTCAGTAGCCCTCAAATGGCCTTTAATTTAATATCCCTGTATTTCCTACATTTGTCTCCTCTATCTCTGCTCACTCGATCCTCCCATTCTAGTTCTCTCAACCCATTTTTATGACTATACCTATTCTATTTCCCTTTCCTAAGGAGATTTGTGTACCCTAGTTCCTCATCCTATACCTAGCTAACATATATAGTTCTACAGATTGTAGTTTGCTTATCATTGATTTCAAAAATAACATCCACATGTTTGTGAATACATATCATATTTGTCTTCTAGCTGTAAATCACTCCAGGTTGGCTTTTTTTCTAGTTCTATCTATTCGCCTTCTGATTTCATGATTTTATTTTTTAATGTCTAAGCAATATTTGATTGTGTACACTCATTCTCTTTATCTATTCATCTGCTGAAGGACATCTATGCTGTTTGCAATTTCTGGCTATTATGAATTGAGCAGCAATGAACATGATTAAGTATGTGTCTCTGTAGGATAAAGTGTCTTTTGAGTATATGTTAAAAAGTGAAATGGTTGGGCCTTGAAGTAGACTGATCCCATCTTCCTGAGAAACCACCACACTTTTCATAGTGATTGTGCAAATTTATTGCTCCATCAGCAATGACTTGGTGTCCCCTTTACTCCAAATCGTTGCCAGCATGAGCTGTCATTTGTTTTATTGATCTTAGTCATTCTGGCTTGGGTAAAGTAAAATATCAAAGCAGTTTTGATTTGCATTTCCCTGATGGCTAAGGATATGGAACATCACTTTAAGTGTTTTTCAGCTATTTGAGTTTCCTTTATTGAGAATTCTTGGTTCACATTTTACCCTATTTTTTATATTGAGTTACTTGATTTCTTAATATCTAGTATATTATACTCTTTATATACCTTGTATATTTGCCCTCTATTGAGTATGTAGTTGGTAAAAATCTTTCTCCATTCTATAAGCTGCTGCTTTGTCTAAATAATAGTGTCTTTTCCATGTAGAAGTTTCAGTTTCATAATGTCCCATTTCTTAATTGCTGACCTTAATGTTTGTGTTATGGTTTTCTGTTTAGAAAGTACCTGTGCAATGAGTTCAAGGTTATATTCTCCTCTATAAGATTTATTGTATCTTGTTTTATGTTAAGCTCTTTGACGTATTTGGAGTTGATTTTTGTATAAGGTCTATTTGAGTTGTTCTACATACAGACATCCAGTTTGACCAGCACCATTTCTTGAAGATGCTTTCTTCTTTTCCAGTGTCTATTTCTGACTTCTTGACAAAAAAAAAATCATGTATCATAACTGTAGATATTTACATTTGGGTCTTCAGTTTATTTCCATTGATCAATGTGTCTATTTTTGTGTCAATGACATGCTGATTATTATTATTATTATTATTATTATTATTATTATTATTATTATTATAATACAACTTGAAATTGGGGGTGGTGATACTTCCAGTAGGTTTTTTGTTTTAGGATATTTTAACTGTTTAAATAAATAAATATTTGTGTGTGTGTTTGTGTGTGTTTCTATATGAAGCTGAACATTGTCCTTTCAAGAGCCAACTTCTGATTTAGGAGCATGGGGAATTTTTTCATCTTCTGATATTTTCTTCAATTTCATTTTTCAGATTTTATATATATATATATATATATATATATATATATATATACACACACACACACACACACACACACAAACACACACATACACACACACAAACACACACATACACACACACACATATATTCAGTTGCTTGGTTAGAATTATATATATATATATATATATATATATATATATATATATATATATTGTGATTTGAGACTATTGTGAAGGGTATTGTTTCTGTGATTTCTTTCCAGTTTGTCATTTGATTGGGGGGGGGGTGTCTTTTTTTGTGAGTAATTCTTTTTTATGGCTATTTTGCTGAAATTATTTATCAGCTGAAGGAGTTTCCTGATAGAAATTTTCAGGTCAATTATCATCATATATCTGCAAATAAAGATAGTTTGATTTCTTCCATTTCAGTTTGTATCCCCTTGATCTCCTTTAATTGTGTTATTGCTCTAGTTAAAATTTAAGTACAATATTCAATATGGAGAGAGTAAACAAGGTTGTCTTGTTCCTGATTTTAGTGGACCTGCTTTGAGTTTCCATTCAATTCAATGTCGGCTTTATATAAATTGCCTTTATTATGTTGAAGTATGTTCCTTGTAATTCCAATCTCTCCAAAAGATTATCATCAAGGGTAGCTTGATTTTATTGGCGGGCCTTTTCTATATCCGATGAGATGATTATGTGGTTTTTGTGTTTCAGTTTGTTTATATGGTAGATTACATTCATCTATTTATGTATGTTGGATGATCCTTGCATCTCTGGGATAAAGACTACTTAATTATGGTGGATTTCTTTTTGATGTGTTCTTGGATTTGGTTTGCAATTATTATTTGATATTTTTTGCATATATGCTTATGAGGGGATTTCTTATTTGTATTTCTTATTCTTTGTTGGATCTTTATGTGGTTTGGGTGTCAGGATAACCATGGTCTCATAAAATGAATTGGGAAGTATTCCCTTTGTTTCTATTTTGTGGAATAATTTGAAGAGTATTGATATTAACTCTTCTTTGAAAGTCTGTACTTGTCTGTTAGAACCATATTTTCCCCCCAAGTTTAGATATGATGTACATTTGTTGTTATTCAATTATAGAAAGTCTTGAACTCTGCAGAGGGTTCCAAGGTCCCCAGAGAACTCTCCACACCACAGGCATCCTAGAAAACCCAGGATCTTGAGATCACTGGTGAGTGGAATGCAACATCTGCTCCAAAAAACCCAGTGGATCTTGTGCCATCAGGAACAGGAACAAAGGAAACCCGCCCAACCAGTGGCTGGGGTTTGTTCTGGTCAGCATAAGCCCATTGCCATCTTGGGTGCTAACTAGGCAGGCCCTAGCACATCCAGGATCTTGGGATCACTGAGACCAGTCTACACAGGAGAACACAGGCCTGCAGAAACAACAGAGCTTTTTGGACAGGGTCCCTTCGGGCCTTCATCCTCAGCCAGGAGACAGAGGTCAGACACAGAACCCTGGGCATCTTCCTTGTCAGAGGAGAGTTGGCCTCCAGGGAAGGCATTGACCCCAGGACTCAGGAGGTAGATCTGAGCTCCAGACTTCTGTGCACCTTCCCTGCAAGAGGAGAGCTTGCCTGTAGAGAATGCTCTGACCACTGGGACTCAGCTTGCCTGTAGAGAATGCTCTGACCACTGGACTCCCAGGAGTGCTGACATAGGCTAACAGAATCACAGGAGGAACAAGCTCCAGCCAGAGACAGCTAGAACATCTAACACCAGATGACAAAAGGCAAATGTAAGAATCTTACTAATAGAAACAAAGACCACTGGTCATCATCAGAACCCTGTAGGCACACCACAGCAAGTCCTGGATATCCCAACACACCCGAAAAGCAAGATGCGGATTTAAAATCATATCTCACGATGGTAGTAGAGGATTTTAAGAATGGCATTAATAACTCACTTAAGGAAATACAGGAGAACACTGCTAAACACGGTAGAAGTCCTTAAAGAAATATAGAACAACAATGCTAAACAGGTAGAAGTCCTTAAAGAGGAAACACAAAAATTCTGTAAAGAATTACAGGAAAACACAATCAAACAGGTAATGGAATTGACCAAAACCATCCAAGATCTAAAAATGGATGTAGAAACAATAAAGAAAACCCAAAGGGAGACAACTCTGGAGATAGAAATCCTAGGAAAGAAATCAGGAACCATAGATGCGAGCATTAGCAACAGAATACAAGAGATGGAAGAGAGAATCTCGGGTGCAGAAGATTCCATAGAGAACATGGACACAACAATCAAAGAAAATACAAAATGCAAAAAGATCCTAACCCAAAACATCCAGGAAATCCAGGACACAATAAGAAGACCAAACCTAAGGATAATAGGTATAGGTAAGCATGAAGATTTTCAACTTAAAGGGCCAGTAAGTATCTTTAACAAAATTATAGAAGAAAACTTCCCTAACCGAAAGAAAGAGATGCCCATGAACATACAAGAAGCCTCCAGAACTCCAAATAGACTGGACCAGAAAAGAAATTCCTCCCGACACAGTATAATCAGAACAACAAACGCAATAAATAAAGATAGAATATTAAAAGCAGTAAGGAAAAAGGTCAAGTAACATATAAAGGCACACCTATGAGAATTATGCCAGATTTCTCACCAGAGACTATGAAAGTCAGAAGATCCTGGACAGACGTTATACAGACCCTAAGAGAACACAAATGCCAGCCCAGGATACTATATCCAGCAAAACTCTCAATTACCATAGATGGAGAAACCAAAGTATTCTTTGACAAAACCAATTCACACAATATCTTTCCATAAATCTAGCCCTTCAAAGGATAATAAAGGGAAAACACCAACACAAGGATGGAAATTATGCCCTAGAAAAAGCAAGAAATAATCCTTGAACAAACCTAAAAGAAGACAGCCGCAAGAACAGAATCCCAACTTTACCAACAAAAATAATAGGAAGCAACAATTACTTTTCTGTACTATCTCTTAATATCAATGGATTCAATTCCCAAATAAAAAGACATAGACTAACAGACTGGCTACATAAACAGGACCCAACTTTTTGCTGCTTACAGGAAACCCACCTCAGGGAAAAAGACAGGCACTACTTCAGAATAAAAGGCTGGAAAACAATTTTCCAAGTAAATGGTCTGAAGAAACAAGCTGGAGTAGCCATTCTAATATCGAATAAAATCAAGTTCCAACCCAAAGTTATCAAAAAAGACAAGAAGGGACACTTCATACTCATCAAAGGTAAAATCTTTCAAGAACTCACAATTCTAAATATTAATGCTCCAAATGAACGGGCATCCAGATTTATTAAAGTATAGTAAAGCTCAAAGCATACATTGCACCTCACATAATTGTAGTGGGAGACTTCAATACCCCACTCTCATCAATGGACAGATCTTGGAAACATAAACTAAACAGAGACACATGGAAACTAAAAGGAGTTATGAAAGAAATGGATTTAACAGATATCTACAGAACATTTTATCCTAAAACAAAAGGATATACCTTCTACTTAGCATGTCATGGTACCTCCTCCAAAAATGAACATATAATCTGTTGCAAAACAGGCCTCCACAGATACAAAAATATTGAAATTATCCCATGCTTCCTATCAGATCACCATGGACTAAGGCTGATCTTCAATAACATAAATAATAGAAAGCCAATGTTCACTTGGAAGATGAACAACACTCTACTCAAGGATACCTTGGTCAAGGAAGAAATAAAGAAATTAAATACCTTTTAGAGTTTAATGAAAATGAAGCACCAACATATCCAAGCTGATGGGATACAATGTGAGCAGTCCTAAGAGGAAAACTCATAGTTGTGAGTGCCACCAAAAACAAAGTAGAGAGAGCATACACTAGGAGCTTGACAGCACACCTGAATGCTCTAGAACAAAAGGAAGCAAATTCATCCAAGAAGAGTAGACCACAGAAATAATCCAACTTAGGGCTGAAGTCAACCAAGTGGAAACAAAAAGAACTATTCAAAGAATCAACCAGACCAGGAGCTGGTCCTTTGAGAAAATCAACAAGATAGATAAACCCTTAGCAAGACTAACTAGAGGGCACAGAGACAGCATCCTAATTAACAAAATCAGAAATGAAAAGGGAGACAAAACAAGAGAACCGGAGGAAATCCAAAACATTATCAGATCAGATCTTACTACAAAAGGCTATACTCAACAAAACTGGAAAACCTGGATGAAATGGACAAATTTCTGGACAGATACCAGGTACCAAAGTTAAATCAGGATTAGATTAATGACCTAAGCAGTCCCATATCCCCTAAATAAATAGAAGTAGTCATTTATAGTCTCCCAACCAGAAAAAGCCCAGGACCAGATGGGTTTAGTGCAGAGTTCTATCAGACCTACAAAGAAGACCTAATTCCAATTCTCCTCAAACTTTTCCACAAAATAGAAACAAAATGTACTCTACTTAATTCATTCTATGAAGCCACAATTGCTCTGATACTTAAACCACATAAAGACCCAACAAAGATAGAGAATTTCAGACCAATATCCCTTATGAATACGATGCAAAACTACTCAATAAAATTCTTGCTAACCAATCCAAGAACACATCAAAATGATCATCCATCATGACAAAGTAGGCTTCATTCTAGGGATGCAGGGATGGTTTAATATATGGAAATCCATCAACATAATCCTTTATATAAACAAACTCAAAGACAAAAACCACACGATCATTTCGTTAGTTGCTGAGTAAGCATTTGACAAAATCCAATACCCATTCATGATAAAAGTCTTGGAAAGATCAGGAAATCAAGGCCCATAAACATAATAAAAGCATTATACAGCAAACCAGTAGCCAATATCAAACTAAATGGAGAGAAGCTGGAATCAATCCCACTAAAATCAGGGAGTAGACAAGGATGCCTACTTTCTCCCTACCTATTCAATATAGTACTTGAAGTCCTAGCCAGAGCAATTCGACAACAAAAGGAGATCAAGGGGATACAAATTGGAAAGAAAGAAGTCAAAATATCACTATTTTCAAATGATATGGTAGTATATGTAAGAGATCCTAAAAATTCCACCAGAGTACTCCTAAAAGTGATAAACAGCTTCAGTGAAGTAGCTGGATAAAGAATTAACTCAAACAAATCGTTTACCTTTCTCTACACAAAGGATAAACAGGATGAGAAAGAAATTAGGGAAACAACACCCTTCACAATAGTCACATATAATATAAAATACCTTGTTGTGATTCTAACTAAGGAAGTGAAAGATCTGTATGATAAGAACTTCAAGTCTTTGAAGAAAGAAATCAAAGAAGATCTCAGAAGATGGGAAGATCTCCCATGCTCATGGATTGGCAGGATCAATATAGTAAAAATGGCTATCTTGCCTAAAGCAATCTACAGATTCTATGCAATCCCCATCAAATTCCAACTTCATTCTTCCCTGAGTTAGTCAGGGCAATTTTCAAATTCATTTGGAATAATAAAAAACCTAGGATAGCAAAAACTATTCTCAATGATAAAAGAACCTCTGGTCCAATCACCATGCCTGACCTCAAGCTGTACTATAGAGCAATTGTGACAAAAACTGCATGGTAGTGGTACAGAGACAGACAGGGAGATCAATTGAATAGAATTTAAGACCCACAAATGAACCCACACTTGATCTTTGATAAAGGAGCTAAAACCATCCAGTGGAAAATAGAGCATTTTCAACAAATTGTGCCAGCACACCTGGTGGTTATCATGTAGAAGAATGGAAATTGATCCATTCTTATCTCCTTGTACAAAGCTCAAGTCTAAGTGGATGAAGGAACTCCATATAAAACCAGAGACACTGAAACTTATAGAGAAGAAAGTGGGGAAAAGCCTGTAAGAGATGGGGGCAGGCGAAAAATTCCTGAATGGAACAGCAGTGGCTTGTGCTGTAAGATCGAGAATCAATCAATGGGACCTCATAAAACTGCAAAGCTTCTGTAAGACAAAAGTCACTGTCAATAAGATAAAAAGACCACCAACATATTGGGAAATGATCTTTACCAATCCTAAATCAGATAGGGGACTAATATCCAATATATAAAAAGAACTCAAGAAGTTGGTCTTCAGAAAATCAAATAACTCTGTTAAAAAATGGGGTACAGAGCTAAACAAAGAATTCTCAACTGAGGAATATTGAATGGCTGAGAAGCACCTGAAAAAAATGTTCAACATCCTTAATCACCAGAGACATGAAAATCAAAACAACCCTGATATTCCACCTCATACCAGTCAGAAAAGCTAAGATCAAAAATTCAGGTGACAGCATATGATGCTGAGGATGTGGAGAAAGAGGAATACTTCTCCATTGTTGGTGAGATTGCAAGCTGGTACAACCACTTTAGAAATCAATCTGGTGGTTTCTCAGTAAATTGGACATAGTACTACTGGAAGATCCAGCAATACCTTTCCTGGGCATATACCCAGAAAATGTCCCAACTTGTAATAAGGACACATGCTCCAATGCTTCACTATGTTCATAGCAGCCTTTCTTTCTTTCTTTCTTTCTTTCTTTCTTTCTTTCTTTCTTTCTTTCTTTCTTTCTTTCTTTCTTTCTTTCTTTCTTTCTTTCTTTGCTTTTCGAGCCAGGGTTTCTCTGTATAGCCCTAGCTGTCCTGGAACTCACTTTGTAGACCAGATTGGCCTCGAACTCTGAAATCTGCCTGCCTCTGCCTCCCTAGAGCTGGAATTAAAGGTGTGCGCCACCACGCCACGCCTGGCTGCAGCCTTATTTATAATAGCCAGAAGCTGGACAGAACCCAGATGTCCCTCAACAGAGTAATGGATACAGAAAATGTGGTACATTTGAACAATGGAGTGTACTACTCAGCAATTAAAAATAATGAATTCATAAAATTCTTAGGCAAATGGTGGATATGGAGGATATCATCCTGCATGAGGTAACCCAATCACAAAAGAACACACATGATATGCGCTCACTGATAAGCGGTTATTAGCCCCAAAACTTAGAGTACCCAAGACACAATTTGCAAAACACATGAAACTCAATCTGAAGAAAGACTAAAGTGTGGATACTTTACTCCTTTTTAGAATGGGGAACAAAATACCCAAGGAAGGAGTTACAGAGACAAAGTTTGGAGCTGAGATGGAAGGAAGGACCCTCCAGAGACTGCCGCACCCTGGATCCATCCCATATACAACCACCAAACCTAGATACTACTGCATATGCCAGAAAGATTTTGCTGACAGCACCCTGATATAGCTCTCTATTGTGAGGCCATGCCAGTACTTGGCAAATACAGAAGTGGATACTCACAGTCATCTATTGGACAGAACACTGGGCTCCTAATGAAGGAACTAGAGAAAGTACCTAAAGAGCTTAAGGCTTCTGCAACCCTATAGGAGGAACAACAATATGAACTAACCAGTGACCCCTCCAGAGCTTGCATCTGTAGCTGCATATGTAGCAGAGGATGGTCTAGTATGCCATCAATGGGAGGAAAGGCCTTGGTCTTGTGAAGATCATATGCCCCAGTACAGGGGAATGCTAGGGTGAGGAAGCAGGAGCGAGTTGGTTGGAGAACAGGGTGGGGGGAGGGTATAGAGGGCTTTGGGGATAGCATTTGAAATGTAAATGAAGACAATATCTAATAAAAAGAATAATGACATACAATGTAAAAAAAAGAATGTAATGCAGTATATTAGAGAGAGAAAAAAATCTTATAACATTTCCTCTTTTGAAAAAAATTTCCAGGTCACCCAAAATTTCCATGTCTTTATGTATGTTTCCTGTGAAACTCTTCTACCAATCCATGTAGGATTGAAGACCTGCCAGGTATCTGCCAGGAACCCTTGAGCTATATCCCATAGAGTCTGGAGACATAAGTCTGTGATGTTCTGAACTGTGGTTAGAGAAGCTGATTTTTGAAGAGGTCGTTGTTAATGGAGAGAATCATAATCTCAAAGTGCTAGGGATCAGTAACTGAGTAATCAGCTGTGGGTGGGTCATCTGCATCATCCCCAGAAGCTCAGGGGACATCTCTGAGGAAGGGACCTTTGGAAAGGCAGAAGAGATCTTCAGGGCAGAGAGAGAAAGAGTACTTCAGGTCATGTGATATGAATGCAAGAGGCTTATTGGAGAGAGGAGTATGGGGACAGGCAATAGGAGGATATGATCAATAAGTACAAAGTATGTTTGAATATTCCACCATAAGATTCATTACTTTTGTCTGCTAACTTAGAAAGAAAACAAAGGGGACCAGAGAGATGGCTCAGCAGTTAGGAGCATTTACTGCTCTTGCAGAGGACTTGGACCTTGTTACTGGGATGCACATGGTTGCTCACATCTGCCCATTAACTCCAGTTCCAGGGTTTGTGGTACCCTTTTCTTTTTTTTACCTCTATGGATACCAGGGACAAACCTGTATGCAGGTTTAAACTCTTATATACATAATGTAAAAATAAATAAATCTTTAGAAATTTTGTCAAAAGAATGAAACATTGAAAAAGGGGCATGCAAATTGAAAAAGGGGCATGCTAATTTGTCTTCACGTTGCTTACATAGTTGTGATATTAAAACAACATGCACTGTGACATCTAGACAGGTTTTTCAGTACCGAGTAGATAGTTTTTAAAAGGGCATGAGCTGCAATATTAGTCTGCCTTTTTTTCTGTTTTTAACACATACTAAGAATAATAGAAAATTGAAAATGAAACACATGCAAAAATTCTTAAAGGAATTAAAAGAAAGAATATTATTTACTAGGTATTTGCTAGAGGGCAAAAGAAGATAGAAAGTTATTTAGTTTTTGTTCTACAAGACAAAGTGTTTGCATGAGGAACCAACCAGAAATCTAGAGGAACAAAGCCTAGAGATCTTAAAACTCAGGCTTGTTAGACTGAAGAGCATTTACTTCATGGCAAATTCTGTATTTATTCAATGTGTGTTCAGTCCGGATGAAATCCGAAATCTGAGTTAGTTAGGTAAGTTCACATTATCATATTAATATTGGTACTAATTGACACTTTAGGAAGTTGGTTTAACTGAATTCTAAATCTTTAAATACAGGGCAGAAAACTGGCAGAATCCCCCAGATGAAGAAAAATAGGGACCAGGGATAGTATTGCGGGAGTGTGTACATGATACCATTTGACTGTTTTGGTCAGTGATGTTAAGCTCAAGCTTGAATAATTATTGTAACTTTTAATATGTTCAGCCTCAACCCATTGGAATGAGCCCTTCTTTGCAGTCCCCACCTATGATGGGATTGCTAATGATTAGTGAAGCAGCTGAAAAGAATCATTAAGTGGCCATGACATGATGGCATGGCAGTTTCATCTTTTGTCTGGATATAGAAAGAACTGTGGATTAGGTCTTAGTGGTATTAGCATCCCATTGTGCCAGATTTGGAGGGATCATTAGAGAAGCCAGTTTGAATAGGGAGCTTGTTGCCTACAGGAGATCTCATGTCACTCTTGTGTAGCAATGGCCATTAGGTACCTTTTCACTATGGGGTGTAGACCCTATGCCCACATAAAGTTTCCTTTCCTAGGATTAAACATTCTAGATCAAAAGCCCAGTTTTTAATTTACATATCAATTCAGTCATTGCCCCAGGTTCCATTTTTATTATCCCATGAATCAGCATCCAATAACCCCAGTTCCTTGATTCTTAGAAAGAGACAGCAAGCATAAGCATAGACAATAAAATAGCCGGGCGTGGTGGCACATGCCTTTAATCCCAGCACTCCGGAGTCAGAGGCAGGCGGATTTCTGAGTTCGAGGCCAGTCTGGTCTGCAAAGTGATTTCCAGGACAGCCAGGTCTCGAAAAACCAAAACAAACAAACAAACAAACAAACAAAACAACAAAACTTGACAATAAGATAGTTGGGTGAAACCTGACCCTGAAATTATCATTCCTACAATGCCCATTTCTGGACCTAAATTCCCTCTGTCCCAGACTGAACTTGAACTAAGGAATCTACCTGCCTTTGTAAGCACAAACAAAGAAACAAAACTTAGCTGGATGTAATCTTGCTCTATGATCACCAGTCTCTAAATCTGTTTATCTCCTTCCTTAGTATCTTTCTGTCAAGGTCGCTCATGGTGAAGCTGCTTCTGTTCCTTTAGATCTGTGAAGCTAATACAATGCACATTGCATCCTTATATTTTGCATAGTTGAGAAATAATGTATTTTTGAATTCACATTTTTAGCATTCTATCCTGAAGTGTCTTAAGGGCTATCCTGAAGGTCACAGAATTCTACTATATTTCTGAGACACAGATATATCCCTATTTCCCACACTAATTCTGTCTCTGATTGTCATGGAGTCATTAACCTTGTCAGAGGGGACATTCCTCAAAGGAGGAACTTGAAAATTTGTACAGTATTAAATAAATAAGCCTTACACTCACAGCAACCATAACACTCTTGGAGGGCTACACCCTGCTGGCCTTGTTCCAGGTGCAGGAAACTGTGTCATTTTGTCCCTTACATGGCTAAGTCAGACTCTGAACAACTTCATGTTGTTTCCGCTCTTAAAAAAATCGAACAATTAAAAGAAAAAGGCACTAAAAAACATGGAGTTCATTTTGTGTTGACTAATGCCTCCTAAGTATGGGGCCTGCCCTGGAGTGTGGTTGATATGCCCAGTATTGTTCAACTGAAGAAAATTGATTTTCTTTCTCCCTGTAGCAATTATTTGTGAATAGCTTCTTGGCTAGGGGTAGGAATTTGTGGGGATTTTGTCTAGCTTGAGTAGGATATCACTCAACTCTCAAGATCTTCTTTCAGTAGATGGTAATTAACATACAGACCTATAACTGGACAGTGTTCAGAGAGCAGAAGACTTTGGAGTGATCTGCTGCCATGGATGTGATGTATTCTTAATACCCTCAAAGCTCAGGAACCTTTGCAGAAGAGAGGCCAGGAGATGTTGCAAGACCTAGAGGTGGTAGGATGGTTTAAAGAAACAGCATTTCCCCCCAGACACAACAGGGCATTTGAACTCACAAGGACTATGACAACAAGTACCCTCTTTTCATTGAACAGTTTTAAAAAGCATGCAATCCCTGAAGAATACGACATTTAAGTTTTTTATAGTCATAGAATTATAAATTTCATAATGGACATACTAGCATATAAATATATGTATTTGAATCTGTGATTACTTCCTTAGATAGATTTTTTGAAAGGTTAATGGATCAAAAGACATTATTTGCTAAGGCTCAGGATATTTCTTTAAAAGGTCAGATGACTATACACTTAATCATATACTTAACCTGACCAAACACTCAGACAGATGGGATGTGGTTTTTAGACACAAAAATTTGAGTCTTTGAAAAGGGAAACATAGGGTCATCATGCTAAAGAAATACCATTCTTTCCTTTAAATTAAAACATTTTTAATACCACCCACAATTAGAACAAAATAATTAATCCCTTATCAGCATTTTTATTTTTAAAGAGAATAATAAAATATATTGCCTCAGCAATCGTCATCCAGAACATGAATGCATGCTTGTTTTGTCTACTGAAGTCTGTTTCTCACTGAGCATGAGAGTCCTTGAAGTAAGCATTAGAAGTCACATCTCTTTAACTGTAAAACAGTTCTGAGCAGATGCAAGCAAAGCTTTGCTGTAGAGCCTGTAACCAAGTAAATAACCACAAGAAAATGATAAAGATGATGAAAGAACTATATTGTTCTGTACGTCCTACCTCCCAGATTAAGTAAGGATTCATTCTGTAATAAGATACAACACAATATAGTTTAATAAGCCTATTGCAATAGGAGGGATATTTGAGAGATAATATGACTTTTTCTTTTTTGTGGGGGGATGTAGGGGGCTACCACCTGCGGTCGATCTACATTACAAACTGGGTCCTCTGGACGATGGTCTCTGGGGCTAAAACGAGAAACTAGGGTGGGAGAAAAGACAAACACCAAATCGACACACACATTCCGATCAAAGCGTCTAATTTATTTTAGGGTTCTTCTTTGGTTTTAAGAGGGAAGGCCCCGCCCCCCCAGTCAGTTCTGCGCAGACGCCTGGAATTTGGCGGGAAGCCTGAAGTACTGTGGGATGTCCCAGCTGTAGGCAGGTTAACTGGGCAGAGCCAGGGTCGAGGATGCTCTGGAATGTCTCTGCCCCCTCTGTCTTCCCAGGGAGAGGCACAGCAACAGACAGCAGGGCACCAGAGTAGCTCAGGTGTGATTTAGCAAGACAATAAAAGCCACACCGTGTGTGGCTTCCTATGACTGGTCTGCACACCAGCCTGGAGCAGGCTGGTGGGGGAGGGACGTTACAGGGGGATATAACTATTTTAAGATGGTCTTTGTTTTATTCTTTTGTCTGAATTTTATTCGTAGTCTGAGATAAACAGTATTGCCTTTGAGTGGGGCATATATTAAGGTGGTAAGTTTACAATAAAGATATGTTTGTCGCTCTCTCTCTCTCTCTCTTTCTCTCTCTCTCTCTCGCTCTCGCTCGCTCGCTCTCGCTCTCGCTCTTGCTCTCGCTCTGTTTTTCTGTGTGTGTGTGTGTGTGTGTGTGTGTGTATTTTCCCTCTGAAAGTACTTGATACAATTGTAATACTCAGGCAGCTTGTTATCCACTTAAATGTAGCCTCAGATGTAGACAAGAATTTAATTTTCGTACTGGGCAACATTTTACATAAAATATCTAAAATGCTCAAGTTTGTCAGCTGTTGTGTTTGTAACTCCTAAGTGCTAAGGAATACCACAGAGGATTTACATATCTTCAGCCTGAGTCTCCATATGACCCATGGCCTCTTTTAAGTGCACCTGTTGCTGAGTAACCTTATGCTGACTAGGGGTGAGAAAGTACTGGGATAATCCTATAGACAGAACTATCACATGCTAGATTCAGATTCTGCATGCTGACACTCTTGGCTGCAAACAGTCAAGTTCCTGAGGTATGTGTAGGCTGCTTAGAATATTGATTCTAAATAGAATTTTAGTTTAGCTTTATAACATACTGCTCAAAAAGTTTTAAGGAGATACAGTGATATCATTAATCTTTTTCTTTAGTTTTTTTTCTGTCTTAGTTTTAAAAAATATATTATACTTAAAGTAATCTAAACACATGATTAAAAAAAATCATAAGGTGGCATATACTTTTAATCTCAGCACTAAGGAGGGAGAGGCAGCTGGAGCTCTGTGAGTTCAAGGCCAGCCTGATCTACAGATCCAGGACAGCCAGAGATACACAAAGAAACTTTATCTCAAAACAAACAAACAAACAAACAAACAAATCATATGATTCTTTTAAAATGCGATTTATATATTAAATTAAAATTTTGAATTATTAACCCTGATTTTTATTGGTAGAGATCATGATATGGGAAAGCCATTCTGTTAGCATTACAGTTAGCTCAGTCTCTAAGTTGTAGGGGATTTCAAAGTGATTGTGAAAGCATGTCGGTATTGAAACCTATATTTCCCATTTTAAAATCAAAATAAAAGTTTAATTGAAAGTAAAATATAGTATATGTTTCTTAAAATTTTACTGCTGTGAAGAGACATTATGACCAGGGCAACTCTTGTAAGGACAGTATTTAATTGGGGCTGGCTTACAGATTCAGAGGTTCAGTCCATTATCATCAAGGTGGGAAAATCGCATTGTCCAGGCAGGCATGGTACAAGAGGATCTGAGAGATCTACATCTTCATCATAGGCTGCTAGGAGAACACTAGCTTCCAGGCAGCTAGGATAAGGGTCTTAAAGCCCGCACCCCCAGTGACATACCTACTCCAACAAGGCCACACTTACTTGAACAGGGCCACATCTCCAAATAGTGCCACTCCCTGGGTAAAGAATATACAAACCCTCACAATGTATAACTAGAATATTATCTCCATTGAATTGTCTAGGTTAATAATGTTCTGTACAGGCTGGAAGTGATTTTCTTTAAGACACAAGACTAATTTTCTCGTTCATTTCAGATTTTTTTTCTATTCCCCATATAACTTAAGATAGGCCAGAGATGTAAGTTAAAAATAATAATTCTCTATGATGTAGAAGACACTATTAGCACATATATATTTGGAAGTTTGTGTTCTGTGTTATTTATAGCTCCTATTTATTTTTTCAAAATATTTTCATATAAGTCACTAGTTTTCCCAAACCAGCTTGATTTTGTTATCTTAATGATAAAAACTAATGATCAGCCATGATGATAACACAGTTTGGTTTGCCACTTCATATTCTGAACTAAAGCACACAATTATAGTACTGAAAATTCACCAGCCTTAAAATAAGATGAGATGGGTCAAGATAAGGTAATATACACTGGAACTGATGATCAGCATTATCCACAGGTAGAATGTGCTATTTTCAGTGTCTTTTAGAAGTCATTTTGTAAGAACAGGACTGAATATGGTAATGATAAAATGAATAAAATATAATAACACATTCTTGCACTTAAGACTCAGGAAACATCACAGATGGCTGGATAGATGATAAGAGCCAGGTAAGTCAGAAATCTCCTGTAAGATTGTGTCTACAAAAAATGGCTACCTAGACAAGACCCTAGCAATGACAATATAAACGCACATGCTAATGTAGAAGAGGAAATCTCACTACATCTCTTTCCTGGATAAAGGACTATAACCAATTAATGACTGCTGAGAGAGGGACAAGAGATTAAGTCTTCCTCACGATGAGCCTCCTAACTGGTAATCCAATATGAAGTATCAAATCCTGAAATCATATACACACAACAAAAATGAACTCAGCAGGTTACATTTATTTATTTGTACATCTCTCTTTATATATGCAACAATAGTAATCAAAGAAAAAGAAGCCATCAATTTGAAAGGGCATGAGAGGAAGATATAGAAGAGGTTGGAGACAGGAAACAGAAGGAAATGATGCAACCATATTTTAATTAAAACATATTTACATACAATTAAAATTTTGAAAATGTACATTGTTATTATGTTGATGTGAAATCAGGAAATGATTATTCATGGAAGTATGAAAATTGCATTATAGAGAAAATTTTCAATAAAACCACAAAAATGTATCTGTTAAGGTTTCTTAAGAAAGATGCCTACAAAGTGAGTTCCAGGACAGCCAGAGCTATACAGAGAAACCCTGTCTCGAAAAACCAAAAAAAAAAAAAAAAAAAAAAAAAGAAAGATGCCATTATATTGAATAGTATTTGATGATAGTGTCTGAACTATATGTTATTTCATGAAGATCTGTATGATAGTTTAAAATGTATAAGTTTCTACTATGGCAATAGGTGATTTTGACTGATTAATATAATTTTACTAGATTTGACCTCTCCTTATTTTCTCTTTAAAATGTTGTGTGTAATGTGTGCTAGATTTAGAAAAAAAATATAAAGTAAACATAAACAGAAAGAAAAATATCAGAGCTGTTATCATAGTTTATTTTTACTTTTTTTCAGCACAAATGCCATATTAGTAAAATCATTATGTAAATGTAGTGTGTGGTTAGCACTCAGTAAAGAAAATGTCCAGGTACTACTGCGTTAACCCCTGCCTTTTTCCCTGTGAGCATAGAAGCAACAGCAAGCAGCCAGGGTCACTGAATTTCAACAACCAGGAAGTTATGGCCATTGAGCTTTTGTTTTTTTTTTTTTTTTTTAGACAAAACATCATGGTATTTGATCACAACAATACAAAAGTAAATACAGCCAGGAAGCAAAAAGATGAGTTATGGTTCTCATGCTTTCTACCTTTTTCCTTTCCTTTTCTTTTTTTTTTATTAGATATTTTCTTTATTTACATTTCAAATGCTATTCCCTTTCTTAGTTTCCCCTCTGAAAATCCCATATCCCCTCTCCTTTTCCCCTGCTCACCATCCCACCCACTCCCATTCCCAGTCCTGGCATTCCCCTATACTGGGGCATAGAACCTTCACAGGACTTAGGCTCTTTCCCCCTATTGATGACTGACTAGGCCATCCTCAGCTACATATACAACTAGAGCCACATGTCCCACCATGTGTTTTCTTTGATTTGTGGCTTAATTCCAAGTAGCTCTGGGGGAACTGGTTAGTTCATATTGATGTTCCTCCTATGGGGCTTCAGACCCCTTCAGCTCCTTAGGTACTCTCTCTAGCTCCTTCATTGAGGACCTTGTGCTCTGTCTAATGGATGACTGTTAGCATCCACTTCTGTATTTGCCAGAATACAGAATACTGGCAAAGGCCCTTGGGAGACAGTTATATCAGGCTCCTGTCAGCAGGTTCTTGTGGAGTTACAGAGACAAAGTTCAGAGCAGAGTCTGAAGGAACGACCATACAGAGCCTGCCCCACTTGGGGATCCATCCCATAAACAACCACCAAACCCAGACACTATGGCAGATGCCAACAAGAGTCCTTGAACTTCTTAACTCACCAACCTGAGAACCAATTCCTGTACCTAAGGGGACCCAGGAAATGTCCTATTTTCATCAAGCATTTATGTAATGCTAAGATTCTGTCATAACAGTTCTCTCTGTTATGGGGTGATAGTTGTAAAGTAAATGTTCTATCCTTTTTAGAAGACTATGGAAAAACAGTATGAATTGAGCTTTTTAAATCTAAAAATGTCTAAAATGCTCCAGAATCCAAATGAGGGGTCATATGATAGGAACAAGAGGAAAAGCCCATGACATGAAAGTTTATTTCTTGTACATAATCACACACACACATAGAATTACACACACACACACACACACACACACACACACACACACACACACACAGAGAGAGAGAGAGAGAGAGAGAGAGAGAGATACACACAAATGCACTGTATAAAATACTTCTAAGCTTTGTGGATAAGGATTACATAACTCATGCTGATTTATCAGTTAACTTTGGGTCTCATCTCCAATATATCTTCCTATGTATATGCAAATATCACAGAATGTACAGAGAATGTAAAATTCTTTTTGTTCTAAGTAGTTGGGATACTAACAGACTAGAGCGCTTTGCTTGTTTTCATCTCATCTTCAAAATGACTTCATTCTTGATCTATCTCTTTAGCTGTATTAGCTTTAATGTTGGTCAGTGTTTGTCTCCTGTCTCTTAATGCTACCATTTCTTCTGTAACATCCTTCATTCTAGAGCTGTAGAGTGTTCCAAAGGCTTTGCCTCTGTGCTTGCTTCCCCAAGCTAGGATTACCTTGCCCATAAGATGTATTAGTTGCATTCTAGATTTAGCAAAGATATTTCCAGGAGAAACATAGTTTTGCTATGTTTTATACATTTAAAGTGACTTTGAAAACATTTTGTATGTGCTGAAGCTATAGTGAGAGTCTGTTCATGGGTTTCTATATTGGTGTCTGACCGAGGTATCATCCCTAGGCCTGCCTACTGATTATTCCTGTCTCCTGATTTCTGCAATATTGGCTTTGAAACAAATGTTGAAACAATGTTGCTTTTGAGATCATCAATAGTTACAGTAATAAAAACTTAAGTGTAATTTTTAATGTAAATAATCCAAATCATAGCTCTATATATCTATAGAAATGTATAGATCTCTCTCTCTCTCTCTCTATATATATATATATGCATATATACCTATATATGCATGTATATATCTACATATATATGCATATATATGTGCATATGCATATATATGTAGGTATATATACATGTATATATATATACATATTATTAGTATTTAATATATATGCTAATATATATATTAGTTTGTGATTTGTTACTTTTGTTTACAAAATGACTTGTGGTAGAAGGTTAAGTTAACTGGTGTGATATCTTTAGTTCAGGTTCCTATTATAAAGGATGTAACAGCATCCTCATCTCAATCAACAACTTAGTCTTGTGATCCAATGCCAATACTATCATGGAAGAGATAGCATGACACAGTTCCTACCGTGGAGCAGAGCAAGTAGGGAGCAAGCAGAACACAGAGCTGTCAGCTTGCACCCATGACTGACTTCGAGTCATTCTTTCACTGCTCCCAAACATCCCTTTCTCAGGAACCGCTCTCCAAGCTGCGGCTGTTCCTTGGCAATCCAAGACCTGAATTTTAGCACCTCCATGAGTGTTGAGGCTTGCTAGGTGTAAGGCTCATTTGCATAATAATGCACATAATTTATTTTATGTTCCTCTTTTGGGAAATATTCTCCCTGCCAAAGTTAATGACTCCGTGATAACTAGAAACAGCATGAGTCTGGGAGGCAAGAATGCGTTCCTTAACAAAATGGTAAACTCTGAGTTTCAGGACATCTCTTAAAGCTGAGGGAAAGAACTCTGAAAACATGAGTTTAAGAATGTATGCTTTCTCAACTATGCAAAATATAAGGAAGCAATATGAATTATATGAGGGGCTTCACAGACCTAAAAGAACAAAGGCAGCTGCACTAATGAGCCAGGTTGTCAGAAAGATACAAAGGCAGGCAGATTTCTGAGTTCTAGGTCAGTCTGGCACAGAGTGAATTTAGGTCCAAGCATGGTGGGAATGCTAATCTTAGGGCCAGATCCTAGCTTATAGTCTGTGCTTACAAAGACAGGCAGATTCCTGAGTTCAAGGTCAGCATGGGACAAAGCAAGTTTAGTTCAGGTGTGGTAGGAATAGTAACCTCAGGATGGGATCCCACCCAGCTAAACTTATTGTTTGTGATTAGTTCATTCAGTTCATCTGTTATGTTAAAAAATGTACTTGCTGTCTTTAAGAATCAAGGGACTAAGGACATAAAATGCTGATTTGTGGAATGCTGGGGTAATATTTGAACTGGACTTTGGTCTGCAAGGGCTGAACTATCTACACAGCTGTCTGGAGAGCCAGCTTAAGCAGAACACAGAGCTGTCAGCTTGCACCCATGACTGACTCAGTCATTCTTTCACTGCTCCCAAACACCCTTTTCTCAGGAACCGCTCTCCAAGCTGAGGCTGTCCCTTGGCAATCCAAGCCCTGAATTTTAGCACTACTTACATGGTAAGTTTGGACTGCCTTTTTTCTACAGGAAAATGTATTCTTTTCTTGAAAACCAGGGTTCCACCAGAGCCATCAAATAACTTTCTACTACAACTACATTTTAACCTAGTTGCAAATTCCTCTGATTCTTCATACACTATATCATTCTGTGGTAATTTCTGACCATTTATCCTCTGGTGAGAAACAGCAGGTTCAGTGGTTGAGGCTTTGAATGGTTGTCTCTGGGATGGCTCCTGACACTGCCAGTTATTGATCTTTGGCCTTGGAGAAACAAATCCTGTCTTTGAAAATTTATACAATTATTACTATGTACAGAACCATTACTATTAGATGAGGAGCTTCAATAAAAGAATAAAGATTTTAGCATAATGATAGTCATGACTGAGGGTTTTACAGCAAGATGAGACCATGATGTAATGGTTTAGGGCAAAAGCTTTCTCACTTCAGCAATTTGTACTTCTGTTAGTATCTTTGTCTCATTTAGGAACCTCATAGAAAACTCTGTTCTTTGCATATTTGCATATTTGTGCATACCCTAAACTTGGTATGCAAATTTAACAACCAAGTTATAGAATCAACTAAGGGGCCCATTAACAGATGACGAAATAAAGTAACACATAGACAAACAAATGACATACTTTTCCCCAGCCCTAAAACAAACTAAATATGTCATTTGTAGGGACATGAAACTAGAGACCAACATATTAATTAAATTAAACCAGACTCAGAATGACAACAAATTTTCTCTTATCAAAAGAATAAAAAAGGAAATATACTTGTCTGCCTGCTTTCCTTCTATCTATCTATCTATCTATCTATCTATCTATCTATCTATCTATCTATCTATGTATCTATCTATCTATAAAATACAATGAAAGAAAAAGAGACTATCAATTTGCGAGTGGAGAACATGGAAGGGCTGGATGGGGGAGGTGATGTAATTATATTTTAACTAAAATGTGTTAAAAATAAAAGGAAAATGTAAGACATGAAATTAGAAGAGATCTACTAGAGAAGAGGAAAAAGTCTAACAATTGGCTAGATAAGCAAGTATTGTGAGTATAGTTATGTCCATGTACAAAAAATGATGCTATTATTTTATACAATTAATATATGCTCATATAAAGAACTATTAACACTTAAGATTATTATTAATGTTTATTTCCCCAAATCTGGATCTGGCAGCTACTTGTTTATCTTCTTGGCTATACTTGTTTGTTCTTTCTGATGTCACATTGTTGGGGTCTGGGAATCTCCACACCATATATATGCCAATCTCAGTTAAACAAGAATAGTTTATTGAATGCACACCATTGGAAATTGGATGTCCAGAACCAGAGAAAGGAAAATCTAATTGTGATACCAGTCTGTCCTTAGGGAAGGCTATTTATAAGAAAAAACCAGGTACAAAAGTTTAAAAGCAAGCAGTGAAGTGGTATGACACTTTTTGCCAGTCTTTAAGATGATTGGTCCTGAGTGAGGTAAGAAAGGTGGTAGACAGGGAGTGAACAGGGGAGTTTCAGAACACTGAGATAGCAGGGTACAAATGATTCAATCATAACTTTTTGGCTTATTAGTAACACTCTTTAGTGTCAACTATGGATAATTACTTCTGAAAAGTATAATATGAGAACCTGAACTTAATTTCAACTTGTGAGCAAATGGAGACTAAATACAAAATGGCTACAGTTACATTAAAAAGAGAAGCCATAATGTATTTAGGATGAAGGCAAATTTCAGATGGAATGTAGTTTGATTTTAATTACATTAACTGAATTTACTCTTAGCCTTCATCTTCATGAGAGTTAAAAAAAATGGGCTTGGTTGTCTGTATACCTTATGTAAATATGCATTTAAATGTAATGTTTTTGCAAATTCTATAGCTACAAAATGCTTTGTGTCAAGGGACTCATGTCTCTAGGAACCTCTACTGAGAATAATTTAGGAAAAGTGATTTAAATAAGTATTTTGGGATTTGTCTATTTAAAGTGATCAAAGTCTGTGGAGAATCTTATCCCTGAATTACAACTGAATAGGCTTTTGATAAATTAATCTGGAGAAGACATAAGACTTTTTTCCAAGTCTACCATTTGAAACTCTACCTCTAATTTACTAGGTAACTAAGCAATTAAATGTAACTCCTCTCCTGTTGGCTCATAGAAAAGGCCAGATGAACAGGGAGGGCCTGCAGGATCAAGATGATCTTAAACCAGTGTGGAACAGCTGCAGCCCCTGTAATCAGTGGTTCTGTCTTAAGGAAGGAGAGCATGGAGAAAATGACTTTACAGCTTGCTCAGAAGTTCTGATTTATAGAAGATTAAGTGAAATGCTTGATTGCCTTTCATATTTGACATAGTTCTTTCTGACGTTCTTTGCAGTAATTGCATTGCAGTAATTGCATAGTGAGCTGAGTATGAATTCTGGAAGAAGATAGTATTTCCCCAAGGCTAGCATCTGCCATTATCATTTAAGTCACCCTTCTAAGCAAGAAGCATCTCCCTTATCATTGAAGAACTTTCTGTAGCTGACTTCTAGGATCATTCTGTTAATCTGAGTTTTTTTTCTATTCATTACTTATAAACTCACACAAGCCTCAGATTTCCCCACCAATTAAGAACTTTCCCTATCACACTTTTTAAGCTCTTAGATACAGTTAAAAAGTTTGCCACACAGCTTTTCTAAATATGTTACCAATACCGGGCGTGGTGGCGCATGCCTTTAATCCCAGCACTCAGGAGGCAGAGGCAGGCGGATTTCTGAGTTCAAGGCCAGCCTGGTCTACAAAGTGAGTTCCAGGACAGCCAGGGATACACAGAGAAACCCTGTCTCGAACCTCCCCGCCCCCCCCCCCCCAAAAATGTTACCAAACATCATCTTATCACAGATTAATATTATTACTTATTTGCTGTGCTGATTCATGATTATTTGATGTTTTTCTTCCCTGAATTTGACAGCAATTATCTTGCCTCCCTATTCTTGCTTTTCTTGATTGGACATTTTCAAATGTATTACCTTTAATTGTAAGATTATTTCAGGAAGCTTATATCTTTAATAAGTATTAAAGTGAGTTCTTATGTTTCCTACTGTAAATGTTATCTTCGCTACCTGTATGTATTATTCTATTAACAAGAATGCCTTGTCAACTGAGGTCAAATCTTCAGTTCTCTTCTGTAACCTGCTACATTGTTTCTTTAGTGGATATTTATGACATCTATTTTATTTCTACAAGCCTTAATTTTTACTATCTATGTTACTATTCTCCTCTTTATAAGTTTTATATTAAAAGTTTGTCCTTTATTTGTTATTTAATACCACTTTCCTCCCAAGAGGAAAGTGAAGCTATAGCATACAACACATTTCTGGACCATGGCTTTTTACTCTACTAACAAAATCACTTAGATTTGTTACTTCAGTTGTTATACTAATGGTATTTGAATACTTTGCTTTTGAGAATTTGTCTTGGAGCTTTGGGGTAATTTATCCTTAAGATTACAACAGTGAAAGTTATATCTCCATATAGCCATACTTCAAGATTTAAAGGAGCAATTGTGTGAATTAGAATATTTTAAAAATATGTTAGAAAAATGATAAAAGAAAACTGGTAAGATGGCTCAGCAAGTAAAGGAGCAAAGTAAGGTTGCTAAGCCTGATGACCTGAGGTCAGTCCCTAGGAACAACATAGTGTAAGGAGAGAACTGATTCCCAGATTGTTGTCTGAGGCCACAGAAGCTATGACACACTCATCCACATATCACATATATACAATCCTTTCTCAAATAAATAAATGAGTTTATAAAAATTGTAAAGGAGTGGTTCCATAAATGCTGTAGGATTATTAGGTGAATGGAAAGGGCATCAGGAGAGCCTGTGGCTTGGAACTGGGCTGGTGGTTTTGAATAATTTATTATGAAATTATCTTTATAAGTGGGAAATCCCTCAAGGGAGATTCTTATGATTGTTTAATTGTTAGTAATAAAGTTATGTGTATAGAAAGTACAAGTTGCATCCTGTCATTACTTGGCTTTTTATTCTGTTACTTGCTTCACATGGTGGTCTAGGCCGCAGAAGTCCTGTGAGCCCAAAGAGTATGGACTTGTAGTGGTTCTCATGTACTTTGGGAGTTTCAAGGATAGCATATTATTTTCCTGTTGCTGTGAACAACCTGATAAGAAATAATTAAATGGAGGAAGTATATATCGACCCATGGATTGAGCCATGGTGGAGATGGCATGGCAGCAAGCTGCTTGCTTCCATCTGGGTAGTTTAGGACACAGAGAAGAGAAACAATATGGGTACTCAGCTAGCCTTCCTCCTTTTTGTGAGCTCTGGCATCCAAGTCATGAAACAGTACATCCAACATCCAGGTCTGCTCTTGGTGATTGAGTTTATCCTATCTGGAAAAGCATTTCACAGAAATTCAGAGTTTTGCCTCTTTGGTTTCTTTCTTTCTTTCTTTCTTTCTTTCTTTCTTTCTTTCTTTCTTTCTTTCTTTTCTTTTCTTTCTTTCTTTCTAAATGGGATATTTTATTTACATTTAAAATATTATCCCCTTTCATGGTTACCCCTCTGCAAACCCTGTATACCATCCCCCCTTACCCTACTTCTATGAGGCTGTTACCCCACCCACCTACCCACTCTCACCTCAATGCCCTAGCATTCCTCTATACTGAGGAATCAAGCTTTCACAGGACCAAGGGCCTTCCATCCCATTGATGCCAGATAAGGACACTTCAACTCCTTCAGTCCTTCCCCTAAGTCCTCCATTGGGGTCCCTGTGCTCAGTCCGATGGTTGGCTACGAGCATCCACATCTGTATTGGACATTGGCAGAGCCTCTTAGGAGATAACTGTATTAGGATCCTGTCAGCAAGCACTTCCTGACATCAAAAATAGTGTCTGGGTATGGTGTCTGCATGTGGGATGGATCCCCAGATTGGGCAGTCATTGGATGGCCTTTCATTTAGTCTATGCTCTATTCTTTATCACTGTATTTCCTTTAAACATGAGCAATTCTGGGTTAAAAATGTGGAGATGTGTGGATGACCCCATTTCTCAATAAGGAGGACCATGCCTAACCTCTGGGTATGGTCTCAACAACTCCTTCCTCTCTGTGGGGTATTTTAGCTAATGCCATCCATGGGTCTCTGGAAGGCTCTTGCTTTCCTGCATCTAGGACTTTCTAGTTGTTACTCCCAGTTCCCACCCCCAGTTCCCTATCTCCCATTGCTGGACACCTATGTTCAATTTCCTGACCCTGTACATCTCCTCCATCTCCTCCCATACCTGATTCTGCCTCTCTTTTACCCCATCCTCTTCTATTCCTCCCAAGTCCCTTCTACCCTCTTCTTCCCTTGTTTTGTTTCCCCTTCCATGTAGAACTGAAGCATCCACTCTTTGGTTTTCCTTTCTGTTGAGCTTCATGTGATCTGTGAGTTGTGTTATGGGTATTCCACACTCTGGCTAATATCCACTTATCAGTGAGTGCATACCATGTGTGGTCTTTTGTGATTGGGTTACCTCACTCAGGATGGTATTTACTACAACCATCTATTTGCCTGCAAATTTCAAGAAGTCATTCTTTTGAATAGCTGAGTAGTACTCCATTTTGTAAATATACCACATTTTCTGTATCCAGTTCTCTGTTGAGGGACATCTGGGTTCTTTCCAGCTTCTGGCTATTATAAATATGGGTGCTATGAACATAGTGGAGCATGTGTCCTTGTTATATGTTGGAGCATCTTTTGGGTATATGCCTAGGAGTGGCATAGCTGGGTCCGTAATGCTATGTCCAATTTTCAGAGGAACTGCCAGAAGGATTTCCAGAGTGGTTGCACCAGCTTGCAATTTCACCAGCAATGGAGGAGTGTTCCTCTTTCTCCACATCCTCACCAGCATCTCTTGTCACCTGAGTTTTTGATCTTAGCCATTCTGACTGATGTGAGGCGGAATCTCAGAGTTGTTTTGATTTGCATTTCCCTCATGACTAAGGATGTTGAACATTTCTTTAGGTGCTTCTCAGCCATTCAAGTTTCCTCAGTTGAGAATTCTGTTTTGCTCTGTTACCCAGTTTTTAATAGGGTTATTTGGTTCTCTGCAATCTAACTTCTTGAGTTCTTTGTATATATTGGATATTAGTCCTCTTTTGGATATAGGATTGTTAAAGATATTTCCCAATCTATTGGTTGCCATTTTATCCTATTGACAGTGTCCTTTGCCTTACAGAAACTTTGCAATTTTATGACGTACCATTTGTCGATTCTTGATCTTAGAGCATAAGCCATTGCTGTTCTGTTCAGGAAATTTTACCCTGTGCCCAGGTGTTCCAGGACTTTCCAGACTTTCTCTTCTATTAGATTTAGTGTATCTGGTTTTATGTGGAGGTCCTTCATCCACTTCGACGTGAGCTTTGTACAGGGAGATAAGAATGGGTAAATTTGCATTCTTCTACATGCTGACTGCCGATTGAGACCAAGCGCCCCTCCTCCCATTAATGACAGACTAGGTCATCCTTTGCTACATATGCAGCTAGAGCCATGACTCCCACCGTGTATTTTCTTTGGTTGGTAGTTTAGTCCCAGGGAGCTCTGGAGGTATTGTTTAATTCATATTGTTGTTCCTCCTATGGGGCTGCAAACCCCTTAGCTTTTTGGGTGGTACTTTTAGCTCCTTCACTGGGGACCCTTTGCTTTGTCCAATGGATGGCAGTGAGCATCCACTTCAGTATTTGTTAGGCGCTGGCAGAGCCATTCAGGAGACAGCTTTATCAGGCTCCTGTCAGCGAGCTCTTGTTGGCTTCCACAACAGAGTGGTGGTTTATGGGATGGTTCAACAGATGGGGCAGTCTCTGGTGGTAATTCCTTCAGTCTCTACTCCGAACTTTGTCTTTGTAACTCCTATAGGTATTTTGTTCTCCCTTCTAAGAAGGATCGAAGTATCCACACTTTGGTTTTCCTTCTTCTTGAGCTTCATGTGCTTTGCAAATTGGATCTTGGAGCTTCTGGGCTAATATCCACTTATCAGTGAGTGCATATCATGTGTATTCTTTTGTGATTGGGTTAACTCCCTCAAGATGATAACCTCTAAATCCATCCATTTGCCTAAGAATTTCATAAATTCATTGTTTTTAATAGCTGAGTAGTACTTCATTGTGTAAATGTACCACATTTTCTGTATCCATTCCTCTTTTGAGAGACATATGGGTTCTTTCCAGCTTCTGGCTATTATAAGTAAGGCTGCTATGAACATAGTGGAACATATGTCCTTATTACAAGCTGGAGCATCTTCTGGGTATATGCCCAGGAGTGGTATTACTGGATCTTTTGGATGTACTATGTCCAGTTTTCTGAAGAACTGCCAAACTGATTTCCATAGTGGTTGTACCACCTTGCAATCCCACTAGCAATGGAGGAGTGTTTTTCTTTCTCCACATCCTTACCAGCATCTGCTGTCACCTGAGATTTTTGATCTTAGCCATCCTGATTGGTGTGAGGAAGAATCTGAGGGTTGTTTTGATTTGCATTTCCCTGATGGTTAAGGTTGTTGAACATTTCTGGAGGTGCTTCTCAACCATTCAGTATTCCTCATTAAGAATTCTCTGACTAGCTCTATACACCATTTTTTTTTATAGGCTTAATTGGTTTTCTGGAGTCTACCTTCTTCTTTGTATATATTGGATATTAACCCTCTATTCTACTTAGAATTGGTAAAGATGTTTCCCAATCTGTTGGTTTCTTTTTAGTCTTATTGACAGTCCTTTGCCTTACAGAGCTTTGCAATTTTATGAGGTCCCATTTGTCAATTCTTGATCTTACAGCCCAAGCCATTTGTGTGCTGTTCAGGAATCTTTCCCCTAGGCCCATAGTTTCAAGGCTCTTCTCCACTTTCTCCTCTATAAGTTTCAGTGTCTCTGATTTTATGTGGAGTTCCTTAATCCAATTAGACTTGAGCTTTGCACAAGGAGATAAGAAAAGATCCATTTGTATTCTTCTACATGCTAACTGCCAGTTGAGCCAGCACTATTCATTGAAAATGCTATCTTTTTTCTACTGAATGATTTTTAGCTCCTTTGACAAAGATCAAGAGACCATAGGTGTGTGGGTTCATTTCTGGGTCTTCAATTCTATTCCATTGATCTATATGACTGTCTCTGTACTACTACCATGCAGTTTTTTTTTTTTTTTTTTTTTTTATTACAATTGCTCTGTAGTACAGCTTGAGGTCAGGTATGGTGATTCCCCCAGAGGATCTTCTAATATTGAGAATAGTTTTGCTATCCTAGGTTTTTTTGTTATTCCAGATGAATTTGCAAATTGCCCTTTCTACCTCTATGAATTATTGAATTGGAATTTTGATGGGGATTGAATTAAATCTGTAAATTGGTTTTGGCAAGATAGCCATTTTGACTATATTAATCCTGTCAATCCATGAGCATGGGAGTTCGTTTCATCTTCTGAGATCTTTCTTATTAGTCTCCCAACTTAATTATTATTAATTTCTTTCTTCAGAGACTTGAAGTTGGTTTTTTTTGTTGTTGTTTTTGTTTTTCGAGACAGGGTTTCTCTGTATAGTCCTGGCTGTCCTGGAACTCACTTTGTAGACCAGGCTGGCCTCGAACTCAGAAATCCGCCTGCCTCTGCCTCCTGAGTGCTGGGATTAAAGGCGTGCGCCACCATGCCTGGCTTGACTTGAAGTTCTTATCAAAGAGGTCTTTCACTTCCTTAGTCACACCAAGGTATTTTATATTGTTTGTGACTATTGTGAAGGGTGTTGTTTTTCTAATTTCTTTCTTAGTCTGTTTTTCCTTTGTGTAGAGAAAGGCCACTGATTTGTTTGAGTTAATTTTATATTCAGCTACTTCACTGAAGTTATTTATCAGGTTTAGGAGTTCTCTGGTAGAATTTTCAGGGTCACTTATGTATACTATCATATCATCTGCAAATAGTGATATTTTGACTTCTTCCTTTCCAATTTGTATCCCCTTGACCTTTTGTTGTCTAATTGCTCTGGCTAGGACTTCAAGTACTATATTTAATGGGTATGGAGAGAGTGGGCAGCCTTGTCTATTCCCTCATTATAGTGGGATTGCTTCAAGTTTCCCTCTATTTAGTTTGATGTTGGCTACTGGTTTGCTGTAGATTGCTTTGATTATTTTAGATATGGGCCTTGAATTCCTGATCTTTCCAAGATTTTTATCATGAATGGGTGTTGGATTTTGTCAAAAGCTTTCTCAGCACCTAATGAGATGATCATGTGGTTTTTGTCTTTGGGTTTGCTTATATAGTGGATTATGTTAATGGATTTCTGTATATATATATTGAACCATCCCTGTATCCCTGGGATGAAGCCTACTTGATCATGATGGATGATCATTTTGATGTGTTCTTGGATTCTTTTGTGAGAATTTTGAGTATTTTTCATCCATATTCATAAGGGAAATTGGTCAAAAGTTCTCTTTCTTTGTTGGGTCTTTGTGTGATTTAGGTATCAGAATAATTGTGGCTTCATAGAATGAATTGGGTAGACTACCTTCTGTTTCTATTTTGTGGAATAGTTTGAGGAGTTTTGGAATTAGGTCTTCTTTGAAGGTCTGATAAAACTCTGCATTAAACCCATCTGGTCCTGGGCTTTTTTTTGGTTGGGAGACTACCAAATGACTTTTTCTAATTCTTTAGGGGAAATGGGACTGTTTAAATCATTAATCTGATTCTGATTTAACTTTGGTACCTGGTATCTGTCTAGAAAATTTTCTATTTTATTCAGGTTTTCCAGTTTTTCCAGATCCTTCTGTAGTAGGTTCTGATGATGTTTCAGATTTCCTCAGATTCTGTTGTTATGTCTCCCTTTTCATTTCTTATTTTGTTAATTAGGATACTGTCCTTGTGCCCTCTAGTTAGTCTGGCTAAGGGTTTATGTATCTTGTTGATTTTCTCAAAGAACCAACTCCTGGTTGGGTTGATTCTTTGTATAGTTCTTTTTTTTCCCCCACTTGGTTGATTTAAGCCCTGATTTTGATTATTTTCTGCTTTCTAATCCTCTTAGGTGAATTTGCCTGCTTTTGTACTATAGCTTTTAGGTGTGCTTTCAAACTGCTTGTGTATGCTTTTCTAGTTTCTTTTTGGAGGTACTCAGAGCTATGAGTTTCCCTCTTAGGACTGCTCTCATTGTATCCTATAAGTTTGGGTATGTTGTGGCTTCATTTTTATTAAACTTTAAAAAGTCTTTAATTTCTTTCTTTATTTCTTTCTTGATCAAGTTATCATTGAGTAGAGTGTTGTTCAGCTTCCACGTGAATGTTGGCTTTCTATTATCTATGTTGTTTTTGAAGATCAGCCTTAGTCTGTGGTGATCTGATAGGATGCATGAGATTATTTTTAATATTTTTGTATCTGTTGAAGCCTGTTTTGTGACAGATTATATGGTCTATTTTGGAAAATGTCCCATGAGGTTCTGAGAAGAAGATATATTCTTTTTTTTTTAAAGATAAAATGTTCTATAGAAATCTGTTAAATTTATTTGTTTCATAACTTCTGTTAATGTCCTCTTTAAGGGCTTCTACCTGTGTTCCATATTTCTTTAGGGGAGTTATTTCTTTCTTTCTTACAGTCCTCTTTCATCATCATGAGATGTGGTTCTATCTCAGAGTCTTGTTTTTCCAGTGTTTTGGGGTATCCAGGGCTTGCTGCATTGGGAGAAATGGGTTCTGATGTCAAGTAGCCTTGGTTTCTGCTGCTTATGTTCTTACCCTTGCCTCTTGCCAGCTGGTTATCTGTTGTGTTAGCTGGTCTTGCTTTCTCTGACTGTGGCTTGTCCTTCCTGTAAGCCTGTGTGTCAGCACTCCTATGAGACCAGTTCTCTCCTGTAGGAATTTGGGCATGGATAGCTGTAGCACAGTTTTCAGTTCCAGGGTGCAGATGGAAACAGGATGTATCCTGTCCCTGTCTATTCCTTGGTTTTCATGTCCTTATGTTTATGGGCAGGTTCCTCTTGGGCCAGACTTTTGAGAAGAAGTGGTGATCTCACCTGTGCTCTGAGGTATGTCAGCACTCTTGGTAGTCCGGTTGTTTCCTGGTGGGACCTAGGTATGGAGGGCTGTACTGTCAGGTGTGTCAGCCCTCCTGGGAGACCTTCTCTCTCTCTGTGGGATCTGGGTATCGAAAGCTGTGGCACAGGTGGAGCTCCTGGTGCAGATGGATACAGGAAAGATCCTGTTCCAGGCTGCTCCTTGGTTATTGTGTCCTGATGGCTCTGAGTGGGTCCCTCTTGGGCCAGGAATTTGGGAGAAGTGGTGATCGTACCTGTGCTCTAGGTGTGTCAGCACTCTTGGGAGACCAGCTCACTCCCAGTGGGACCTAGGTATGGAGAGCTGTGGCCCAAGGTCAGCTCCACCTCTTTGGTTTCTTAATCCAATGAGGCAACATTAGCCATCCTTTCTGGATATGATAATTTACATAAGTCTTTGTCTGGAGTCACAGACAACTAGGGAATGCTTACAGCAGGAGCTCTGGAGTTGACCTGTGCCGTATGAGTATTCCTGAAAAGATACATGTAAGTAACATTATGTAGTCTGAGCAGGTTGTATATGTGTGTGTGTTTGTGTGTATGTGTTCATTCATTTTAATAAACCATGATCAATGCCATGATACATTTTGCTCAATAATAACAATAATAATATTAATATAAATATCTCTGAAGGTAGTCTGACAGTCCTGTTGGGAAAGATATCTCCAATGAAAAGTGTTGGGAAAAGTATAGACCCCAATTGTTATTAATTTATTTAGTGCTCAGATCCTCAGGAATGCTGTGCATGTGCTCTGCCATTGGCCATATCCCCAGTCCTTCCAACTAGTTCTTATTATTTTTGTGCTGAGAATTGAACCCAAGGCCTATGTGTGCCATGCTCTTCGCCTGAGGTACATTCCTAGCTGTTTTTATTTGAACTGGTTCCACCATGCTTATTAGATATTGAACAGTATGTCTCAGAAATACGTCACAATTTAGTATATAAGTACATGTATGTAAAACATAAATTTAATATATTGAATGTGTTGGTATCTTGTATATAGATAAATTTAGTAAAAATTAAACAAACTAATCAGTGTTTCGTGCCTGAAAATTATTTCTTAATGATTGAAATCAGGAGAGACCCTTACGGGTAGCAGGATGCAGGATTCTTCTATGCAGGATGATTGGCTCTGCTTTTTAAATGAGTATCTTGATTTCTGTTAATGAGCTATTTAAAGATATAAAAAAAATTAATTCACTTTCAGCCTCCTGCTATATTATTTTAATCTTACATAAATAGTTCTTAATAAAAAGCATTCTATTCTAAGTTGATTTTATTTTGTGCAATCCTAGTTTTTTCCATAGAAAGGAAAATGCTGGAAGAGCTAGCATGTCTAGTGGCCCCATGCTACCGTCCTCATAGTCCTCATGCTATTTCCATTAGTACATTTCATGCTTTTTGGTCACCCCATTCTCTACTATTTCTTCTTCTGTGTGGGGCTCACAAAACCTTCATGCTTCCCCTGGATCTTGGGGCGTTATCATTGCCCAGCCACATCTGAGTCTGTGTTCAGCTTGCACTTGTCTATTTGTCCCTCCCTCCCCTCCCTTCTCACTTCCTTTTTTTTTTTTGGTCCCTAGAATTTAGGAGAATTGTGTACCATGTTTGAGAAGAGCCAGATTTTGCTTCTGTTGCCTGCTTCTTCTGTGCCATTTAATGGAATTGTTTTCTACCATGAACAGTTTTTTTTTTTTATTAATTTCTTCTATTTTTCTCAGAATTAATATTTCTTGCTTTGCACTTATCAGAGTTATTAGAGTTGTTTTGTTTTTGTATATGCACTCAAGGCAGTCAATTTTTTGCTTGATATTACTTTATGTGTATTCTGCAGGTATAATATCCTTGTGCATATTTTCCTAATCCAACATCTAAATATTTATATTATTCTAGTATAATCTATATAAAATTTAAAATTAATTATTTTTATGAATTGCTTGATGTGAGTACTAGGAACTGAACTCTGGTCCTCTGAATGAGCAAAATGAATGAACTCTTACCTGTTGAGTGATCTCTCTAACCCCCAAGCAATTATTAGAAATCCCACAAACTTCTCCTTGTGTCTTAGCTACTTTCAACACCCAGAGCCCGTGGCATCCCAGTTTCACCTGCAGCTCTGCAGGCAAAGAAGGAAAAGATGATGACGTTTGGCCTGCTTGTTTATATGGACCAGCCAGCATGTGACACTTTCTTGACCCATATTCTTCTTCTTTTTTTTTTTGTTTTTTTGTTTTTTTTGTTTTTTTTGTTTTTTTGTTTTGTTTTTTTTTGAGACAGGGTTTCTCTGTATAGCCCTGGCTGTCCTGGAACTCACTTTGTAGACCAGGCTGGCCTCGAACTCAGAAATCCACCTGCCTCTGCCTCCCAAGTGCTGGGATTAAAGGCGTGCACCACCACGCCTGGCAATTGACCCATATTCTTGTAGCTAGAGTTTGAGCACAGTTCAGTAGTTCCTAAGAAAGGTAGTTTACCACAGGCTCATGATTAAGAGGAAAGTCTGGTCAGAGGTGTAGACTGGGCTGTGCCACAGTCAAGTGAAAGGGCCACAGATCCTTGGAGACTGTTGATGCTGTAGTCCTTCAGAATAGTCCTGAGTTGGGCCAGTTGTCCGGGTCTACACCACTCTGGGCTGACTTGCCACTGAGAGTGGACTGCCTGGGAGAGGGGTGTGGTTTTGAACAGGGTCACTCCTAGAGAGTGTGATTCTGAGGGGTGTCACAGCTCAAGGTTGTGCTCTGTATTTCCAGAAGCAGGTGACTGCTTTCTTTGTGGCTGGCATCTTGCCTCTCAGTACCCACTCGGGGTGTAGATGTATTGTAGTTAGGTTTACAAAAAGATAAAAACGTGAAAACAGAATACAGCAAGACAGAAAATGGAGACAAAGCACATACATCACTTTTTCTTTATTTCTGATGCTAGCTGTGAACTGTGGATTTTTTTTTATTCTTATTGCTTGGCATCTGGACTGTGTTTTCAGGCTGAGAGTCACATCATTATTCAATACTGAGAGGTCAAATATTGACTTCTATTTCTCCCTTTCCTGAAACTTCCTTCCAGTGAGCATGGCTCACTGGAATCGTTCAGTCTTTATGTCTTTTATTTGATATTTCATCTTTTTCCCCCTCTATGCATTTCTGTGAAATCCTCCATGCTATCTTCTAAATCTAAATTTAGTCTAATCTAGACTTTATTTAGTACCTTGAGATTAAAATTTTTCCAAATAATACATTCTTGTTTTCCAAATTTTTAAAATTCTTTTTCATATCTCTATTTTACTCCTGACTGCTTCACTTCATATTTTGCTGTTCTTTTTAAAAGTCACACCATCTCCTCCTATCTCACATTAGAGTTTGACTTATTTTAACTACTTCCCATGCCTTTTTCTGTTCCTATCCTCTATGGAATGGTAATTCATCCTGATGGTTGATATTATTAGCTACCTTTTTCATTGTTGGTTTGGAGCACATGTTTTTGTTTGTTTTATTACGATTAGATATTTTCTTTATTTACATTTCAAATGTTATCCCCTTTCCTTGTTCCCCCTCTGAAACCCCCCTGTTCAATCCCCTTTCCCCCTGCTCACCTACTAACCCATTCACGCTTCCCTGCCCTAGCATTTCCCTACACTGGGGCATCGAGCCTTCTCAGGACCAAGAGCTTCTCCTCCCATTGATGCCCCACAGGCCATCCTTTGCTACATATGTGGCTGGAGCTGTGGGTACCACCATGTGTACTCTGATTGGTGGTTTAGACCCTAGGAGGTCTGGGGGTCTGGTTGGTTGATGTTGTTGTTTCTCCTATTGGGATTGCAAACCTCTTCAGCTCCTTGGGTCCTTCTTCTAGCTCCTCCATTGGGGAACCTGTGTGGAGCACATGTTTTATGATTTTAAAGTTATCTTATAACTCCTGGTTTACACAGAATAGGAAATTTTATTGTGTTTTTATATTTTATTTATCTCTATGCTCACTTTCTGAATCACACTGTGGCTGCCAGGAGGATTTCCAGTTCAGATTCAGGTTTCACTTTGGTTCTTTCTGGCTCCTGTCCCTGCACTGTTGGGAATATTGCACATCCTGTTCCTGAGCCAGGGGCTGGCATGGCTCCCTGATCTGACCACATGTATGTTCCTTCTTCAAATACAGAACTTAAAATGAATCATGCAGCACGTAGGAGTTTTGTTTTCTAACCCCCCTTGGCCACTATTGTTAGCAGAGCCGGGTGTCACTCATTGCCTTTTGTGGGGTTTATGCTGATTTCTGGGTATTTTAGCAGTGCTGACCCCCCTTGCCCCCAGGAACCTCTTCCTGCTTGTGGGAGTTAGGACACTGCACACACAGCTTCATCACTACCACTATACTGTCTTCTGCTTTGGGGTCCACTTTGTGGATTGAAAGTATATCTCTACCTCATTCCATTCCAGAAAGAAAACTTATTCCTACCTTCCTCTTTCTTTTGTTCTAGTTTTTTTATATATATATATTTCTCTCTTAACTAATTAGGTTTTGTAGTATTTTCATTGTTGTTTTTACCTATTTACAAAATGTCCCAAACATATCAATAGGGAACTATTTTGTAAAGTGAGTTTTCGCTCTGTATTATTTATAAAAATGTTAATGCCTTCTATTTTAGACATGTATGATTAAGGCCAAATACACTTTTATAATAGCACTGTTTTAATTGACAAAAATAACACAAAAACAAGCACAACATGTTTCACTTATTATGTATTAACTTGGGAATCTTCATGAGATATTGGAAACCAAACTTGATGTGTCTGAATATTTCATATACAAGGGAGTATTATCCTTCTATTGTTGTCCCTGGGCATATGTAGTTCTATTTAGAGTTTTCTTACCAAAAATCTTTTCATTAAAAATTGCTAAAAAATAAAATATAATTATACCACTTTTCCTTCCTTAAATCACCTTCTATTTCTGTCTCTCAAATTTATGGCTTCCTTTGTTATTGATACATGGACACACATTCACAAATGCACACACACACACACACACACACACACACACACACACAGATGCACATACAGACACCTATAGACACACACCAAACACAAACATACATACACAGCCACATATACACATGCACACATATGCACACATTATCACAAACATACACACATTCATACACACACATTCATAAATGCATAAATAAGACCTGTACAGTCTATATAGTCTTATTTGTATATGTGTATGTTTCCAGAGCTGACCACTTATCTTACCAAACTTTTTTACATAAAAATGCATGATAAGACATAATATTTGAACATTTTAATTTAGAAAAGCTTAAGTCCTTATGTTATGGGAGTTTGAGGTGAGAAAAATGTAGTAAAATGTGGATTTTTCTGAAGCCAGCTGTTTGTGTGTTCACTGATAATTTTGGACCAAAGTACTTAGATGTATTTCTCATTTGGACAGTTATGTTTTTTCCGTCAAGATCACTTTTATTAGTCACATTGCAATATGTATGGCAGGTTACATGGAGGTTTTAGTAGCAATAAGGTTTCTAAAGAGTAGGAGGTCTTGGAAAATTGAGAAGAATACAAAATCAAGACATCAGAGCAAAAGTGTGCACGCACATGTCCAGATATGCACATGCTATGGTGTGCATGTAGAGATCAAAAGAAAACCCTAAGTGTTGGTTCTTACCATCTTACCTTGTTTGAGACGGGGTCTCTATTGTTTGTTCACTGTGTTGTCTAGGGTATTGAGCCTGAGAATGTCTCTGGGATTCTCTTGTCTCCACTTCTCATATCCTTATTGGAGCCTTGGAATAGCCAACACTTGCCCTGCATGTCCTTACTCAAACAAAATCACCAAGACAAATTTGAACTATGGTCTTCACATTTGCTTAGCAGGTGCTTTACTTGCTGAACTAGCTCCTCAGCAGAGTCACAGCTTTCTATGCCATTATAGTACATGCTTAGCCATATACACAATCAATGGAAGACATAAGGGAAAAAAAATCAAAAGCTATACTTGGCCAGGTGGGTCTTCCAAGCTAGTTCTGATATACCTGGTTTTAAGCAAGGCACTGTACTTTGTATTTCTTTTGAAGGAGAATTAGCTGATGATAAATAAAAATATCTGTGAAAACTAGAGCTTAGTTTCAGAGTTTTATGTGTCACTTTGAAAAAGAAATAGTGTCAGTAAATGCATTTTAGATAATAAATGAGATATTGGAGAAGTGCATACTATTCCCAAGGGCATAGCTTAATGCATAATAAATATTTACAAAGGGAAAATATTGTAAAGCACATTCCATAAATGTCAGAAATTACTAGGACCTGAAGCTGTTCTATAACCTCACCTGAGACACTAAACTTTCTTCTTAGAGGTTGTAATACTTAGATTTGAACCTTTTATCATCTAAGGCATAAATCACATCCTCTTTATGCTGAGTTACATTCTTTAAGATTATCTGTGAGGCAGACCAGTGGCACAAGTCCCTTCCAGTCAGCACCCTCACCTGGTCACCTGAGGTGTGGGGTTGCTGGACACCCCCACGGTCCCTAGAGGACTCTTCATGTGATCTTGGGACCACTGGTGAGTGGAGCACAACATCTGTTCCAATCCAATCATGTGGGACCTGAGACAGCATTAGAGAGGCAGAGAATCGGCCAGACCAGGGGTACAAGTCCCTTCTGGTCTGCTCCAGCACCGGGTCACCTTGGCTCGAGGGTTGGTGGATGCCCCCACGGTCCCTAGAGGACTCTCCATGCATTCTTGGGATCACAGAAAGACAGTTCCATGCTCTTCAAAGGATATACCACTCCCAGGCACTGTAACACGCCCAGGATCTTAGGACAATATCCTAGGATAACAGAAGCTGAGTCACACCAGTATGTCAGGGTCTTAGTAGAACTTTACTGCCAAGAACTCAGACACACCCAGAATCTCAGGTTCCCAGGAGCCCACAATCAAAGGATCACAGTGAAAGCTGGACTCTGAGGAGTCCAGAATCAACTGGGATTATAAGAAAGACAGGCTCCAATCAGATATATTGAGAACAGCAAGCACTTGAGATAATTAGATGGCAGGAGGCAAGCATAAGAACAGAAGCAACAAAAACCAGGGTTACTTGGCATCATCAGAACCAAACTCTCCCACCATGGCAAGTCCTGGATACACCATCACACCAGAAAAGTAAGACATGGATCTAAAGTCACTTCTCATGATGATGAAGGAGGATTTTAAGAAGGAAATACAGATGCTGGGCGTGGTGGCGCATGCCTTTAATTCCAGCACTCAGGAGGCAGAGGCAGGCAGATTTCTGAGTTCAAGGCTAGCCTGGTCTACAGAGTGAGTTCCAGGACAGCCAGGGCTACACAGAGAAACCCTGTCTCAAAAACAACAACAACAACAACAACAACAAAAAACAAAAAACAGAAAAAAGAAGGAAATACAGGAAAACAGAGGTAAGCATTTAAAAGGGAAACACAAAAATCCCTTAGAGATTTACAGGAAAACAATATTAAACAGGTGATGGAATTGAACAAAACCATCCAGGATCTAAAAATGGAAGTAGAAACAATAAAGAAAACCCAAAAGAAGATCACCCTGGAGATAGAAACTGTAGGAAAGAAATCAGGAACCATAGATACAAGCATCAGCAACAGAATACAAGAGATGGAAGAGAGAATCTCAGGTGCAGAAGATTCCATAGGGATCATGGAAACAACAATCAAAGAAAACACAAAATGCAAGAAGATCATAACTCAAAATATCCCGGAAATCTAGCACACAATGAGAAGACCAAACCTTCAGATAATAGGAGTAGATGAGAATGAAGATTTTCAACTTAAAGGCCCAGCAAATATCTTCAACAAAATTAAAGAAGAAAACTTCCCATACCTAAAGAAAGAGATGCCCATACACATACAAGAAGCCTACAGAACTCCAAATAGACTGATCATAAAAGAAATTCCACCCGACACATAAAAATCAGAACAACAAATGCACTAAATAAAGACAGATTATTAAAAGCAGTAAGGGAAAAAGCTTAAGTAACATATAAAGGCAGACCTATTAGAATTACTCCAGACTTCTCACCAGAGACTATGAAAGCCAGAAAATCCTGGACAGTTGTTATACAGACACTAAGAGAACACAAATGCCAGCCCAGGTTACTATGCCCAGCAAAACTCTCAAATACCATAGATAGAGAAACCAAAGTATTCCATGACAAAAACAAATTCACACAATATCTTTCCACAAATCCAGCCCTTCAAAGGATAATAACGAAAAAACACAAATACAAGGATGGAAACTAAGCCCTAGAAAAAGCAAGAAAGTAATCCTTCACCAAACCTAAAAGAAGACAGCCACAAAAACAGAATTACAACTCTAACAACAAAAATGACAGGAAGCAACAATTACTTTTCCTTAATATCTCTTAATATCAATTGACTCAATTCCCCAATAAAAAGACAGAGTAACAGACTGGATACAAAAACAGGACCCAACATTTTGCTGCTTACAGGAAACCCATTGCAGGAAAAAAGACAGACATTACCTCAGAGTGAAAAGCTGGAAAAAAATTTTCCAAGCAAATGGTCTGAAGAAACAAGCTGGAGTAGACATTCTAATACCAAATAAAATTGACTTTCAAATGAAAGTTATCAAACAAGAAAAGAAGGGGCATTTCATACTCATCAAAGGTAAAATCCTCCAAGAGGAACTCTCAATTCTGAATATCTATGCTCTGAATGCAAGGGCAGCCATATTCATTAAAGAAACTTTAGTAAAGCTCAAAGCACACATTGTACCTCACACAATAATAATGGGAGACTTCAACACCTCACTCTCATTAATGGACAGATCCTGAAAACAGAAACTAAACAGAGACACAGTGAAACTAACAGAAGCTATGAAACAAATGGATTTAACAGATATCTACAGAACATTTTATACTAAAACAAATGGATATAACTTCTCAGCACCTCATGGTACCTTCTCCAAAATTGACCATATAATTGGCAACAAAACAGGCCTCAACAGATACAAAAATATTGAAATTGTCCCATGCATCCTATCAGATCACCATGGACTAAGGCTTATCTTCAATGACAACAAAAATAACAGAACGCCAACATTCACATGGAAACTGAACAACACTATACTCAATGATATCTTGGTTAAGGAAGAAATAAAGAAAGAAATTAAAGACTTTTTCAAGTTTAATGAAAATGAAGCCACAACATACCCAAACTTAAGGGACACAATGAAAGCATTCCTAAGAGGAAAACTTATAGTCCTGAGTGACTCCAAAGAGAAACTAGAGAGAGCATACACTAGCAGCCTGACAGCACACCTAGAAGCTCTAGAACAAAAGGAAGCAAATTCACCCAAGAGGAGTAGATGGCAGGAAATAATCAAACTCAGGGGCTAAATCAACCAAGTGGAAAGAAAAAGAACTATTCAAAGAATCAACCAAACCTGGAGCTGGTTCTTTGAGAAAATCAACAAGACAGATAAACCCTTAGCCAGACTCACTAGAGGGCACAGTGACAGCATCCTAATCAACAAAATCAGAAATGAAAAGGGAGACATAACAACAGATCCCGAGGAAATCTAAAACACCATCAGATCCTTCTACAAAAGGTTATATTCAACAACACTAGAAAACCTGGATGAAATGGACACATTTCTAGACAGATACAAAGTACCAATGTTAAATCAGGATCAGATTAATGACAGAAATACTTCTATATCCCCTAAAGTAACAGAAGCAGCCATTAATAGTCTCCCAACCAAAAAAAGCCCAGGACCAGATGGGTTTAGTGCAGAGTTCTATCAGACCTTCAAAGAAGACCTAATTCCAGTTCTTCTCAAACTATTCCACAAAATAGAAACAAAAGGTACTCTGTCCAATTCATTCTATGAAGCCACAACTACTCTGACACCTAAACCACATAAAGACACAAGGTAGAGTACTTCAGGCCAATTTCCCTTATGAATGTCGATGCAAAACTACTCAATAAAATCCTTGCAAACCGAATCCAAGAACACATCAAAACGATCATCCATCATGACCAAGTAGGCTTCATCCCAGGAATGCAGGGATGGTTTAATATATGGATATCCATCAACATAATCCACTATATAAATAAACTCAAAGGAAAAAAAACACATGATTATCTTGTTAGATGCTGAGAAAGCATTTGACAAAAATCCAACACCCATTCATGATAAAAGTCTTGTAATGATCAGTAATTCAAGGCCCATACCTAAACATAATAAAACCAATCTACAGCAAACCAGTAGCCAACATCAAACTAAATAGAGAGAAGCTGGAAGCAATCCCACTAAAGTCAGGGACTAGACAAGGCTGCCCACTTTCTCCCTACCTATTCAATATAGTACTTGAAGACCTAGCCAGAGCAATTCGACAACAAAAGGAGGTCAAGGGGATAAAAATTAGACAGGAAGATGTCAAAATATTGCTATTTGCAGATGATACGATAGTATATATAAGTGACCCTAAAAATTCCACCAGAGAACTCCTAAACCTGATAAACAGCTTTGGTGAAGTAGGTGGATATAAAATTAACTCAAACAAATCAATGGCCTTTCTCAACACAAAGATAAATGGACTGAGAAAGAAATTAGGGAAATAATACCCATCACAATAGTCACAAACAATATAAAATATCTTGGTGTGACTCTAAGTAAGGAAGTAAAAGATCTGTATAATAAGAACTTCAAGTCTCTGAAGAAAGAAATCCAAGAACTTAGAAGATGGAAGGGTCTCCCATGCTCATGGATTGGTAGGATAAATATAGTAAAAATGGCTATCTTGCCTTAAGCAATCTACAGATTCAATGCAATCCCTATCAAAATTCCAACTCAATTCTTCACTGACTTAGATAGGGCAATTTGCAAATTTATCTGGAATAATAAAAAACCTAGGATAGCAAAAACTATTCTCAACAATAAAAGGACCTCTGGTGGAATCACCATACTTGACCTCAAGCTGTACTACAGAGTAATTGTAATAAAAACTGCATGTTACTGGTATAGTGACAGACAGGTAGATCAATGAAATAAAATTGAAGACCCAGAAATGAACCCACACACCTATGGTCACCTGATCTTTGACAAGGGAGCTAAAACCATTCAGTGGAAAAAAGACAGCATTTTCAACAAATGCTGCTGGCACAACTGGCGGTTATCATGTAGAAGAATAAGAATTGATCCATTCTTATCTCCNACTGGTATAGTGACAGACAGGTAGATCAATGAAATAAAATTGAAGACCCAGAAATGAACCCACACACCTATGGTCACCTGATCTTTGACAAGGGAGCTAAAACCATTCAGTGGAAAAAAGACAGCATTTTCAACAAATGCTGCTGGCACAACTGGCGGTTATCATGTAGAAGAATAAGAATTGATCCATTCTTATCTCCTTGTACTAAGGTCAAATCTAAGTGGTTGAAGGACCTCCACATAAAACCAGAGACACTGAAACTTATAGAGGAGAAAGTGGGGAAAAGCCTCGAAGATATGGGTGCTGGGGAAAAATTCCTGAATAGAACAGCAAAGGCTCGTGCTGTAAGATCAAGAATTGACAAATGGAACTTCATAAAGTTGCAAAGCTTCTATAATGCAAAAGATACTGTCAATAAGACAAAAAGGCCACCAACAGATTGGGAAAGGATCTTTACCAATGCTAAATCAGATAGGGGCGTAATATCCAAAATATATAATGAACTAAAGACAGTGGACTCCAGAAAATCAAATAACCCCACCAAAAATGGGGTACAGAGCTAAACAAAGAATTCTCAACTGAGGAATACCGAATGGCTGAGAAGCACCTGAAAAAATGTTCAACATCCTTAATTATCAGGGAAATACAAATCAAAACAACCCTGAGATTCTACCTCACACCAACCAGAATGCTAAGATAAAAAATTCAGGTGTCAGCAGATGCTGGTGAGGATGTGGAGAAAGAGAAACACTCCTCCATTGTTGGTATGATTGTAAGCTTGTCCAACCACTCTGGAAATCAGTTTGGCGGTTCCTCAGAAAATTGGACATAGTACTACTGGAGGATCCTGCAATACCTCTCCTGGGTATATAACCAGAAGATGTTCCAATTGGTAATAAGGATACATGCTCCACTATGTTCATAGCAGCCTTATTTATAATAGCCAGAAGCTGGAAAGGACCCAGATGCCCTTCAACAGAAGAATGGATAGAGAAAATGTGGTAATTTTCATAATGGAGTACTATTCAGCTATTAAAAACAATGAATTTCTAGGCAAATGGATGGGTCTGGAGGGTATCATCCTGAGTGAGGTAACCCAATCACAAAAGAACTCCCATAACATGTACTCACTGATAAGTGGGTATTAGCCTAGAAACTTAAAATACCCAAGATACAATTTGCAAAACACATGAAACTAAAGAAGAATGAAGACCACAGTGTGGTCACCTCACCCCTTCTTAGAATTAGGAACAAAACACACACATAAGGAGTTTCAGAGATTAATTGAGGAGCTGAGACAAAATGATCGACCAACCAGTGACTGCTGCAGGCAGGGATCCATCCCAAAATCAGCCACCAATGCAGATGCTATTGCATATGCCAGCAAGATTTTGCTGAAAGAGCCCTGATATAGCTGTCTCGTGTGATGCTATGCCAGTGCCTGCCAAACACAGAAGTGGATGGTCACAGTCAGCTATTGAATGGAACACAGGGTTCCCAATGGATGAGCTAGAGAAAGTACTCAAGGAGCTGAAGGGGTATCCAACCCTATAGGTTAAATAACAATATGAAGTAACTAGAACCCCCAGAGCTCATGTTTCTAGCTGCATATGTAGCAGAAGATGGCCTAGTCGGCCATCATTGGGAAGAGAGGCCCCTTGGTCTTGCAAAGTTTATATGCCCCAGTACAGGGGAATGTCAGGGCCAAGAAGTGGGAGTGGGTGGGTAGGGGAGCAGGGCGGGGGTGATGGAGGGTACAGGGGACTTTTGGGATAGCATTTGAAATGTAAATGAAGAAAATATCTAATAAAAAATTGGAAAAAAAAGATTATCTATGAGGACCAATCAGCGTTGACTAAGTCCATTGTAAAGGCTGCAAATCTTTCACTGTGCACATAATGCTTAGTTTATTTATTTTTCTTTTGGTGGACATTTGAGTTGTTTCTATTATTTCAAGTTTACATAGTAATACTGTGATCATTCTTCCATATATCTTTTGTTAAGTGGTGTTATGTTTTCCATAAGGAGTCAGAAGTTCTGGTTCATAGGTAGATTAATTTTTGAAGATTTTTCCAATTAGTTTAACAATGATAACCAATTGATACTTTAATAGGCAGGGTGTCAATATTTGAGTTGATCTATATCTTTGCCAACATTTGGCAATTTTAAATAGTTATTTATTAGCATATGTGATTGTGGATTTTGGCCTTATTTTTCCTAATAACCTAAAATTTGAATATTATTTTAACCATTTGATTTACATTTAGAATTCTATTATCCAAATTCTTTCACTATTTTCTTTTGTTATAATTTTACTGATTTGTAAAAACATTTTAAATGTCCATGTTTTCAATTTTAGATTATTTAGAGACTAAAATTACACATTTCAGCTTCTTGGAGCAGTTAATCCTTTTACTCAACTATGGCTTCACCTGACAATGGCGTAATCTCACCATGCAGGCATAATTTGCCACCAGTGATGTTTGATTCCCAAGAACTTCAACGTACATGTTTAATTTTGCTAAATCATTTGGGTATATGTATGTGTGAATTTGCATTGTCTCTGGTTAGGATGGGCCTCCTGTGTCTCTAGTTAGAGCAGGCCTCCTGTGCCCCTGGTTACTGCAGACCTCCTTGAAGACTTGCAGGCTGTAGTGTTTGGGTGAGTATTCGGCCACTGGTCTGATTCTGGTGGGGAAGTTAGCCTGAAGAAAGGTGGAACTCTGTGTTCTTGGTCACTGAGGACCTCCTGGGAAGCAAGCAGGCTGCAGCATTTGGGCAGATATTGTCCAGGGCACTGATCACCTTTTGTTTCTTTATACTGTCTGATTGTTCTGATTAAGATTTTTCACTTACCCCTTGAGAAAGAAAAAAGAAAAGAAATTATTGACAACTTTCTCTACTTTAGGAAAAAACATTGTATTCGCTATTAGTCATGTTTACTATATATATTTCAAAGATACCCTGAATCAAATAAAAACATTTTCTTTTTTTAGCTTTTTCTTTATTATGGATGTAAATTGAATTTTATCATTTTCATGTGTCAGTTGATTAAGGTCATTCATTTTTCTACTTTAGTTTATAAATATAGCAAATACAGTTGCTTGAGTTTTGATTATTCATTCATCATTGGTTCTCTGGAGAGAGTCTGCTCGGTTATGTCATATAGTCTGAAAACACTTGCTAAGCTCTGTTTGCGATCGTGTTAAGAGTTTCTGTGTCTATTCTTTTGGGCTGCGTTGCTTTTTTGGTGCTGTTGTTTGTTATTACAGTTGACAGTGTTTTCTGGTTGATAAAATGAACTTGTATTGTCTCTTCTATTTTATTCTGGGACAGATTGGCTCACTTGTGCTAACTCTTCTTTAAATATTTGTAAGCATTTTTCAATGAAACCAACCAGTCTGGTGATTCCTTTTCCTTGACGGTTATATGGTTTGGATAACAGAACGAATGGGGAGGATGGCTGGAGGAGGGGATCTTTATGATTGATTGGTTTGAGATAGGGTCAAAAAGGAGGCAAAGTCTGCTTTAGGTGGTCTACTACAGATTTAATGGTGAGAATGGAGCTTGGGTGTAGACAGGAGTGAGGGGTACAACCCTGCAGTAGGCTACCTGCTTTCCTGGCTGAAGTGACCTATGTGCTCCCAGGCAACGCCTGCTAGAGTTGAGGGCTGGGAGAATAGAATGAGTAGGAAAATGGAAGTTTGGAGGGGGAGATATGTGTGATCCACTGTAGCAGGGGTAGGGGAAGCCAGGAAGCTGAAGCAGGTGGTCTGTTAAAGAGCTGTGGGTGAGGCTGGGTTTAGAAGAGGGTGCCTTGAAGATCTGCTTCCTTGGCTGGAGTCCACTTTCCTTCTAACTATCATAACTTAATTAATCAGAATGTTTCAAATAATTATAATGAGAGGGATTTATTAGTTCTCAGTTTAATATCTCCCTTTTAAATGATTTTAGAACTTAAAAGTTATTTTCTTTTGTGGTTTAAAGACTTAAGATTTTTGTATAAGAATAAAAATATTTGAAACACCTTAGTGTGTTGTTGCTTGGCCATCATTGAATTGACTATAGCAACCATCTTATGAACAGTTAAGCCGAACATCTCTAGACCTGGAAAGTTGTGGTTAAGGATAGATGGAAGGGGTGCATCCTGGGGAGGCTGCGAGCTCCTCTCATCAGGACAGCCAGGTGATCATTTGGTGTCTCCATTGCCTTCTGAGAAATTTAAAGATAGGTGAAACTCCTGTTTGTCAAATATTGGTCTATTTACAATCACCTTTTTTTTCTATGAGAAAATAGGACTCAGGGATGCTGAATGGCTTGGCAAACATTATGTACTTTGGCATTGAAAGGGTTGGGACTGGATTTGAGTTTGCAGAGACACAAAGTTCCAACATTCCAGTGATTTGTGTTAAGCGATAGGGAGTCTAATGACTCATATATTTTTCTTTTCTACCTCCTGGTTCTGGATAACCTATTACCCTGACTTAGTGAATCAGAGAGCAATGTCCACATCAGGAAATAACTGCTATTAAATGTGTTTGCCATGTGGATCATTAGTCTTCCTGGGCGCCCATATTGCCTGACATTCAGGGTCATAAGATTATATAATATTTTCTGGCTGTGTCATTTATGGCTCTCTGACTAATTAGGTACATAATATTTTATCCTCCTGTCATCTAGCATACTTTTGTCAACTTTATGAGCCTAATATTTGCTAGTAATATTGGTCCCTGCTGGAAGCTATTCACTTTGCTTGAGTTTTCTTTTCTTAGTCAAGTCGTTTGCTGCTATCAGACATACTGATCATCAGTTCAGAGGAATTGACAGGGAAGTATGGATACAAATATGGAAAATGAGCAGTGTTAGGTTCTTTCTGTTTGTAGTCAGTCTAAGGAAATTGCATAGAAGGGCATATTGGTGATAAGGATTCTAGTTGTGGCAGAAGCAAGAGGTGGCTGGTCACACCATATTCACAGTCAGAAAGTACGGAGGGGACTGCCGAGTATCCTCTTTTCCTTTCTATTCGATCTGGTATCCCAGCCCATGGCATAGTGGCACTGGCATTCTCTGGTAACTTCCTCAAAGGCTTGCTCAGAAGGTTTTCTGATGGACTGGGATCTAGTCCAGTGGCCCATAAGGGTAGACCATCACACTTGTTAATTTGAAGAAAATGTAGCAGACAATGGGAACAGTGGTCAGAACAGACTATAGGGAGAGCTTCTTCAGAGGCTATGACATGAGAGTTAATGCTGAGGGTTGTGGGAAGTCATGTGACTCAGGAGGCCTGGCCTGGACTTTTTCCTTTATGTCAGACTCTGGAGCATCTGAAAACACAGGAAGTGTACAAAGGAGACTTGGGCAATCTTGACCACATAGTTGAGTTTTGTCATTTAGTACCAGCTGTTCATTTTTTATATCAAAATATATAAAAGCAATACACTAATAGTTTTAAAATCAGAAGGGCCCTTGAAAGTATTTCGTCCTAGTAATTTTATCATTTAAGTGAGGAAAATTAAACTAAAACAAGTCAAGTCTGCCCATTGACTTAGTTCCAAAATAGTGGAATTTTAAAATTGCAGCCCCAAGTTGCTTATTCATATTTATGTAGGCTAATGAGATTAAAAAAAAAAGCCAAGGGCCAAGGCAATGTCTTTGAATGCAATCAGAAGCTGAGGAAAGGAAATGATCTGGCCCACAGTTTGGAAGATGAATGCTGCTCTGAGAAGGCTGATCTGGAACAGGGCAAGAACAGCTGAGTTCAGAAAATGAATGCTGCTCTGAGAAGGCTGATCTGGAACAGGGCAAGAACAGCTGAGTTCAGAAGCTTTGCATTTGTCCAGGGGTGAAGTGATTCCATCTGAGACAGAGGGAAGACAGTGAGATGCAGCTGTATTTTGGAGTTAATAATATGCACAGTTTGATGCATTGAATGTAGCAAATAAAAAGGTAAGATGTTTTGAGGCACAGGACCCCAAGAACAGGTGGATATAGGTAAAGTTTGAGAGCAAAGTATAGAGGTGAAAGTGGAACTAGATGTTTGGTGACTTGGGGTGGAGGGGCAGTGGGGACAAAGTTAGGGTTAATTAAAAATTCTGTCCTTTGTTCTTATACCACCTGCTGATCCACCTTCTCCAGGTTCCTAAAGTATGATCTTCCCTGCATTGTACTGTATACCTCACACCAGTTCTTGGACCCAAATGCTTCCTTATAAAAGCTACAATAATTGTTATCTTTCTAATGCTTTGCCTAGATTCCCAGGATATTGATGGTCAATGTGTAAAGACACAAGTTCTATTTTAGCTCATGGTTTCAGAATTTTCTTTCCGCAGTTGTTTGACTCCAACTTTTTATTTTTTATTATTTTATTTTATTTTATTTCATTTTATTTTATTTTGTGATGGCATAGGACCTTAAACTAGAGGCATATGATCAGGAAGTTGGCTCACATCATGGCAAGTGGAAGGAGAGTGTCTAGTGTCTTGGTATTCTCTTCAAAGGTATGCCTCAGTGTCTAGAGATCCTCCTAACAGGAAATTCCACCACCTCCTGGTACTTTTATAGCCCATAGATCAAGCCTTTACTATATAGGCCTTTGGGGGAAAATTTAAGATCCTATATAGTATATCCTATGACCAACTCTGATTAGTCAATTACTTTATGAAGATTAGGTAGGAAAAAAGTTCTAATTCTTATCCTACAAGAATAGGATTACAAATCCTAAGCTTCCTCTTATCAATTTGGAGGACCTTAAGTTGCACCTATTTGGAGAGAAAAGGTAAAGGATTACGTTCACAGGATGCACTGAAGTAGGCATGAGAGGGAAGGATGTCTCTGCCAGGTATGCTGTTATATAAGTTCTCAATTCACAAACATTTCTTATTACTTCTGTGTTCTGGGCCCTGTCCTATGTACTGGGAACATTGCAGGGAAGAAAACTAAATTCTTACATTTCTGATAGCTATATCCTAGAACACTGGTTATTTAAACACCATGTTCAAAACAAAACAAAAACAGAACAAAGCAAAACAAAATAAAACAACAGCAAATAATTCACTGTCTCTTTTAGTCCCAGAAAATCAGGTCCTTCACTCTAATCAGGCACACTATTCACTGCCCACCACCCCATGTGCATTCTTGACTTGTATTTTCTATGCCTGTGTCTTTCACTCAGCCACATTTTTTGGTTCTCTTAGGCTACATGCTATGCCTCTTAGGACTGATATTCCGAGCAGGATTGTACTAGCTTGCATCTTGTTTTGATTGGCTGGTACCTGAAATGATTTCACTATGATTACTGTTTGACCCTTCGGATGTCTCTTGAACCTTCCATCTCACTGTCAGTCCTTGATGTTGTCATTTTCATTTAAAACTAATTACAATCACAGTTTTATAACACTGCTTCCACAGAGCTATAGAATTTCCTCTGATACTTGGTAAATACTTCTGTGATATTTAATTTCTTTTTGCTTTTTCTTCCAAAATTGATGATGGCAAGTCTCTTGTACAGGAAGGCACTACGTTCACACCTTGAGACACGTGATCTCGTAATGTACTTAAAGTAGGCAGGATCCGTCCGGCGTGGTGGCGCATGCCTTTAATCCTAGCACTCGGGAGGCAGAGGCAGGCGGATTTCTGAGTTCGAGGCCAGCCTGGTCTACAAAGTGAGTTCCAGGACAGCCAGGGCTATCCAGAGAAACCCTGTCTCGGAAAAACCAAAACCAAAAAAAAAAAAAAAAAAAAGTAGGCAGGATCCAGTTTCTTGATGCTCTGTGTCATTGTGTACTCTCTCAGCAGTCTTACCATCTGCAGCTGCCTTTCATCCATCTCCTGGTTCAGTTTTCCCCATTTTCTTAGGTTTTGTGGGGGCATTGCCATGAACGTGCCCCATCAGGTGTTTAGTGAGTTTCTGCATTAAAAGAACAATGGTATAGCTTTCTTTCCAGACAATTTAATATAGGATGACACCCCTGGCACACTGAATTAAGGTAAAGCAGCAAGCATCCCAAAAGGCATTAATTTCTATAGAGATAAAAATAAGAAAATGACATAGCACAAAGCAATTTAATTTTTCTCTTATATTGAAATATGAGAAGACAACACTTAGTCAAACCACAAACAAGGCTGACTTTTACTTGCTAAGGGAGGTACTGTGCTCAAATTTACTAAGGTTTACTCACAGGACTAGGCAGACCTAGGTCATAGTCTGTAATTCTGCCTACAGTATAATTCTGAGAATTGGAGAAATAGGTTTTCTAGAATTCTGGATTTTAATATGTGGTTGTAGTAGTTTCTTTCTCTGCATAGGATCCAAAGAAATTTTTTATACCTCTTTATCTGTGCACACATGACTATAGATGTGACTTTGGCTGGTACCTGAAATGATTTCACATTGTGACTTTCATGGGACAGAGCTTATGCTTATTCCAATAGTCCCCAAAATTGTTAAACTCTTCTTCACAGTTTGTTGGACGAGTCAGACAACTGAACAGTTATATGTAAAGTCTAGACTGAGATTCTCTGTGGGTCCCTGCAAGGCATGTAGTATTCTTGTTTATAATCATGCAGCCACTGAGTACAGAGTCTACCAGTGGAGGTGATTCTGTAGTGGTAGAGACATGTGATGCATTGTACATAATGCTTTTGAAGGAATGTGGTGTTAGATGTAGGAGAGAGGGCTCAGTTCAGTCCATGTATCAGTCCTTGAGCATATCCAGAATCTGGACTACTGAACTAGAAAGCACTGTGCGAAGGTTCAAGACAGAGGTAAACTTATAAAATAAAGTTCTTAGATTTTGTTCTAGACTGGTATGTTCTTTAAGATTCCCAGGTCTTCTTGGTCATACAGACTCTATATGCCCCAGTACAGGGGAATGCCAGGGCCATTACGTGGGAGGGGGTGGGTAGGGGAGCAGGGCGGGGACGCGGGAGGGTAAGGGAAAATTTCTGGATAACATGTGAAATGTAAATGAAGAAAATATCTAATAAAGAGAAAAAAAAAAAGATTCCCAGGTCTTAAAGCCATTTTGATAGCTGTTCCGAGTAGAGGATGAGCAGTGTATAATCTCTAGTATTTTTATATAATTTTGCTTTCAAGGTGCATGGAGTCTGTGTGAGGTTATGGGACTTTTAGACATACCTCTCCTAGTGTTAGCTCCTTACACAGATAAAATAGATAGCTTAGGTATGACATTTAAAGCAGAGATAAGTGACTGAGACTAGACAAATCACGAATGAGATGAGAACAAAATCCCAGGTATTTTTTACATTGAAGATGAACACAAATCTAAGCTCAGAACTGGGAGATATGTAAGGTATGTGCTGGGTATGAATTGGATATTAATAAGAAAGTTATGAAGTTAAATGAGCTTTCATAGGGTCTCAAGCTAAAATATTTGAATCTGAGTTCTTTTATGCCTCACAATAGCTGTTTACATGAAGAATTGATTTCACTTCTCCACATGTTTGTTTTCAGGCTTACCAAATGTGAGGCAGTAGCTCCAGCAGGCTGCTCGGCTTTGTTACTATAAATGAGATGTCTGAGCAAGTTCATGCTAGAGCATTGGTGCTAGCTTTGTCCCAGCTTCAGTGGGGAAGCTCAGGGCTGAATTTCTTATAGTGGGAGCACATAAGAAAGTGAGCAATCATCTCAGAGGCAGGAAGCCAGAGGGACTAGGGTACCCAGCCTAATCTGATTGCATACTCCTGGTGACTTAAAGACATTGCACTAGTTCTTAAGTCTTTTATATTATCACTATCACGTTAAGGGCCATGCTTCCAACATGGGAATGATTGGGAATAAATTTAAAGATGTCCAAACCCTTTTAAAGCTGTTTGGGATCAGTAAGGATGTATGCAAATACTTCATACACTAGATTCCTATACAATAAAGAAGAGATATTGAAAGCTTTAGATCAGGGGCCAGAGAGATGGCTCAGTGTTTAAAAGTACTGGCTGTTCTTCCAGAGGACCTGGGTTCAATTCCCAGCACTCTCGTGGCAGCTCACACCCATCTGTAATTCCAGTTCCAGGGCTTCTGATATCCTCATGTGTATGCAGACATACATGCAGACAAAACATTAATGACCATAAGATAACACACACACACTCACACACACACACACACACACACACACACACACACACACACACACACACACCCCTACTCTTTCTGGGGATATATATATCCCCAGGTGCATTTAGTATCCCATTTGAGCACATTTAGCAGTGAAAGCAGCATAGAACTTAGTAGGTACATAATAAGTATATGCATAATTGAGTCCCATTGTGCCTAAGGGTTTAATAGAATTATATTTTTGAATATATATATATATCCCCAGAAAGTTTTAGATCAGGAGTATGCAATATAACTGTTATTAATTTTATTTATGTATGAATAAATGAAATAGCTAAAATAAGTGATCATCACATCTTTATCACTCATAAACAGTGGTATTCAACATTCAAAAAGGATAACCCCAGCTCTACCTGCCCATCATGGCAACTGCAGAAGCTATACCTGAAGGAGTAGGTGAGTACCCATGCTACCTTATCAATGTGCAGTTCAAGACATTGTAATTGTTTTGAAGAATCTTTTCCTCTAATCTAATAACTCTCAGAACAAGCCATGTGTAAAGCATGACTTTTGACAATGTGGTCACTCTCCAAACAGAGAAGGCACAACATGTTATTTACTAGTCAAGTGCTACCACCCGTGCTTGAAACATGGTTGGCATAGCCAAGAGTTCCCGTGACTAACAGCTGTTCATTTTTATCTTTTTAGAATGCTATCTTTTTTACACATGCATCTTTTATTGAAATATTTGGTTTTTCCCTGTTAGACATATGTTATTTTAGCCTTTAAAATAAAACTGAGTAGGAACTTAAATATGCATAACAGAGTTTGAGTTACTTGAACGGAGAGAGGGAGGGACCCCCATGGGTCAAGAAATTAATGAAGTACAGATTTAAAGCTGTTGCTTGAATTTGGATTTGCCTCATTGTGTTATTTTTCTGGAGATGTTTCTGTTTTGAACCTTTTCTCCCATAATGCAATATAACTCATTAACTCTTTATGGTAAAGTTCAGTCATTGGTGAGCCAGTTAGGGGTAGTTTATGCTTTTTTATAGTACAGTATACTTTCTACTAAATGCCACGGAGTTTGTTTATAAATTCTTTATAGAAAAAAACCCAAGCTCTATAGTATATAGAAAACAGGTGCAATTAGTGTCCCATTTGAGCACATTTAGCAGTGAAAGCAGCATAGTACTTAGTAGGTACATAATAAGTATATGCAGAATTGAGTCTCATAGTGCTTAAGGGTTTAATAGAATTATATTATATTATTTATTTATTTATTTATTTTTGAGACAGAATCTTGCTTTGTAACCCAGGCTGGCCTCAACTCAAAATCATTTTTGCCTCAGCCTCCCAAATGCTGGGATTTTAGGTATGTGCTAACAGGCTCAGCTTGAGTGTGTCTTTTCCAAACCTTGTGAAGCCAGTAACATAGAGAATAGTCATTCAGGGTGGTCTCACCCAACATGACCATAAATCTTTGATTATCTTCTTATAAAAATTTTGTAAAGGCCTTGTGGGAAGTGAAGTCTAGCTGGGAAGAGGTGAAACTTTCTGCATTATAAAATACAGGTTTACAAGGCTCTGGGATTTTTGGGTACATAAAAGGATTGTTCAGAGATTCCACTACTAGATTTTCTTTTTGTATCCAGCTCAGAGGCTTTCTGGAGTAACTATGCAGAAACACAAATGGAGTAAAAGAAACATCACACTATTAGCATTCAGCACAGTCTGTATGAAGAATGAGAGGGTTTTTAAAAAATTGGATATTTTCGTTATTTACATTTCAAATGTTATCTCCTTTCCTGGTCCCCTCCCTCCCCCCAAACCCCCTATCCC
>LR749516.1:4163357-4213731 GCA_902729485.2 Mus minutoides | reverse complement strand
CCTGGCTTGCTCAGCCTGCTCTCTTATAGAACCCAAGACTGCCAGCCCAGAGATGGTCCCACCCACAAGGAGCCCTTGATCACTAATTGAGAAAATGCCTCACAGCTAGATCTCATGGAGGCATTTCCTCAACTGAAGCTCCTTTCTCTGTGATAACTCCAGCTGTGTCAAGTTGACACAAACCTAGCCAGTACAGGGGTCAATTTTTAAAGTTCTCACAGGCTTTAAAGTTCTCACATTCTTGCTATCTGAATATTTCCACTTTTCATATTTGCATTCAATTGGCTTCTCTTCAACAGAGTCCCTGCACTCACACAGTGATCTGTACTAATAGGCTATATTCTTTCAAATTTTTCTTTTTTAAACTAATGAGCAAGAACCGTGATTGTGTAGCTGTATATAATCATTATGGAGTCTGGGAAATGAGAGTTATTATTAAATGCTTCACAATTGATTGATTTTAGATTGTGTGATGGTTTGTATATTCTTGGACCAGGGAGTGGCACCATTTGGAGGTATGGCCTTGTTGGAGTGGGTGTGTCACTGTGGGTGTGGGCTTAAGACTCTTATCCCAGTTGCCTGGAAGTCCGTCTTCCACTAGCAGCCTTTGGATGAAGATGTGAAACTCTTAGCTCTGCTTGTGCCATGCCTTCCTGGATGTTGCCATGCTCCCACCTTGATGAGAATGGACTGAACCTGTAAGCCAGCCCCAATTAAATGTTGTTTTTATAAGCCTTGCCTTGGTCATGGTGTCTGTTCACAGCAGTAAAACCCTAACTAAGACAGATTGTAATACTGGTAGGAAAATTATCCTATCCCACTTAGAGCTTATACAGGAAGCATCTTCCTAAGTAACATATGTGTGAGCTGTATATACCAAGTGCTGTTCAAACTCTTATGAGTTTGCTGCTAGAGAACCATTTAATGATTCATTTCTATTCTAGGTAACCCATTTCTTAATTTTTCAAGATTTATTTCATGTATATGAGTACACTGTAGTCATCTTCAGACACACCAGAAGAGGATATTGAATCCCATTGCAGATGATTGTGAGCCACCATATGGTTGCTGGGAATTGAAACCTCTAGTACCTCAGTGTTCTTAACCGCTGAACCATCTCTCCAGCCCCCTCTTACTTTTTCTCATTTAAGGAATATCTTCCAACATTTGGGTAATTTTAAAAGCCAAGGTATCTCTTGTATGTGCTCTATCTTCATTATACATATATGCCAGAAGGGGGCGCAAGATCACATTATAGATGGTGAGCCACCATGTGAATGCTGGGAATTGAACTCAGGACCTTTGGAAGAACACCCAGTGCTGCTCTTCCACTGAGCCATCTCTCCAGCCCCCAAAACGTTTTTTTTTTAATTCATTTTTAATTAAAATACTATATAACCCTCTATGCTTTCCAGACTCCCTCTAAATTCATGGCCTTTTTTTCTTTCATTATTATTATGTATTCATTAGTAAATATATAAGTGCAACCTGCTGAGTCCATTTAGTATTACTTGCTTGTGTATGACGTTAGGGCTGACCACTTGGTATTTGGTAACCAACAATTCTGATTTATATGTGAAACTACCCACTGGGTCCAGAAAACACTATTTTCTGGTAGTGACCAACACTTCTGGCTCTTACAATGGAGACCCACAACTGGTCAAAGTGCAGAGAATAACAGACTACAGAGTGCTCAGGCCTAAAGGGGACACCTATATTACACTTTTCTTACCAGAGTTTGGATGATTGTGTAAGACATGGTGAAGAGATTCTAGGAGGCAAAGAAAGAAAGGAAGGGACAGAAGGAGGGAGCAAGCTAGGAAAGTTTTTTTTAACCTGCAATTAAAACATTTGTATCTCATTTTTAAAATGTTTACATTACAACTTAAAATATTTTTGTTTTTAATCCTCCACAAGTATTTCATATACCTTAAGGTTAATTATATTTACAATTTATAAGATAATCATTTTCAAGAGAAATGTTAGTCCATTTATACCTTAGAAATTTGCATTATCTGAAAGTGCATATATGTCACACTGTTAGATATATCTTCAATCCACAGTCACATTAGTGAGGTCACAATAGTAAAAGCTTATTTAACTCTTGGATAGAAGTGTGAATGTAACAGGAAGTATACTTTTTGGCAGGGGTCTATTGGGTAGCTTTCACATTCCATGTCATTCTTAGAAATCTTTATTCCATTGCTTGCTGTGTAAAATTATCACGATGTGATGTTAAAGAGATGTTTGTTCATCATCATGTTATCTCAACTGGGGCAGTTATTGGGAGCATTTGCAGATCATATGGTATTATAGTTTAGTGGTAAGGAATTCAGTCTCAGACTATACCTTTAGGTCTTTGTTTATACTGCTATAGGCTTATAAATTCACTTATTATTAATAAATTTTGCACAATTATTTATGCTTTTCTACTTATAAGATTTTGTGGTCTGTGAGCATATATAGATTTATTTTTTCTTTTCCAAATCAAATCCCACTCCCTATTTTTCTTATCTGATTGATCTGCCTAATACTTCTTCCATTATAATGTTAGCATCATGGACCTTTTTCTTGTTTCTAGTGTTAAGGTAAATGATATTAGTTTTTCAATTCTGAGTATGATGCTGTATTTCTACTGACAGATTTATCATACAGAGTTTGAGTTCTCTAAATGGTTTGATAAAGTTCAGCCAGGAAGATATGTGCGTGCCTGGAATTTCAGCACCTGAGTAGCAGAGCATCTTGAATTCCAGACTAGCCTGGGTTACATAGAGAAGGCCTGTCTGAAAAATAAGATTTGAACATTTTAACAGTGAAGAAAAATGATTCCTGGTTTGTGTTTCTGAACACTCACTCAATCTCCTCATTATAGGTATACTTATATGCTACATGTCTTCTTTTTTAAAACTCAATTCATTCCTAGAAATTTATTCATTAAATGAATAATGTTAGTAAAAACATTGTCTGAAATTGAGGGAGTATGTGGTAAATCATAATAAAGATTCTCCTTTAATCAACGTTATTTCTGTAATACCAGTAATAATATCCTAAATTTTTATTTTAGTACTTTTATCGACTCTTGTTAATTTTCTCCATCTTTAAAGAAATAAATTTGGCATTTATTATAATGTTTTACTATTATCCATTTTATCTAACTCTGCTCTAATGTTTACTATTTTCATCTTCATGCTAGTTTTCGTTTTAGTTTGATTTTATCTTTAGGATTTCTTGAGGTGCAGTACTAGGTTATTTTGAAAACCTTCTGGTATATAATATATTATATTATAATATAATCTATTTTAATATAATATAATGTAATATATTATTATAGGCCAAATATAATATATATTAAATATACTATATATTTTCCACTAACATTGCCCCACTGCATCTCAGGAGATTTAATATGTTGTGTTTTCATTTTCATTCCTCTCTAAGTACCCTGGTTAATTTTCTAACAGTATGATGAGACACTATATCTAAGGAAACATACAGAAAGTTTATTTGGAGCTTATAGTTTCAGAAGGTTAATTGAGTTTATGACCATCATGGCGGGAAACAAAAAAACAATACAGGAAGGCAGGGTACTGGAGCAGTAGCTAAATACATATTAATCCACAAACAGGAGACAGGGAAACCTAACTGGGAATGGCATGAGCTTTTGAAACTTAAAAGTATATGCCCCAGTGACTCACCTCTTCCAACAAGGCCACACCTCCTGATCCTTTCCAAACAATTTCAACAACTAAGGATCAAGTATTAAAAATATGTGAGCTTATGGGAGCCATTCTCATTCAGACTAGCACAGAAGTAATTTTTCATTTTTATTGTGATTTCCATTTTTGATTTCTTGGCTATTTAAGAGTTTGTTTGAATTCCACATATTGGCAAAGTTTCCAGCTTTCTTCCCATTATGAATATCCAACTTTATTCTAATATACTTAGAAAAAATACCATGTGCATGTCTAATCTTTTTAAACTTATTGAGACTCATTTAGTGACCTAGAAGTTTATCCCAGAGAATGTTACATATCTATGAAGTATAGTTAATTTATAATTTTGTTCAAGTCCTCTGTCGTATTTAAATCATAAGCACTTACTGCATTTCTGTCTTTTTTCTCTTGTGTTCTGTCAGTTACTGCTTAGAATTTCAGGGGTGTTTTGTTTAATGAATATTGATTTGTGATTGTTACACCTTCTTGATGAATTAATCACCTTTTATCATATGAAATCTTCTGTTTCCTGTAAATTACTTTAACTTACATTTTATTTTCTCTGATATTAGTATGGTGATCCAATTCTTTTTGTGTGTGTCTTTTTTTAAGTTTATATTTATTATTCATTATATGTATTTGTGTATGTCTGTGTGTGTGTGTGTGCTCATGTATATGCAGATGCCCATGGAGGTGAGTAGAGTTCATTGGCTCCAGTGGAGCTAGAGTTATAGACAATAGTGAGGTGCACAATGTAGATGCACAATGTAAACAAACTCCATGCCTTGGAAAGAATAGTAAGTACTCTTAGTCCTGCCCAAAGCCCAAAGTGGCTTCTTTAATTTAAAAACATTGTGTGTGTGTGTGTGTGTGTGTGTGTGTGTGTGTGTGTATGTGTGGGTGTGTGCGCGCGCACGCGTGCACATGCATGCGTATGTGCATTTGTGTGTGTGTGTACACGTGCATATGTATATGCCATGGCATGTATGTGAAGGCCAGAAGACAATTTTCATGGTTTGGTTCTACCCTTCTAAGATATGGTTTCTGTGGATTGAAATCAAATTGTCAGGCTTAATAGCTAGTACCTTTATATGATAAGCCACCTGATGGCTCCTGTGTGTAAATATATTTTTTCATAATTCCTGTTATAAATGCTTTCCTTGGTGTTTATGTTTTATCCTTGTGCCACTTTGAGCCCTTTTTTTTTGGTACATTTTGTGTACATTATTCAGTTACTTTCTTTGTGGTTATCATAATTACTCCAGCCTTGCTTAAATAACACATAACCCTATTCCTATATAGTATTGCTTCATTAACTGTTACACATATGTGTGTGATTATGATTTGCCTTTCTTTGCATGGTTTATTGTTGGGGTCCACTGCCCACAGTGGACTGGGTTCCTAGAGGATTGGCCCGAAGCTGAAATGAAACTAAGGGAGTGGGGGAATAAAGAAGGTCTCCGAGGCTACATGGTTGCTTCTGCTTAGAATGACTGTTTAATGGAGGACAAGCATTTGGGGATAAAGGAAGGGAAGCCCCGCCCCCAGTCTTCTGCGCAGGCGTTCTGGAGTTTGGCGGGAACCCTGAAGTCTCGTGACATCTCGCAGGTTGCGCAGGTGGGCTGGTCGTAGGTGGGCCTCTGGTAAGCTGGGCAGAGCTGGGGGATCTGGCAGACACACAGAACCTGGCTGCCAGGGGACGCCGGGCTATCTCTTAGCCTAATTAACAAAAGCAACAGGTGCCATCGGGTGCGGCTTTCTCAAGGCTTCGGTCATTGCACCAACTATGTTGGTGGAGAAGGGACACCACAGTTTATTTGACATAATATTCTCTGGTTTCATCCATGTTCTCACAAAAGATGAAATTCCATCCTTTTATTCTGGAGTACTATTCCATTGTTTATGTATACTACATTTTATCATCCATTCATTATTCTTTATTATTTGATAGGCACTTAAGTTTTAGGCTAAAGTAGGCTACCATAAACATAGGAGTGCGGATGTATATTTCACTTTATTTTTCATCAAATTTCTTCTTTTATGATTTTGCACATGTACACAATGCATACAGTACTTACGGACATGTACACAATGCATACAATGCTTACTGACATGTACACAATGCATACAATGCTTACTAACTGACCACTTTCTTTCCCCACTTCCTTTTCAACCCTCTCAACCATTCATCTTCACAAATCTCTCTCTCAATTTCTCACAATTCAAGAATCTCTCTCTTTTTTTTCTCGCTGAGATTAATCAGAGCTGTCTTTGTGACCATGGGTTTGAAGCTATCCATCGGAAGTCAATAAACTCAGTAGTGGGTACATTTATTAGTTACTTTTATTTTGATGTGAGAAGACACTGTGACAAAAAGTGAGTTATGGGAGAAAGAGTTCAGTTTTGTTTATGGATAAGGATCCATGAGGGCATATCATCAGAAGCAGAAAGCTGAGAGATCGCATCGCAACCAGAAGCATGAAGCAGAGAGAGTGAACTGTGAGCAGGGCAAGGCTTTCATTTCTCAAATCCCCCCCCCCCCAAGCCCTGTGACATTCTCCAGCAAGGCCACATATCCAAAACCTCCACAAATAATGTCACCATGGAGCACACAGAGTTCAAATGTCTTAGCCTATGGGAGACATTTCTCATTCAAACTACCATAGAACACAAGTAAAGATAATTATTTCCCCATCCCAGAAACTATTACTAGCCAATAGTTCAGAGATAAAGGGAGCGCCCCATGAACACTTGATCTTATTTGACTGATTGTTGATAGGGCTTGCCCAGTGCAGGAAATCAATGTCATAAATCAATGGCTGCAGTGAATCTAGAGAAAGGAGCTTCAGAGCATCTTCTGCTTTTTATATCCATCCCAGCTCTTCTTCTTTTTTTCCAATTTTTATTAGATATTTTCTTCATTTACATTTCAAATGCTATCCCAAAAGTCCTCTATACCCTGCCCCCACCCTGCTCCCCTACCCACCCACTCCCACATCTTGGCCCTGGCGTTCCCCTGTATTGGGGCATATAAAGTTTGCAAGACCAAGGGGCCTCTCTTCCCAATGATGGCCGACTAGGCCATCTTCTGCTACATATGCAGCTAGAGACATGAGCTCTGGGGGTTCTGGTTAGTTCATATTGTTTCTCCTATAGGGTGGCAGACCCCTTCAGCTCCTTGGGTACTTTCTCTAGCTTCTCCATTGGGAACACTGTGTTCCATCTAATAGCTGACTGTGAGCATCCACTTCTGTATTTGCCAGGCACTGGCATAGCCTCAAACGAGACAGCTATATCAGGGCCCTTTCACATCCCAGCTCTTCTTAAGCAATGTTTTCTGAGAGTTAGAGGGGGTGACCTTAATGGCCCACTATTGTCACTTGGAATTTTCTTAATAAACATCAACAAATTATTATTTTAGGTGGGAAAGGAAATGAGATTTTTTTGAAGACCTTTGGAAATTTTACATGTGGGTTACATGTAATCTTATAATATCTACTACATAGGACTGAAAAGATGTTCCTGTAACAATTTCTGAAATGTTCAGGTTAATCATGCAGACATCTTGTATTTAAAACAAAGCCCTTACTCTAGCCCCCCACAAAAGGAATGAAATCCAGTCCAGATCAGACAAAAGCATTTTAGTTCAGCAATCAACATTTAAGAAGCTTTATTCCATGTGATGATAATTACTTTGAATACAATTTCTGAAACATGAAGAGAATAGTCAATAAATTTTAAAGACTAAATTAATGTTGTTTATAAAGAACTTATAAATAAAAAGCAATGTGCAGTGAGATTAACCAGACTCACAATCTATACATGTCAGTGAACTTCTGTATAGCTAGAATTGTCATTGTGAAGTTGTGAAGTTTCAGTAACAATTACACTTTCACTACTAGTTACATTTTATGCACTTATCTACCTGCCACAAAGAAACCATGACAGAGTTAAAACTGTATATACAATTAACTTTATATCCTGTTTCACAGCTCAGGTTTTTCTTTACCTGCAAATTGTCTGTCCTTACTACCTAATATTTATCCTCTCTTGATCTCCTTTCTACATACATAAACATTGTACCCACATGTACATTTGTTTATGTGCACATGAACACACACACATATACATACATACACATTTTAGGCTAGGATTCCCATATAAGGAGGACTATGCAGGCTTTGTTATTTTGAAATTGTACAACCTTGCTTAATATTATATATTTAGAGTTCATTCCTTTCCCAGCAAACTTTATATTTAATTTTTCTCTATAGCTGAATATTCCATTATATATATGCCATATTTTCATTATTTATTTATCAACTGATGAACAATTACATTGGTTCCATTTCTTTGCTATAGTGAATAAAGCAGCAATAAGCATAAAGGTGGAAATATCATGCCCAGGAGTGCAATATCTGGGTCATATGATAATTCTCTATTAATTTTTAGGGGGACCTCCAAACTCATTCCATAACACCTTTGTCAATTGGAACTGCCACCAGCAGTGAATAATGGGTTTATCTCTTTTCTTTTACAGTTTCTCCAGCATTTTCTTGGTCAGATTTATCTTTTAAATGATTATCTCCAATTTTATTTATTTTTTTCCATTATTTTTTATTTCTTTTTCTTTATTATCCTTACATGTATACTTACATATAAATTGCCAATCAACAAACAAGCTAATGAGTTGAATACACAGTTTTTAAAAATCCCACAAATGGCCAATATTTTAAAGTGTTCAGTATCCCTAGCAATCAGAGAAATGTAAATTAAAACTACTTTCCAATACCACCTCACCCCAGTCAGAAATCTAATTAATGTCCCAAGTGGTTAGAAAGGAGACATAGAGAGCATTATATAAATACAACCTTGGGCTGGAGAGATGGCTCTGCAGGTAACAACACAGGCTGTTCTTCCAGAGGACCTAGGCTCAATTCCCAGCACCCACATCATAGCTCACAAATATCTATAACGCCAGTTCTTCTTCTAGACTTCACAGGTACTAGGCATGTACAGGGCACACAGACATACACATAGGCAAACACCCACAACACATAAAATGAAGAAATAAAAATGTATAAATACATCCAGCTGTATCCATCAAATGCTGTTTGTATATATCTATTTTTAGAGTGGATCATGTGGTATTGAATAACTAGTTAGGAGCTCATTTCTAGGGAAGCCAGATTCTTTCTCCCTCAGAAGACTTAATTTTTTTGTAACTTTTCATGAAGGCCTTGTAATATTTCCCCCATCCATGCTGGCATGTCAACTGACAGTGTCACTGTCTGGGTTTTATTTAAACAGACATAAAATAATAGGATTCCTATGTTTTATTTCTTCAAATACCCTTAGTATTATTTATCCCTCCTCCTTCTACTCCATCTGTATTGCCCTCTCTTTTGCCACCCCCAATTAAAACCCACCCCACCCCCATTTCACCAATTTCCCCCTTTATAGCACCGGTCTCTTATTATTTCCCTCTCCAGACCCACTTCTTTCCCTGACTCCTTGGTCCCTTAACCTTATAGGCCAATGAACAAGAACCACAATGCATTTTGATATCCTACAGAAACAATTTAGAGGCTTGTGTGAAGACAAAATGGTGACACCCTGCTTCTGCTTCACACGCTGACATGTACATTTCTAGAGATTATGGATGAGAGTGAGCCAGGAAATTAGGAGATCTGAGCGAGGGGCCTTGTATCACCCCCACCCCCACCCCCACCCCCACTCCCAGCCCAAGAGGTGGCAATTTCTGTGCAGACCACATCTAGTCAGGCCCACCAGCTGCCAAGTACAAACTCCTATCGATGCTTATAGCAAAGAGGGCACGAGCAGCTGGTGTCTGTCAGGGACAGCATTATCCCTGCCTTTTAGTTGCTAGGGAGAGGGGGGAGAGGGAGAGAGAGACAAAGTGGGGAAGAAGTAAGTATTCAGTGCATGGTTGAAAGCACTGTTTGCTCTAGGGCCTTCACTCCGCTTCTGTGGCTTTCCCATTTCCTGAGGGGACTACAAAAGTCTCATCCATAGGGAAAAACACCAATAATATAAGTTAATGGAAAGTCAAGCTTCCAAACACGGTTTGCTGAGGTGGGCAATGAGCATCAGCCTACCCACAGGATGCATGCAAATCTCCTTTTTGCATGCTTTGTTATTTGACTCGATAGGAACTTTTTGGGGCATTTTTTATTAGATATTTTCTTCATTTACATTTCAAATGCTATCTCCAAAGCCCCCTATAACTTTCCCACACCCTGCTATCCAACCCACCCACTCCTATTTCCTGGCAATGGCATTCCCCTGTGCTGGGGCATATGATCTTCGCAATACCAAGGGCCTCTGCGCCCAGTGATGGCCGACTAGGCCATCCTCTGTTATATATGCAACTAGAGACACAGCTCTGGAGGTACTGGTTAGTTCATATTGCTGTTCCTCCTATAGGGTTGCAGACCCCTTTAGGTCCTTGGGTACTTTCTTTAACAAAGTAAATGTACTGTATATGTAAGCGCAGACTGTTAAATATGTACTTAGTTTGTTCTACTTAAATTAGTTAATGAAAAAGAGAAAAAAAATAAATGTGTCAACTCAAAAGTCGCACTCTCTGTCAGTGTGCCCTTCTTCCTCAGACTCTTACTTCCCTACATCCACAAAATACTCTCATGTATATTCCTCATCATTCAATTTTGATTCATCTAGTGGTTTTGGATATACCTGTTTATGTAGTTTTAGTGACATTGCATTGTTTTATATACACAGAGCATAGCCTATCATAAGATTTTATTAGTGGAGTCAGTTGTAAAATCTTCCTGCCCTTTGCATTACTTAATTCTCCTTGATTATAAAGTCATTATCACAATATTTCCTCTAAACACATTTAGAAGACATCAGCTGGCACTGCAATTCTTGTTTCAGTCATTAAGCATAACAGAGGTAATTTGAGAATCATTCGGTGGGGTTAATCATATTTCTGTTTGTGGTGCTTATAGTTACTTTCCTTTTTTAAAAAAGGATGTTCCTTTGTCCCCTGTTTTATTACTTCTTTTGTGTGTACAAAACTTGTTACCGTGCCTTTTTTTAAAAAAAAGTGCATTTCTCTCTCTCTCTCTCTCTCTCTCTCTCTCTCTCTCTCTCTCTCTCTCTGTGTGTGTGTGTGTGTGTGTGTATGTGTATGTGTATGTGTATGTGTATGTGTATGTGTATGTGTATGTGTATGTGTATGTGTATGTGTATGTGTACTTGTTCCATGGCACATAAGTGGTGGTCAGAGAAGAATTTCCAGGAGTCAATTCTTTCTGTCCATTATGTGGCTACTGGGGATTGAACTTGGGTCTTCAGGCTTGATGGCAAGCACCTCTTCTCACTGAGCCATGCTGCAGACCTTTGGACATTCTTTTAGGGTAGAGGCATTAGTGAATAATTAATTTAATGATAATAATAATTTTCTTAGTTTTCTTTCTTCTAATGCTTCTCTTAATATCTGAAAAATGCTTGTGTCAGACATGAGTTTCTGAATTTTCCTTTGAACATAGTACCATAATTTTTTCTGACTTCTTTGTGTTCAGTCGAAAATAGCTACTGTCACTGAATCAGCTTTTCTGTTTAAGTGGTATGCTCAAGATATTTTTGTCTGGTTTTCAGATATTTGACTATGAGTATGATTCTTTGGGTTTATTTTGATATTGGATTGTAATTGAGTACAGGAGCTTATGACCCCTCACAAATTTGAGGAATTATCAGCCATTGATTTTCAAAGCCCCATTCTTTGTCTATTTCATGGTCCTATAGTTTTCTGAAGATTTATTTTTTTTAATTTCAGTAATGTTACCTCTGTTGTTCAGATTAATATCTATTCATTTATCTCCAGTTTCAAGAAATCATTTTCCTCTCTCCATTCTGCTCTTACAATGTGTTATTCAACTTGTAATTTCAGTTTCTGGTTTGCAACTTGCCTTTGCTGGGGAGACTGGAGCCACTGTTTTTCTTAAGAAAAGCAATTACTATTTAAAAGAATTATGTTACCCTTTCCTTTTCCAGGTTCCTTGGCAAGAGTAAGCAAGTGTTTAGATGACTCTATTATCTGCATAAGTTGAATTTTATGAGTTATTACTTTTTCTAGGACCCAGGCTTGGATATATTACACAAAAAAGATACCTATAGAATTAACAACTATGTTATTCCCTATGACTTAAGAGCATCTGTTCTTCTTCTTCTCTGTACCTTTCATAGTATTATTTGCCTTGCATACATTATGGGGGGTTGTTATAGTTATATATAAATAACAAGAATATAAATATATGTGTTTATATTACTTTCTCAAAAGTCAAAGTCAGGTAATTTTTATGCTTAGAATTTTTTGGGAAAAGTATCAAGTTTATGCTAATAGAAACACTGTGGAATATAAAAACTGTTAAGAACTAAAAATTAAAAGGCTAAAGCTGTGTGTATATTATCTGCTGAGTAAAAAATTCATTTACATTCACCATCATCAACTTTAGGTCTTTCCTCATGTTCTTCTCAACTTCATAAAAACAGGGCTGCCACCTCTTTTATAGTGTCAAACAAGCAGGGAGAAGTCAGTCCCTCATCTAATTAATAAGGCGAGCCTTCCCCATTTGCACAACACATGCTGTATGCTATTCTTGTATAGATTGGGATCCTCATCTTTACACACACACACACACACACACACACACACACACACACCCCTAACAAGTAAGCCTTCCCTCTTCAAAGCTATTTGACTTCCTTCAATACCACAAAATATGGCTAACCTAGCTGGTGATTTTTATAGTAAATGCTAAATGGAATATATTAGAACAAAATTAACTATATCAGAACTGAATTTTTTTAAACGGAAAAGTGTAAAGTACTGATAGACTTTTGCCAAGATTTTAGAGGAGTACATAAAAAAGAAGTTTTACTTGGGGAAAGAGGAAAGACTGGAAGACTAGCAGCTAAAAAGACTAAAGAAAGAAGTGTATCCAAGTTAGCATCTATTGTGAAATTCTAGTGGCGTAAGCTCACGAATACTTTGAAATTTTTAGTAAAATTCAAATAGCCCACACAATTTTCAAGTGATTTTTCAATCATTTTATTTCAACCATTTTATCAAAGATGTATGTATGTATTTATTTATTTATTTATTTATTTATTTATGTATTTATTGTAAATGAGTGCACTGTCTTCATGTACACCAGAAAAGAGCATCAGATCCTGTTACAGATGACTATGAGCCACCATGTAGTTGCTGGGAATTGAACTCAGAATGTCTGGAAGAACAACCAGTGCTCTTAACAGCTGAGCTCTCTCCAGCCCCTTATTTCAATACTTGTTCATATAATATATATATATTTATATATTTAGCTTTTCCTCCAAAGTGTAATAAATAAGTATATTTAGCTTTCCTCCACAAGACAGTCTCCATAGTGAATGTCACAGTCAGTAAATTGGAGGCAACTGTGCAAAATATGGAGAGAAAATGGAGCAAGAAAATTGAAACATTTAAAAACAACCAAACAGAAATACTTAAAACAAAGAAGTTAGCCAATCAAAAGGCATCATTAACAAATAAGACCATACAGAAGAATGTATTTCAGGGATGGAGGAAATAAATATAAGGACTCTGGCTTTATCAGTACCAGAGAATACTGCAAGACTAGGCCGCTGGTTTCTTCAGGACCAGTGAACTCTGAGAGACCAAGCCTCTGGCTCCAGTAGAATCATAGAGAAAAGGATGACCAGGCCCCTGGCTTTTGCAAGCCCAGAGAGTACCTGAGTTTCATGTCTCTGACCTCTGTGGGACCAGAAAGCATTAAGTGACCAGGCCTCTGACTTCTATAGGACTCAGAGCATCATATGTCTAGATATCTGACTTCTTTGGGACCAGAAAGCACCCTGCAACAAGGTTTCCATTCCAATGAGCTCAATGCAGAATCTTAGCTTTGCCCTCCTCCTTGTGCCTAGGGTTTTCTAAGAGACTGGGGCTATAGTTCCAGTAATCAGTGTGAATGTGAGTTTCTGACTTCTGAGATTTCAGTGGTCATTTCAGGATCCAGAGACTATATAACTATCATCTCAGAGGTTACTCAATGCTCGTGACTCCAATCATAGCCCCCTGATACTAGACAGACCTTAGTGGGCCTGAGGTGCAGTATTTTCCCCACAACAAGTTCACAGATTCCTGTGAAGAGCCAAAGGGAAGCCCTATTCTTTGTCCTATTGGTACACTGGCAAGACAGGATAACCTCAGTGACTCCATTGGACATTCCACACCAAATTTCACCAGTCTCAGTAGCTGAAATTCAGGCAGTCTACCTCTAGGACAAATCACAGCAAACAAAGTATCCAAATAAGCTTGGACAAGGTAAAGATTAAACTGAAAAGATAAACTCACTATAACAGGCATAAAATACAGCAAGGAATATAACACAACTACCAATTATGACTTAATACCAACCAACCCCCTACTCTGTAAGGAAATCCAAAGTTACAGAGATAGCAGAAGTATCTGAGAAAGATTTCAGTCTTACATTTAAATAGAATTCATCATCATATAGAAGATCCAAAAAAACAGATGCATGAATTATGGAAATCCACCCAAGGCCTCCATAAGACAGTCTCCACAGTGAATGTCACAGTCAGTAAATTGGAGACAACAATGCAAATTATGGAGAGAAGATGAAGCAAGAAAATTGAAACATTTAAAAACAACCAAACAGGGCTGGTGAGATGGCTCAGCGGGTAAGAGCATCCAACTGCTCTTCTGAAGGTGATGAGTTCAAATCCCAGCAACCACATGGTGGCTTACAACCACTCGTAATGAGATCTGACGCCCTCCTCTGGTGTGTCTGAAGTCAGCTATAGTGTACTTATGAATAATAATAAATGAATCCTTGGACTGGAGAGAGCAGGAACTGAGCGAGTGGGACCAACCGGAGCGAGCGGGGCGGCTGGAGCGAGCAGGGTTGACCGGAATGAGGAAAAAAAATAAAAACAACCAAACAGAAATACTTGAAACAAAGAAGGTAGCCAATCAAATGGCATCATTAACAAATAAGACCATACAGAAGAATGTATTTCAAGGATGGAGGAAATTTTTGAGATAATACATAGAGACCTATACAAAGGGAAAAGTAAGGAGTGTGAGCGATGTGTCTAAGAAGCCTGGAATACATTCAGGAGGTTAAATCTGAAAACTAATGGTGTAGAAGAAAAAACAGGAAAAATCAAATGGAATAGACAGACAACATATACAATTATAACAGAACATTTCTCAAACTTAGAGAATAATGGAGACATCCAAAGACAAGAAATATAGAGAGCTGCAAACAGGCGTGATCAGAGAAGAAACTCCTTAGGACAGATCACAGACAAAATGCTTTTAGAAATTTAGATCCCCTTGATCCTCTCAGCCACTATTCCTGGTGAGAATCCAGGGTCCCCCTCAGCAATTTCTCCCAGCCCATCTCCAGCCTTCTGTAACCCCTCCACCAACCACAGAACTCCACCAGGGATCTCCTAGCCACCACACTTGGCTGGGACCAAGGTAAGCTATCTGTGTTCTCCTTCCCCTCCTCCATTCTGGTATCTCTAGGGTACCCCTAGGCCAGTTGTTACTGCATGTCTCAACCTATCTCCATTCCTTTGGGACTCCGGCCATAGCTGGCATACACCTACTTCTGTGTCTGCTGCCCTTCATGGAACTGGACCCTGAGTCCTATTTAAGAGACCTCTAGGGTCATCCCCCTTCCCCTACCTGTTAGTTTAGCACACTCCCAACTCACAGCACCTGTCTGAAACTGCTTAGAAGTATGAAACCTGAAACCCAGAGTATCAGCCACAAGTCTGAAAACCAATCATCATTCTGCTAATCCACAACACATCAGATTGTGGTAATAGCAATCGAAGAACCAAACAGCCATTCAACAAATATAAAAAATATATATATAAATGTTATAACTCTAGATGCCCAGATCACATTGCAAAGACAAAAAAAATGAACAATCAAGACAATATGCCCGCTCCATAAATCAGCACTCCATCATAAGATGCCCTGAGAAAGCCAATTTAGTGAAAACAAGAAATAAGTACTTCAAAATAGCAAGTATGGATATGTTCAAGGACCTTAAAGGAAATATAAATAAATGCCAAAGTGAAGACCATTAAAACACAGTTGAATGAAATAATGAAGAAAATTCAAGTTATGAAAGTAGAATTTAACAAAGAAATAGAATCACTAAAGAGACTCAAACTGAAATAAAACTCAAAATGAAAAACTCAAGTAGTCAAACAAAAGGCTCAGAAATAAGGCTCCCAAACAGTTTGAATGAAGTAAAAGAGAGCTTCACACCTTGAAGATTAGGTAGAAGAAAAATAACTCAGTCAAAATAAATGTTAAACCCAAAATGAATCCATGCACAAAATATCCAGAAAATATGCAACCCTAAGAAAATATCAAACTTACAAATAATAGATATGGAAGAAGAAGAAACCCAAGACAAAGGTACAGAAAAGAATTTTTCAATTATTTTATTTATTTACATTGCAAATATTGTTCACCTTCCCTGTACCCACTCCAGGAGCACCTCCACACCCCCTCCCCTTTGCCTCTAAGAGGGTGCTTACTCCCCCACTCACTCCCAGTTCATCCCTCCAAAATCCCCCTTTGCTGAGGCATTAAGCCTCCACAGGACCAAGAGTCTCCCCTCCCACTGATACCAGATAAGGCCATCCTCTGCTAAATATGTAGCAGGAACCATGGACCCACCCGTGTATACTTTTTGGTTTGTGGTTTAGTCCCTAGGGCCTTTGAGGGTCCGGTTAATTGATATTGTTGTTCTTCCTATAGGGTTGGAATCCCCTTCAGTTCTTTCAGTCCTTCCCCTAACTCCTCCACTGGGGTCTCCAGGCTCAGTGCAATGGTTGGCTGCAAGCATCCACCTCTGTCTTAGGTGCTGGCAGAACCTCTCAGAGGACAGCCATACCAGGCTCCTGTCTATAAGCACTTCTTGGCATCAGCAATAGTGTCAGGGTTTGCTGTCTGTAGATGAGATGAATCCCCAGGTGGGGCAGCCTCTGGATGGCCTTTCCTTCTTCAGTCTCTGTACCACTCTTTGTCTCTGCATTTCCTTTAGACAAGAGCAATTCTGGGTTAATATTTTTGAGATTGGTGGGTGGTCCCATCCCTCTGGGGGCCATGTTTATATACTGGAGGTAATCTCTTCAGGTTGTCTCTCCCTGCTGTTGGATATTTCAGAAAAGTTCCTTAATCTAAAGAAAATTATGTCTATCGAGGTATAAGGGGCTTAAGAAGGGTTTAGATAGATGTTCTATAAGCTCTATGAAACTATCACAGATACAAGTCCAGACTATTACACCTAACAACACTATCAATCACATTAGGAGTAAAAAAAAAAAAATTTCATGGTAAAAACAAATTTAAGTCTTCTGCTGAATTCTCTCAAACCAGCACCACTTAAATGTGAATATCAGACATTTAAGACAGCAGGCTTCTGAAATGACCATAGATCTAGGGCCTAAGAGGGAGAGTGGCTAGCCTGGTCCTAAGATCCTCTTCCTCTAGGCTGTTCCTCCCCTGGAAACTTACTCCCATCTCTTGAAACCAGAGATAAAAGAGAGATAAATTATAGCTGTCAACATTTTTCTTTATGTCTGGTATCCCATCTAGGTCAAATGAAAGGAAATAGAACAGTTTGCAGGAGAGGTGCAAACAATTTGACAGGAGTTATGTATATACAAAAAATTTGAGTTTCATTTGAAATTCCATAAGCCTGGTACATTTTAAGATGTTTCAGTTGCTCAGGTTTGTCTCTTAGAGCAGAAACCACATAAGATATAATTCATTCTGGTATGAAATGGATTATATGAGGCACGAAATACAAAAAAAAATTGTTGCTTTCAAATGTTTCCTTAAGGAAGATTGAATCTGCTATGAACATTAGTTTCACATAGACTGAAATAAACCTCTAAGGTTTGCTCAACCTAAAGTTTGACATACAAAAGCAAAAGTGTCAGCCATTGAACAGAGGTTTCATTTCTTTCATAGCTGGGATGTAGTATGCAGCTGTGAATGAGTAAGCACACTTTAAAAGCTATTGTGAACACAAGCCAACAAGCAAAGTTGAACCACTGACTACAGCCAAGTATTGTTGAAAATCCCACTAGTGTTCCCTCTGGGCAGAGGTTGCCTACTTATAAATTATGTAGAATCCAACACATAGAAAGACATTTAACCTCTGCTTACGTCATAACTTCCTCAGATGATTAGTATAAATGAATACATAGCTGCTTGTGACAGCTTTATTTGGAAATTTTAGATTTCAAAAGATCCAAAGGTCCTGCTAGTTCAAAGGTTCTTGGAACTGAGTTGGTGAGTTAGTATGCAAGTGTCCCCTCTCCCTCTTAGCTGTAATTTGTAATGTTTGGGAGAATCCTTGGGATTAAAGTTCTGATTACAAATTATTTAACTTGAAATTTTGTTTTTTCATTGTAAACCCATATATGTCATCTTTGTACCAAGACCAGGGATCACACTCCTATTGAAAGCCATACTTACATTTTCTTAAAAATTAAATAATGACATAATTGTATAATAGTCAAAAATATATAAATAAAACCCACGGAAAGGCAGGGAAAAGAGAAGTAAAGAGAACACAAGTTTTAAAATACTCATATTAAAGTGATAAACATATCCCTAATTGTAATTAAAATTAAATAGAAATGAGAAATATACTACCAATAAGAGACATCATGATATTTCAGAATGAATAGCAATTCATGATACAAAAGAATTCTATCTACAGAATGGATAGCAATATACATTTTTTTAAAAAATGTGCTGTCTGAAATTTTTTATTAAATAAAAAGTCATAGGGGCTAGTGAGATGAATTTAATCCCTAGGACCCCCATGATATAAAGAGAACCAGATTCTACAAGTTGTCCTCAAATCTTCACACACACACACACACACACACACACACACACACACACACACACACACACCTTAGCACTGAAAACCAAGAGCACTGGCAGCAAACACAACTCTTCTGATTGACACAGTCACAGAGAAGAACTGTGCTCTCAGAAACTTTAGAGACTATTCCTGGACCTTTAACCATACCTGATGTTCATTACTTAGCTGATAAAATTTGGTACATTAGAGCTAAATGGATTTGGATGGGGTTTTGGACAGTAAACTGATAATGTAGTGGAGAGAACACTCTGAGGGCTTTAAATTAGGATGTTTTGTAATTTTCATTTTCTATGGATGTGAATTTATGAAGCTAAGCTGCCCCACAAAGCTTCCATTCTCTGCTTATTCAAGAAGACACTAACATAGGTTTTCCTGGCCAGAGTTTCACAAATGTAAATTAAATCTCGAATCAGTTGATCTGAAAATTATCCAGGAATGTGTGACTAAATCAGGACAGCCATTTCAAAGTAGTTTCATTGTCTTAGCAGAAGAAGAATAAGTGAAAGAAATGCTTCGCGTGAGGATTCAAAGCATGCCTGTTTGGAAGATGGAGAGGACCCTGCACAGAAATCGGAAAGAAGTCTCAGAATTAAGGACCTTCGGCCAACAGCTAGAGAAGAAAAACTCCAGTCCTACTATATGATGGGCAATATTCCAGCTGAGTTTACACTTTGCTCTGTGTTAGTGGGCTAGTATGATCGTCAATCCTCTTTGTCAACTATTTTGGATTAAAAAGATGCTAGGACATTAGTGAGGCATGCATTTGGATGTGCCTGTGAAGGGACTCCTGGAGAGAATTAACTAAAGCGAAGGTGTGAGTCACCATGGGAGTGGGCTGGGGGAGTCTGGCCTGAATTAAAACAGGGAAAAGAGAAAGGCAACTGAGGACCAGCACTTCTTTTCTGTGTCCTTCCTTTTTTCTAGATAAGATAAGCCCATGAAGAGATGTAAAATCCCAACCACAAAGCCCTTTTTGCCAGATATTTTTTCACAGTATTGAGAAAACTAACATACTCTTTTGATCTACCATATGTGAATCCTGTCTGTTATCAGAGTGGGTTGGACAGTCTTGAGTAGTACCTTGGTCCTCTTGATAAAACAAAAAACAAAAACACCCACACACACAAAAACAAACAAACAAACAAAAAAACCTATAACTCTCAATTTAAAGGAATAAGAGATAGTTTATTCTAGAGCCAAATATGAACCTGGAAACAAAGATTCATTTTACCCCAAATACCATTTTCCAATATGGTAGCAGTTTCATGATTTTTTTTTTATGGTAACAGAACAAAGTTGTACCTCAAATACACTTAAAATATACACTTAAATACTTTAGCATATCTGATAGACAGGTTACAGCTTGTTATAGGCCTCAGAGGATTTCTGGTGACACTTTTAGGGTTTTGTATAGCTGGAGCTAGTGGTTTGCTCAGAGTACATTTGAACCTTTTGATAGTCACAAGGTATTAGGTCAGACATGGAGTGGGTAATGAATAGCTTTCATAGAAGCTAAAACGAACCCCAAATAATTTGGTTCTGGTCTGCAACATTTTAACTCTTCATAATCATGAAGGTTGATCATTTAACTTCATAGAATCTCTAGCAGGTTCAATTTTTTGTTTCTTGTTTTGTCACTATGTTTTGTTATCTGTTTTTTGTGCTGTGTTGTATTTTTCTGGGAACTTGAGTTCAGTCCCCAGTACTGGCTCATACTCAAGGGTTACATGCACACACTGATGTGCTTTCTTTCCTCCAAGTGCCTGATAGTATTATACTGAATCACTGCATGAGTTTGGAGGCACTCAGGCAGCTATAGCCTATCCTGTGACTGAGAAAGGCTAACACTCAGCAGCTAACCTACTCCATGGCTCTAACTGAAGCAAAGATCTTCTAGTTTGTCTTTAGGGTCATAGACAGATGTGTCTCCTAGTAGGCTCCAGCATGAGCAGTCAAGATATTTAATTCCTATGTCAAGATTTGTGGCAGTACCAAGGTCAGAAGGGCAGCCTGTGCTGGGTACTGATTAATGTGGTTCCCTCTGGGTCCTTATGTGGACCAGTATGTCAAACAACAATGGAGAGAGGTTAGGGGGAGATTAACACCTCTTTACATCTCTTATGATACCGACATTAGAACGTCTGCCTCATGGGCTAACACAAGTATATCTCTTAGCTTGGACTTTAAATGGACAGAATTTTCTGAGAACATGATTGAGAGGGACTTGGGATGATTTGGAACCATTTCAGATCTGCTATGTTATTGAGACTACTGTGTGTATTAGTTACTTTTCTAGTGTTATGATGAAACACCATGACCAAGGCGTCTTCTAGAAGAAAGAAGTTTGGGGGCTTCTAGTTAGAGAGGACCTGAGGCAGCAGGCTGCGGGCATGGTAGCTAGAGCAGAAGCTATGCTTTCACAACCCAAATCCCAAGCAAGAAGCAGAGATAGAGTACCAGGAATGCTATGAGGCTTTAAACTAGTGGTTCTCAACCTGTGAGTCATGACCCAATGGGGATTGCATATTAGATAATGACATTATGCTTTATAACAGTAGCAAAATTGGTCATGAAGTAGCCAAGAAATCATTTTATGATTGAGGTTGGAGGTGATTGCCATAACACAAGCAGGCATATTAAAGGGTCACAGCATTAGGAAAGTTGAGAACCACTGCTTTAAAGTCTCAAGCCCCAATGCCCAGTGACATACTTCCTCCCACAAGATCATACTTCATAAACCTTCCAAAAATTATTGAGTAGGAACAAGTATTTAAATGTCCAAGACTATGGACACCTCACTCAAAGCACCTGTTTTAGATACTTTGCAGTTGTTGTGAGAAAATACCATAACCAGGGCTACTTGTAAAAGAAAGCTTTTAATTTGGCTTACAATTTCAGAGGGTTAGAGTCTGTGATTGTAGAACAGAGGTATGGTGGCAGCCATTGCTAAGAGCGCACATTTTGATCTATAAATGAGAGCAGGGGAAAGCACTGGGGACGGCATGAGGCTTTTGAAACCTTAAGGCCCATCCACAATTACACACCTCCTCCAACAAGGATGCATCTAATACTTCTTAAATAGTTCCACCAACTGGGCACTAAGTAATCAAATATGTGAGCCTATGGAGGCCATTCTCATTCAAACCACCACACTACCACAGCAAGCATGTTCCAGTGACCGATAGTTGAAATCCCCAGAAGCCTCTTATAGTTGCAAGATAGTCTACAAATCAGTGGAACTGGAGCCCAGGTTTGGGCCATTTTGGATCTGTTGTAGGTTGAAAGACCTTTCCTGAAAATGAACATGGGTATGTTCCTTTTTGGTACTTTGTGCAAACAAAACTGATCTTAAATTATAGATCAGCAAGCTAGATATTAATTAAAAGCTAATTCCAAAATTTATGGCCACCACTGAACGCATTGGTACTGCCTCTTGAAACAGCAATATGCGAGACTTCTCCAGGCTCCTTAGCAGTCAGTGCTCATAGTCAGACCAAAGGAAGGCATTTATGAGCTTAGGTCTAGGAATGCATCCTCTAAGTCCACCATCTAAGTCAAGGTAACATGTCTAAAAGATTATGTTCACTCTTGCTCTTCACTGTTTTAAACAACCCAGTCAGAAGAACATTCACAACACACATTTACAAAAAGATATGGTAAGCCATAAATCAATCTCAATGTATTAAAAACAACTTCCATCATAAACCATGCTATGTCTTAACAATGAAATCAAACTGAGATTAAAAAGAAAAATGACAGAAAAAGAGACTGGAGATATTATCTGAATTCGTATAAAGCTTGCCTTATATACCTGACATTTGAGGTTCCAATCCTCAGTACCACAAAAGAAAAAAAAATACATGAAAATATTTAGCCACTTATACATTGAACAGTACTCTTCCAAATAACCCACTGATAAAAACAAGTATCAAGGAAATATATATAACTTTTTAAAAATTAGGCCCTTAAGTCAATATTTAGGAGAACAAAATAAATACAAATCAAGAAGGAGGTCCATGGTAAAGAGTTGATCAGAAACTGATAGAACTGAAAATAGAAAATGAAAAAAAATATCAAAGGAGTAAAAGACTGATAAGATCTTTTAGAAAGATCAGTGATATGGATAAACATCTAACAAGGCTTGAGGGAGCTAAAAGAACTGGGAAATGGGTGGAATGGAAGGAAGTCAGGTAGGAAGGAGAAACAGAGAGAGACTAGCAATTTGAGGGAGAATGGAATGAGGGCTATGGGAAAGTTCAAAGGGAGGAAAGGAAAGGGATAACTTATATAATTATATTATAATCTCTAAAAATAAAATGACAAAGAGGGCAATGGGACACCCATTGCTAACAGTAGCAAGTGATAGCTGCTAGAAGAGATTCAGTTTTCCCTAAGAGTGTAGCCTTGGTATCCCATATTCCAGTGGAAAGTCACATGTCCAGTAGTATTTGGGCAGCACAAATTTGTTTTGACAGGACAAAATACATGATGTTGAGTGGGTGACGATGGTGAAATGGACCTTGGAAAAGCTGGAGGAGGGAGAACGAATATGCCCAAAACTCATTGTAAGCAACTCTAAAAGATTATTTTTAAAGAGGCAGTTGCCTATAGACATGCCCACAAGCCAAGCCAATGTAGAAAATCCATCATTGAGACTCTCTTCCAAGGTGTTATTAGGATGATGAAAGCTAATAATTACAAAACCCCACTAACGTGGAAAAAAACAAAAACAAAACTAAAATATCATTATCCTCAGACATTTGACATTTGACAATATATACCCAGTAAGTTCATTCATATACTCAGTACCTCTGTTATAAAAATGCTTGTTAATTGCTGTTTGTCTGGATTTTAGCTTTTTATGGTTGTTTTGTGTGTTTTTTTAAAGACAGAGTCTTGCTGTGTAGGCCAGGCTAGTCTTGAGCTGGAAATATTCCTGCCTTAGCCTCCTGAGCACTGTGATCACGTTGAATACACCACTTCATTTGACATGAGAGCTACAGTATTATATAGGGGGAAAAAAAACCACAATGTTCTGATCAACAACTTAGCTCTTGCTCTTGTGTCAGGTGAGTGTGAATGATTATTAAGTGGTATTCCTAATTGGCCCTCACACTCTCAAGTCCTTTTGCAGAAATTGCCTACAGACCACACAGTCTAGGCTTACCTTAGCCCACACTGTCAGCAGAAATCAAGGAGGCCATTGGCCAGGTTTCAAATACTTCATCTGGTGACAATTTGAGATCCCGCCCCTCTTTCACTACTCTTTTTTAAAATGGATGAAAGGAAACTAGGCTTCTATTGGGATGGTTTCTCACATCCTTGTGCAACTTCAGATGTATCTAGAGTTTTATCCTGTTTTATGTCCATGCTTTCCAGGAGTTTTGTCAGATGCTACATGCAAGATTCAATTCTTATAAAACTTGGTTTTCAGATAGAAATGTATCTGGCTACCCACTGACTATAACAGTGCTATTCCAAAGCTATTTGGACTAATGAACCAGCCATCAAAATAATAGCCGTATTGAGGCAAAAAGGAATATATATATATATATGAACTAAGCATGATGATGTACCTGATGTGATCACAGCTCTCAGGAGACTAAGGCAGGAATATTTCCAGCTCGAGACTGGCCTGACCTACATAGCAAGACTCTGTCCTAAACAAAACACACAGCAACCACAAAAAACTAACATCCAAACAAACAACTGAAAAGCCCTTTATTTAATATCCTAACTGGAGCCATATTATCTTAACTCATCACAAATATAAATTAGCAAGCACCTTCTTAACAGAGATACTGAGTATCTTACTATAGAGACCAATCCCAGGGTTGTCAATGTTATCTACTACTCTGTTTCCAACCAAATGCTGCTATTTCAGGCAGGGTAAAATGAGCACCTCTTAGATTTTTATTATACTTACATACCATACATTATTCCTTTCACATTTGAAACTACTTTGTGCCTGCTGTCTGACTCTAATCAAAACAACTTGAGGGTTCTCAGGGAAAAATAAAAATTCAGTTCATGCTGGATTATGTGCACATTATTAATTTGGTTATTCTATTTTAAAATGTCCTATTTATCCATGGCTAGGCCTTAATTACACTGCTTTGACCAATATGAAATATAGGGCATGGTGTGTATGATGGTGCACAACTTTAATCCCAGCTGAGATAGGATGATCTCTGTGAGTTCAAGACTAGTCTGCCTTGTATAGCAAGTTCCAAGCCAATCATGACATCATAATGAGATCATGTCCCACTCTCCCCCACCTCACCCCCAAAAAAGAAAAAGAGAGAAAAAGGAAATAACAAAGAAGAGTAATGTGGGAAGTGTGTTGATGGATCCATAATTATATGTATTCAGTTGAGACCTGAATGCTGTGGCTCCTGAAGTATCAAGAAAGCAGCATAGGCTGCGGTTGGCTATGTGAAACAGGCAAGGAAGAGAAGCCCAGGGATCTTTACTTTTTCTAATGGCAATAGCACTAAGGTGGTTTGTGTCACAAATTCACAATTTCATGTGAACTTTTTGTCGAGAGACTAGTCCTGGCATTCAGGAACCCCCAAGGACTAGCTATAAAAACTTGCCTCCTCTAATGGCATCCCAAGACTTACTATGTAATTTTGTTTGGATGGATTTGAGATATTCCATCATGTCCCTAAATAAGGACTGCAGGAAAAGAGTAGAGCTTACTTTCTCCCTTTTAAGATATCCTTGTAAAGAATCATTCAGAGACCAACCAAGTTGAGGTATAGATTAAGAAATTTTGGTCTCAAGAAAAGAAGGAGAAGGAGAAGGAGAAGGAGAAGGAGAAGGAGAAGGAGAAGGAGAAGGAGAAGGAGAAGAAGAAGAAGAAGAAGAAGAAGAAGAAGAAGAAGAAGAAGAAGAAGAAGAAGAAGAAGAAGAAGAAGAAGAAGAAGAAGAAGAAGCAGCAGCAGCAGCAGCAGCTGCCGCCGGGTGTGGTGGTGCACACCTTTAATTCCAGCACTTGGGAGGCAGAGGCAGGCGGACTTCTGAGTTAGAGGCCAGCCTGGTCTACAAAGTGAGTTCCAGGACAGCCACGGCTATACAGAGAAACCCTGTCTCGGAAAAAAAAAAAAAAGAAAGAAAGAAATTTTGGTCTCAACAACCATATTAGACCATTTTTCTTTTTCCTTTGTTTCTTTTATTGGTTGGTTTTTTGAGACATGGTTTCTCTGTGTAACCCTGGTTGTTCAGGAACTCACTCTATAGATCAGGCTGACCTCAAACTCATAGAGATCTGTCTGCCTCTACCTGTAGTGCTGGTGTTAAAAGTTGTGTGCCTTCTCATTTTCTCTTAGCACCTCTTTAAACTTCCATTTTTCACTACAAATTCTTGGATCTGCTTAACAAAGTGACATTTTTCAGTTCTCTCTCTCTCTCTCTCTCTCTCTCTCTCTCTCACACACACACACACACACACAAGAGTATACATGTATATACATGTGTGCCTTGTAGCACAGGAAGTGTTTTCTTGATGCCTGTATATCCAATCTTCACAGGCTTATAATGTGGCTAATCTCCCCAAAACAATATAGATTGCTTCTCAAATATGCCATAAATGGTTTCAAATAGAAATGCTTACAGGATATGGCATTCTAACCCTTTTATTCTTCATATACAATCACAATGCCATTGGACTTTGGAGAAATTGGGAGGGCCAAAAACTAGTTCTGAATGGCATGCCTAAGGAGAAGTCCATGTAAGAAAGAAAAGACTTTATTACTCAGAGTGCAAGAGCTTCAAACACTCGGAGAAGTGATATTAGGATGTCTAAAGAATGAAAAGAAAAAGGTAGGCAACCCAGGAAGGAAAACAGAACACATCCTCATCTAATCCATTGGTAGAACTGTACTTGAAGCAAGTCCATAGAACTAATGAGCCTCAAACCCTATGGAGAGTTTTGGTGACACCATGTTGCCTTTAACAGATGAACTAGCATTGGAGAGAAATCTCATTTTTCCAGTCTAAATGATTCAGAGGACAGTGCTAAGGTACCACTTTGAAAGAGAATTTGTAATTTAAAAATGATCTCCCCCCTGGGAGGGGACTGAGAACAGGGAAGCCCAGGGCATGGCATAGACCTGAGTGGTAGCTGTAGGAAGTAGGGGTTGGTGTCTAACATTCTCAAACAAAAGTGCAAGCTGGAAAAGACTCATCTTCGGCAGTGAATATGTAACCTTGCCCCCAGTGGCCTGGAACAAAGCTCAGAAACTGAAGAAAGCAGTGCCATTTGGTAGTCCTGAGTCTGAGGTCATCAAGTGCGCTACTATCTTCTTGTACCTACTCTGTACTGATCTAGAGGCTAACAACACTGAAGACCATATCTCTAGAGGGTACTTGTACTTTGGAGATATCACATTATAAAGATAGGTCTCTAAACTGTATGCATCTCAAGGCTATGATTGATTTTCCCATTCTCAACATACTTGGAAGATAACCCCTAGATGGAACATTGGCCACACCAAAGTACATGATCTAGTGAGTCTTGAGAGGACCAGAGAACCTGCCTAGTCCACACACTGTATGATTAATAGTGGCCCCTGCTATGTAAAGAAGGGAAGTTATATAAGATGAAGATAGCTCTAGTGGACACCATACTTATGTTCCTATACAGACTCAATCCCAGCATAAACCATAGCAAAGACAAAAGCTCAAACATTCAACTGACCCTCCTCTCCTGGACATATGATTGGCAGTAGACAAGTTTTGAGGTTTGATAAAGAAGTTCATTTAGCACTTTTGCTTTGTTTGTTTCCCTCCCATTTTCCCTTATATTTCTCCATTTGTTTCTTTCTCTTCTTTTATGACTCATGGTGCATATTCTTAATTAGTGCTTGATGTGGGAGAACCCAGCCCTTTGTGAGTGGTGCAATCCCTGGGCTGATGGTCCTAGGTTCTATAAGAAATCAGGCTGAGCAAGCCATGGGGAGCAAGCCAGTAAGCAGTACCCCTCCATGGCCTCTGTATCAGCTCCTGCCTCCAGGTTCCTGTTTTGAGTTCCTGCCCTAACTTCTTTCAGTGATAGAATATAAGCTGTAATGTGTAATATACCTTCCTCCTTAGATTGATTTTGGCTCAAGTTTTATCACAGCAATAGATACAGAAGTAGTACTAAAAGCCTCTTATTAAAAAAAAAAAAAAAGCTCATGGCCAGCCAGACCCATACCAACTTGTATCAAACCTTTAGATAGTTAATATCAATATTCCTCAAACCACTTCACAAAATAGGAACAGAGGGCATACCACAAAACTCATTGTATAACCGGGCAGTGGTGGCATATGCCTTTAATCCCAGCATTTGGGAGGCAGAGGCAGGTGGATTTTTGAGTTCCAGGACAGCCAGGGCTATACAGAGAAACCTTGTCTCGAAAAGCCAAAACAAACAAACAAACAAACAAAAAACCCAGAACCTCGTTCTATAAAGTCATTATTACTTTGAAATCAAAACCAAATGAAAACTATATATCAATTCTAAATACCAATGAAAACAGGAACCAAAATTCTCAATTAAATACTTGCAAATTGAATTGAGGATTACATTAACATGATCATGATAGGATAACCATGAGCAAGTTGGTTTCATTAAAGAGATGGTGAGCTGTGTGCAAACAATATGTTTAACACAGTAGAAATAGATTCAAGAGGAGAAATCATGTGATCATGTCAATAGACAAAAAGACTTTGACAAAGGTCAACTTTACTCTATAACAAAAACAAAAAACCCTCAAGAAACATGAAATAGAAGAAACACATCTCAACATAATAAAGGCTAGATATGACAAACTTTATATATTATACTAAATGGGAAGAAATTTTAATTATTTCCTCCAAAAATCAGGAAGGAGACAAGAGTGCCCACTCTCTTTACTGCTATTCAACATACTCTTGGTGTTTTTAGCTACAGCAAAATAATTGTAAGGAAAGAAAATAAAAGATACAGAAATAGAAAATGAAGATATCAAACTATCCATATCCAAAGGAGATATAATCCAATATTTAAACAATCCTGAAGACTCAAGCACAAAACTTAGACCAGACATACTTTTAGCAAGTTAGCAGCTTACAAACTCAATACATGCATATAAGTAGCTTTTCTATATATAAATAATTAACTTGCCATGAAAGAAGTTAGGGAGAAGATATATCAGACAAGTGATTAGTACCTAGAATTACAATCCAATTATACCAGACAGGGGAATAATATATAGAATACACTAAAAACTGGAAAATTAAGCATATAATATAACATTATCTAATGGTTGAATGGACTAATGAACTGAACTGACAGCTCTCAAAAGATGTAAATAGCAAAAAGCATTTGAAAAACTGTTTTGAAAAGTTAGCCAGTTAGAACCCCTTGTTTAAAGGCAGGGTATTCAACAAATGGTGCTGGCTCAACTGGTGACTAGCATGTGGAAGAAGGCGAATTGATCCATTTTTATCTCCTTGTACAAAGAACAAGTCTAAGTGGATCAAGGAACTCCACATAAAACCAGAGACACTGAAACTTATAGAGGAGAAAGTGGGGAAGAGCCTCAAAGATATGGGAACAGAGGAAAAATTCCTGAACAGAACAGCAATGGCTTGTGCTGTAAGATCAAGAATCAACAAATGGGAGCTTATAAAATTGCAAAGCGTCTGTAAGGCAAAAGATACTGTCAATAAGACAAAAACGCCCTCCAACAGATTGGGAAAGGATTTTTACGAATCCTAAATCTGATAGGGGACTAATATCTGATATATACAAAGAGCTCACAAAGTTAAATTCTAGAGAGTCAAATAATCCTATTAAACGTGGGATACAGAGCTAAACAAAGAATTCTCAACTGAGGAATACCGAATGGCTGAGAAGCACCTAAAAAAAATGTTCAACATCCTTACATCAGGGCAATGCAAATCAGAACAACCCTGAGATTCCACTTCACACCAGTCAGAATGGCTAAAATCAAAATTTCAGATGACAGCAGATGCTGGTGAGGATGTGGAGAAAGAGGAGTACTCCTCCATTGCTGGTGGGATTGCAAGCTGGTACAACCACTCTGGAAATCAGTTTGGTGGTTCCTCAGAAAATTTTTCTTATTTTTAATATTATTGTTTTTACATCCTGGCTACAGTTCCTCCTCTCTCCTCTCCTCCCAGTTCCCCACTCCTTCTCCCATCTATTCTGTTCCACTACCCCATCTATTCCTTTTACAATTTTGCCTTCCATGCACATCAGCCAAACATGGCATATCAAGTTGCAGTAAGGCTAGGTGCCTGTCCTCTTTTTAAGGCTGGATGGCACATCCCAGTAGGAGGAAGAGTACCAAAAGCAGGTAAAAGAATCAGAGACAGCCCCTGCTCTCACTGATAGGATTCCCATGAAAAGATCAAGCTACACAACTGTAACATGTGTGCAGAGGGCCTAGGTCTGTCCCATGCATGCCCCATGGTTGTTGGTTCAGTCTCAGTGACCCCCTATGAGCCAGGATATTTGATTCTGTGGATTTTCTTGACCCCTCTAGTTCCTACAATCCTTCCCCTCTTCTTTCACAGGATTCCCCAAGTTTAAATACTTCTCTCTTTTTAGAGTCTTACAAGTATTTGAACTCAGGATATATTGTATGCTAAGCAAGCATTTTACCACTAAGTTATATCCCCGACCCCAAAACAAGATAGATTTTAAGCCAAATGTTATTATTAATATAGTATGTGTATTCTTATGTGCTAACATTCTTCATTCGTTGAACCTGAAACACAGTTAAATAGAACTGGAAACTAATTTCTATATTATTTCTGGACTGACTATTTTAAGTGGCTCAACCCTGGAAGAGCAATTTTCCCTCTCTGGCCAGTCATTAGTTGTTTGTTGTTCTTTTGCCTAGGGGTGAGACCCTGTGAGATTTTCCCCTTATATTTTTTCATGTCTCCTGGTATTGTCCTGCTTTGGGTGTTGGTTAGGCATCTATATTGTTAAGATATCATGAGTAGAAAAAGAAGGGAGAAATGAGGCCAGGTGGTGGTTGCACATGCCTTTAATCCCAGCACTTGGGAGGCAGAGGCAGGCAGACTTCTGAGTTTGAGGTCAGCCTGGTCTATAAAGTGAGTTGCAAGACAGCCAGGGCTATACAAAAAAAAAAAAAAAAAAAAAAAACCCTGTCTGGAAAAAAAAAGTGCAGGGGGGGGGCAGAGAAATGATGTAATTATGTTTTAATTTTATAAAGTAAAAATAAAATTTATCAATAAAAATATTAGCCAATTAGAATTGCTTTGGGGCTTTCTCTCATCCCAGTCAGAAGGCCTCAAGAAAGTCAAGGACAACAGATGCTGTACATGGAAGCCATACTGAATGTATGCTATACATTGCATGCATGTCCCATGTCAGTACAAGTGTAAAGGTTTTTTCAAAAACTAGAAATTAGAGGCTGGACAAATGCTCAGCAATTAAGAGCACTGGCTACTCTTCTAGAAGACCCAGGTTCAATGCCCAGCATTCACATGACAACTCATTACTGTCTGTTAACTCCAGTTCCAGAAGAGCTGATGTCCTCTTCTGGTTTCGAATATACTTGCAGGTAAAACACCATAAACATAAAATTAAAAGGTTTCTTTTTTTTCTTAAGTAGAAACAGAACTGTTATATGACACAGCTATTCTACTCCTATATCTCATATACTACATATATCTGGATATTTTCATATCCATTTTTGACACTCTATTCACAATAGCTTAGAAATCCAACTATCCTATGTGTCCATTCACTGTTTGATGGTTTAAAAAAACATCAAAAAAAGTATATGCACTTAGTAGGAAAAGTCTCAGCTGGAAAGAAAAATGAAATCATGGCATTGGCAAGAATAAGGACAAAATTAGAGATCATTATAGCCAGTGAAACATGACAGAGTCAGAAAGGGAGCTACTTCATGCTTATCTCAAATTACACCGCCAAAAATGTAAATTGTGCATGGGAAAGCATCCAGGTCAAAATGGACCATACAGGGTAAGCGAAATGAAATACATATGACATAAAGTAGAAGACAGAATTGCTTGGGAGAAAGGAGAAGACAGCTAACCATGGAGATCAGGGCAATGGGAGAGGACAGTGAGTAAGAACAAAGTATAGTGATGTAGATGTGTGAAAATGCCGTATGAAACCAGTTTCAAGTTTATAACTTCATAGTTAAGGAAAGTGCCTTTCATCTCAGCACCAGGGAGGCAGAGGCAAGTGGATCTCTGTGAGTTCAAGGTGAGCCTGTTCTACAAAGTGAATTCCAGGACATCCAAGGCTACACAGAGAAGCCCTGTCTGGAAAAAAAAAGTTGAGGAAAGTAAAATAATTTACTTTTAGAAATAAAAAATATTCTTTTCTGAAGGGAAATAGAAGAGCAGTAGATATTGATCTGAGGAGAAGAGAAATGGGGGAGGGCTGGGAAGAGTGGATGGAGGGAAGGTTGTGGTCAGGATGTATTACTGTATGAGAGAAGAGTAAATAATAATAATAATATACATATATATATTAAATTTTAAGTTAAATTGTCTCTTTATCTATATCATAGATTATTCAATTACACAGAGCCATTATTCTACTTTTTATATGCAAGATTATACATTGCATGTTCACTTACAACTAAATAGATAGATATTCATGTATTTGGCATACACTTAGCTGTCATGTTACTAGCTGATTTTAAAACTAATTGTGCATGAACTTTTTTGCCTTTTTAAAATACAAATTGGTTGAAAGTTATTCATTATAGTCTCTGACTTCATGAAGCATACATGTGTAATTTACAGCATATACTCACAGATGAATTTTCATTATTTGTAGATCTCAATTATCAATAACTTAAAATTATCCTTTTTATATGAAGCAATCAAAGAACAGTAGCTAACACATACAAAATAAAAATGTACAGAAAATATATTGATTAGTGTATTTTTGTAGGTTTTATGACATTTTATGATGGTTTTAGCCAGTAATTTTTATTTATGTATTTGTACACATTATACATATGTAGCAATAATAAGGGAAGGACATAAAAGGGATTAGAGGGCAGAGACATGGGAGGGGCTAAAGGGAGGAAAGGGAAAGAGGAAGTGATGTAATTATATTTTAATCAATTTCTTTTTTTTTAAAGATTTATTTTATTTATTATATGTAAATACACTGTAGCTGTCTTCAGACACTCCAGAAGAGGGCGCCAGATCTCGTTACAGATGGTTGTGAGCCACCATGTGGATGCTGGGATTTGAAATTATCACCTTCGGAAGAGCAGTTGGGTGCTCTTACCCGCTGAGCCATCTCACCAGCCCCCAATTTCTTTTTGAAATAGTGTCTCACTATGTAGCTCTGGCTGTCCTGGAACTCACTCTGTAGACCAGGCTGGCCTCAGTCTCTCAGAGATCCTCCTCTGATTCCCAGATGCTGAGATTAAAGGTGTGTGCCACTGTGTCTGGCTCAATTTTTTCAATGAAGAAAATCTAAAGCATTATAATAAATTTCATTGTGAATAAAAATTATCAGATGAAGCTAATTTTGTATTTACAATTCATACATCTTTCTTAAAGCAGTATCTCCAAGTTGTAGAAGCTTCAGGTTTACTTTCCCAGAGTCTGCTGAGGTGTGATGTTTGAGAGGTAGTGTAAAACTTTCTCTTCTGCAAAGTGAGTTCCAGGACAGCCAGGGCTATACAGAGAAACCCTGTCTCAAAAAAAAAAAAAAAACAAAAAAAACAAAAAAAAAACTTTCTCTTCTATGCTTTTAACTTGCAAAGTCTTTGTGAGAATCTATTTTACATGTATATTCATGTGGACATGTATGTGTGTGTTGTTTTATGAATGCAGGGGTGCAACATAAAGTGTTGAGAGGAATGCAGTCTCCATTTATAAGACAAAATGAATAAATGGGTCTTGCTGTGTTTCAACCTTATTATCAGGAAATATAAAACATGGCTTATAATGAAATTAGTTGATCACCACATCTAACATATACACAATAAATTATCTTTGTAGCTAGTTTGCCAGTCATTGACAGCACATCTTTATCACAGAGAACATTCCAAACTTTAATAAGACTTATGCGGGGCGTGGTGGTGCACGCCTTTAATCCCAGCACTTGGGAGTCAGAGGCCAGCCTGGTCTACAAAGTGAGTTCCAGGTCAGCCAGGGCTACACAGAGAAACCCTGTCTCAAAAAACCAAAAAAAAAAAAAAAAAAAAAAAAAAAAAAGTTTCCATCATTTCAGATTCTTGGAATGATTCTTTTTTTAGTTCTCATGCATCCCAGGCTGCCTTTGAACCTCCTATATAGCTATAGATAGCCTTGAACTTCTGATCCTCTTGTCTCTACTCCTAGTGCTGGCATTATGTGCATGGCCTCGCCAGCATTTTTTTTTTTTTTTGGTAATTGATGTTATTTTTATTATTGCTTAATGTGTTGTGAGCAATCAAACCCAGAACTTCATACATGTTAGGGAAGTACTTTACCAACTTATCTAGATCCCCAGACTCAATTTTAGTATTTTAGTAAATTTAATGTTTTATTGGTTTTATTCATTGTACACAGCATTTAGTTTCATAAGGTCATTGTCTTGTTGACTGTTTTGGTGTGGTTTTGTGGTGCATGTATACAAAGGTAGGGAATGAGTACCTATGCATGCAAGACATGAAGCCAGAGGAAAACATTGATATCTTCCTTATTTTTTAAGCAGGGTCTCTCCCTAAGCCAATAACATGCAGTTTCATCAAAGGTGGCATCCAGCCGCAAACTTTTGGGACCTACCTGTTTCTTCCCCTCAGTGTTGGTGTTACAGGTATGACAGCCATGCCTGGATTTTTACTGAGTGTTAGAACTCAGTTACTCACGTTTCCAGAGAAAATGTTCTTATACACTCCACGTCCACTTAGCTCCATGAGGACGTTTTCATACAACTACAGGATGCACTTGTTTAAATAATATTTTAATTAATGCTTTGAAATTTTCATGCAGTGCATTTAGAACATATTCACACTCCCTCCTCCAATTTCCCACTTAATTTTGAGTCTTCTTTTTGAGTCTTCCTCTTCCTCCTCTTCCTCTTCCTTCTCTTTCTCTTCCTCTTCTTCCTCCTCATCTTTCATCTTTCTCCATCAAGTCCAGTTTGTGTTGCCTAGTTATCTTGGACATGGAGTCTGCACTGGTATGTGGTCGCATACTAGGGGTCACATCATTGAAGAAAACTGACTCCTCAGCTAGTGGTGAGATTTTGTGCCTGCCTTTCCATCTTTGTCTTGGAATTTTTGTCTAGCTGGAGCTTGAGCAGACTGTCATAAGTACTTTGAGTTCATATGTACAATTGATCTGTTGTGTCTGGGAAAGTACTATTCCTTTCATGTTAATCAACCCCCTCTGGCTCTCACACTAATTCCATTCATCTCTCCCACAAAAATACCTGAGCTTTGGTGTGTGTGTGTGTGTGTGTGTGTGTGTGTGTGTGTGTGATATGATGCCCCCCCCCCATTTAGGGCTGAACACTACACATTCTCTTTTTCTCTGCATGTCAACCAGCTAGGAGTCTCGATGTATTGACTGATATCTACTATAAAGAGAAGCTTTTATGATGACAGTTGAGAAAATCCCTGATTTGTAGGTATAGCAAAATAACTCACTAGACATGATATTGATAGTGATTCCCATTTAGCAGAATAATACTATAGGGTTCTTCCCTAGGGCTGATGACCTATCTAGTCACAGAATTTTGGCCTCTTTAATAGTGTCAGGTATAGATTCCATCTCACGGAGCCTTAGATCCAATCAAAAAGTGATTGGTTACTTTCATAAATGTTTGTGCCCCATTGCCCCAGAGGTCATATCTTGTGAAATCAGTTCTTTTAGCTTGCAGTATTCACAGATGGGTGGTACTATGGATTATGTTTCTCTCCTAGCAGTATGCATAGCACCTTCCAGTGCCATAAAAGCTAACCAGTAAAAATGAAAGTTCCAGGTAAGTACCAGCTTTCTTTCTCCATGTTCTGTGACTCAAGTATGTGGTGTTTACAATAGGCAGGTCTTAATTATCAAGTTCTAAAGGGTAGTCAAGAGTACTGGCAACAGTTTGTTATTCCGGGGTAGTCTATGTGGCACCCCATTGGCCAACAGCTCAAAAGGATATTCCTGGTAGTAGGAGTTTTGTTTGTTAGCCTGATGTCTAGTTGGGGTATTGTACCTCTCTTGTAGGTTAACTTCATAAAGCTTTATATATGAGTAATATGCTTATATAATGATGCTTCTATAGTAATAAGCTTCTTTATGGCTTTTTCACAAGACATTTAGTGTTAGTTATCCCTCCTCATATACTCTCCTCTCCCCTCCCATGTTCTACTCCAATTTAATACTTTGTGTTCCATTATACACCTTTAGCCTTTTTATCACTGTGTTCTATCTCCCTTCACTTGAAAGCCCCTCCTTCTAATGGTTCCTTGCTGAATTCCTGACCTCTGTGGGTATTCCAAATGGACCACACCTATCTAAAGATTCAAAGTTAATATCAAGAAATGAGAAGAAATGTGATGTTTATCCTTCTGTGTCTGGGTTGCCTCATTCAAAATGATTATTTTCAGCTCCATTCATTTACCTGGTTATTTCATTTTTTTAACAGCTGAATAATATTCCATTGTGTACCACATTTTCATTATCAAGTCATCAATTGATGGATGTCGTGGCTGTTTCCATTTCCTGGCTATTGTGAGTAAAGCAGCGATGAGTATAGATGAATGGATATCTCTGCAATGGGATATAGAATCCTTTGGGTATATTCCCAAGAGTGATATAGCTGGATCATGTGGTAGATCTATTTTCAATGTTTTGAGAAAACTCCACACGGATATCCATAGTGCTTGCACCAATTTGCACTCCCACAAACAACATATAGGTTGTTTCTTTTTCCCTACACCCACACCAAGATAAGATATATTGTCATTTGTTTATTTGATAATGTACTTTTAATGAATATATATATATATATATATATATATATATATATATATATATATATATATATACATACATACATACTTTTCACACATGTGCGAGTCTGTGTGTATGTGAAGGCCATAGTACAATCTTAGGAGTAATTCTCAAGATTGCCATCCACCACATTTGAAACATGGTCTCTCATTGGCCTAAAAGTTCACAAATTAGCTAGAATGGATGGCTAGAAAGGCTCAGAATTTTCCTGTCACTGCCTCTCCAGCACTAGCATTACAAGTACATGCCTCCATACTCACTGTTTTTATGTAGATTCTTAGGCTCAAACTCAAGTCTTTATGTTTACAAAGTGGATGATGTATAGATAGAGCCATCCTCCAGCTCATACATATATTTTAACCATGTCCTTATTTCTACTGTCATACCCATTCCTGTCACTTTCTAGTCCCATTAGTCCCATTCATTCATCTATAGTTTTACTTCTAATTTCATGCCATATGCTCATACATTATCTCATATTTCTAGATAAAAACATGGATCCAAAAATCATTTTAAAATGTGACATTTGTCTTACTGAGTCTTAGTAAACTCACTTAATATGATAATTTCTATTGCACACACTTTCTTGCAAATGACATGATCTTACCATAAAGAAGAACAAAATATTGTTTTAAAATGTAATCAGTGTAAATATTTTAAAATTTATCCCCAAATACATGAATTGTGATTGTCAACTCATTTATTTTAGTTTTCTTGACCTTTTAAGATTCTATATACTTTTTTTAGAGACAGGGTTTCTCTGTGTAGTCCTGTACTGTGTAGACTACTGGCCTCAAACTCAGAAATCAACCTGCCTCTGTCTCTAGAGTGTGGGGATTAAGACATGTGTCACCACTGTAACTGCTCAGATTCTGCATACTGTTGTAGAAGACAGTGTGGTAGTGAAGCTCATTACTTTTTACATTTAATATATAATTTTTAAAAGTTCTAAAAAGTCATTCCAGACTCAAGTTAATTTATCCATTTATTCCCAATTTTCAATTTAATGTATCATATTTAATTACCTATAACTTTATGTGATTTTTCTTCTTATATGCCAATTTATTAATGCCACATTGTAAATGGTACTTAGATAAATATACAGTGATGTTCCATGTTCTCATCTAACACAGCTTACTTAAGTTTAGCTGATACAATTCATCTTGAGTTGACTCAGGGAATGGTTAATGATGCCCATGGGCAGGTGCAGGACTAGAGCCTTTCAAAGCTTTACTTCTTGTATAAGCACACCTTATTTTATAAAGGAGGTCATTAACCCATTCCTACCAAAATATCCTGATAAATGTGGGTATAGTAGGATTTCATGGGGACACAGAAATTCTCAGCACACCAGATGCCACAACAGACTAAGCAACTTCGGATGATTTTTTAATGTATTTATAATAAAATGTTATTATTTTCTGACATTGAAACCTTATCTGTGGGACAATTGCCAAGATTTCATTTGAATAAATATATGACACACAATTTAGAAGACACTACTCAATGAATGATATGAATATAAGAATTAAGAGCTGGGCGTGGTGGCGCATGCCTTTAATCCCAGCACTTGGGAGGCAGAGGCAGGCGGATTTCTGAGTTCGAGGCCAGCCTGGTCTACAAAGTGAGTTCCAGGACAGCCAGGGCTATACAGAGAAACCTTGTCTCGAAAAACAAAAAAACAAAAAAAACAAAAAAAAAAAAAAAAAGAATTAAGTTCCCTTCCTGTCACACTATCTTTTGGTATGAAGATGTAAGTAGACTCTGAGTTGAGTGATGTATCATTTATGAGAATATCCAACTTAGAGTCTGCTTCATGACATGGGGCAGGAGAGGATGCTCCATTTCTGTGTTAGGGTTGATGCACTCCCAGAAGACAGTAACCAGAGTTGATATATTGAGAGACTTCTATTCTTTTACAAATGTTTTCTTCACTGGAAGGTATAGTCTGATCTCCAGGTAATGCCTTCTTTCATTGATAGCATAGTAGTGTCATTTTGTGCCATAAGTTCTGACATTAACTACTGATGTAGAATTGTCTCAATCAATACACATCTAGTACAAATCTTATCTTCATTTCACTGTGAAGCTCAGGGTGGTAGGCTTAATGGTAGTGTTATTTCTTTGATCATTCCCAATGATTCCATCTCATATTAGTCATATTCTATAAATTTTTTCTCCTTTTGAATACATGCTTGACCTGTTGACTTGCTTCTAATGTCAGAAATAATGGGATACTAACTCCAAGATTAGCATATGACTGTGGCTTCTGCCATGATCAGTCTCCTGATCTCCCATTTGTTCATTGGAATGAAGCACTTTGTCACACTGTGTGTCATCCTGTAGAGAAGTCCACATCTTGATGAAGAAATGCAGGTATCTTGTGAACAAAAATTAGCGACTAACTGAGGCTATAGCAGGTTACAACAAATTGAACTTTATTTAAAAAAAAATCTTTATGCCTTATGAGCCAGTATTAATTTACTAGTATATGATAAAGCTTTGATGAAGAGGAACCCATTAAGGCTTACCTGAACTATGATTCAAATTAAGTGGGATAATAAGTATTGCTTGAAGCTATTATGATTATTATGTAGCTACAAATACTTAGTATAAGAATATATTACTTCACATGAGTTCAGTATCCTCAGGTCATTTTAATCTTTTTTTTTCAAATCCACAGATTAAAAATGACACTTATGTGTACAGCATGATGTTTTGAAGCATGCAAATCTATTGCACACATATATAGTAAAGTGACTATATCTTGGTAATTAAGTATTTATTATCCAGGTTCATCACTTCTGTAACAGAAACCCTTAACATCTACTGTGTTAGTATTTTCAAAATATAATGTTTTTAATTATAGCCACTGAATAGCACAATCAATCCCTTGAACTTACCATCATTAGTTGCTGAAATTTCATATCCCTTGACCAACATCACCTAATCATTCAATAACATAATCTCTTCATAACCACTCTATTCCCAACTTCTAGTCTATAATCAACTATTTTAGGTTCTACATATGAGTGACATCACATAGTATTTATCTTTCTGTGCCTGGCTTATTTTCTTTATCCATTCATCCCCTGGGTGTTTCACATAAGATGTATTATGAATAAGTCATCTACCTCCCCCATCATATAAAGTATGGATCAACTGTGTCCTTCCCCATCATATAAATTGTAGAACAACTCATGCAGAACTTATTTATTATAGAAAATAGTCTTGAGTTCATTCATATTTAATATTCTTTGAGGCTATCCCCCTTCAAACAGATAATCATTCATCAGCATCTAAGGCTATAGGAATAGCTTTTATGAAAGATTAGCCAAGCTTGGTATATCCTCGGCCTTCTGGCAATGATGTGATCCAAACCCCTCACAGATTCTCACACAGTTTGGGCATGGTACCGTTGCAAGCACAAGTGTTGCTGTTTCAACTGAACCTTCTCACCAATTTTCCATGCTCTTGGAACCATTAATTTTTAGTTTAATCTGTCCCTTTGAAAGATTTTAACTGCCTTCACAAACATTCTTTTTCCCTATTTGAAAGAAGGAAAAGCCTTGGGGCTGAAGAGATAGCTCAGTGATTAAAATCACTGACTGCTCTTCTAGAGGTCCTGAGTTCAATTCCCTGCAACCACATGGTGGCTCACAACCGTCTGTAATGGGATCTGATGCCCTCTTCTGGTGTGTCTGAAGACAGTTTCAGTGTACTCATACATATAAAATAAATAAATCTTTAAAAAAAGGGGGGGGGGAAGCTTAGTCTTACCACTTTCTCCTATGCTATAGCCAACAGCTACGCTCCCACACAGAACCCAGTAATAAATATGTCATTGACTACACAAAATTGAGACAGAATCTCATTTATCTCAGGCTGACCTTAAACTTGCTATGTAGCTGAGGATAACCTTGAACTCCTGACCCTCCTGTCTCTACCTTCTGAATGTCTAAGTAACACCATTTTCTCTTTGTTGTTTATGTGGTGTTTCAGTTTGAACCAAGGTCTCCATGTAATGCTAGGCAAACACTCTTCCAATTTAGGCCCACTTCTAGCCCTCCAAATTTAAAATGATTATAAGTTTCAGTCACTGGCAGATAATGATATTGTACAGGCACAGCATGCACAGGTTTTTCTCTTTAAAAATAATGTATTCATTTGACAGTTTCATATACATATGCAATGAATCTTGCTTATATCCACTCCATCCCTGCTAGCACCCTCCTACTTCCCCCTGACTACTGCACAAACATCCTCCCACTACTGCAAACTTAAAAAAAAAAAAAGCTCCTGGTCCCCCTTTAGGGCAAGTAAGAGATAGTGCCCATCAATGGTCACTTTAATTCCCAGCAAACATCAATGCAGCTAGACCAAACATACATCAGTACATTTTGACCAGTACTGATGTACTTTAGAACTTAGGAAGTACAAAAGTTACAAAGTTTCAATAACATCCTGTGAGAGTTATTTTCTATAGTAAGGCTTCAAGGATGTATTTATAGTTCTTAGCAAAAGAAGGGATCAATTCGATATGTTCCTGATTCACTTTGTGAAGGCAAAAGAAGAGCCGGAGTCTTTAAGGATCTCCATAATATCTCACTTAGCCCCATGACTTTACTGTGTCTCATAGATGATGAACAGTATATACTCAGATGGACCACATTTATTTTATGAAAGAAAAAAGTATTCAGTTATAGCTGCAAAAGAAAATTATTTTATTTTCTGAATAATGTGAAATCTTTCTTAAAACAAATTAATGTGTGATATCATTGAGAATGGTGAAGGAGGGGATGTTGAGGACGTGTGCCTTTATAAATGTAACCATCTATGAAGGGAACAAACATCTGAATTAAAATTTTCAAAAAAAAAGCTACCAGGTGAGTTATTATTGAAACAAACCTGAAAATGTTTATACTAGGTTATTGGGACATTTTATTTTACCTATGATCTTTACCTCTATAATCAAGTAGTGGCCACAGTGATGATTATCCACTTTTTTGTGTATCTTATTGATGCCAGAAGTGGCAGTGTTAGCCAAACTCCCTGAGAGTTGTGACTGTTCTCTATGACTTGTTCGCCACCTTCCTGGATTGGTTCAATAGTCTGATTTAGTTTTGCATTTCTTGGGACTTTCTCAGAGATAGATAACCTTCCTAGGAAACATTTTGCAAAAGCATGCATTAGGTTTGATATTAAGTGTTCCTTTAAAGACTTGGTCCCTAGCCCATTGGTGAAGGTTCTAAAAACTTCAGTAGGTAGGTAAGTAGATGGCGGTATAGCAATGGGGGAGCATTCTAGAAGAGAAATCTTGTCTCTGGGCCTCTTGTCTCTCTTTGCTACCTGTTTGTCATGAGGTGTAGACTTGCCTCTGATACCTGCTACTGCTACTGCTACTACAGGCCCACAGTACTCTATGCCTTTGAAGGGAAGAAGTGGGGGGGTGGATATGATCAGTATACATTGGATAAGAGTATCACATTTTCAAAGAATGAAAATTATTGTTATGCAGACAAATAAGCATGCTTCAACCACGGTCAGTTTTTAAATTATGTTACTGTCTCACCAAAGAAAAACCAGGAAGACAACCTTGTGGAAAAAAAAATACCCAGGTAATTTTAAATAATTTCTTTCTTTTACAATAAATATGTGCCTTTTATTGTACCTTCCTAATTCCTGAGACACTTTTGAGGAATATTTCCTATTGTAATTCCAAAATACTTGCTTTCTTTTATTATAAAGAATGAGCCTCAATCTGTGTCTCTCACAGAAAAGAATTTATGCTTCTTTGAACATGGTAATGGTTTTCCTAGCACAGGACCTGTTAATTAAGTGTACAGAAATCTGCAGTCTAAACTTCCAAGCTGATGTATTTTTACTTTTAATTTTTCATGGCACTAATGGCTGCAACTGTACCCTCTGTGATGTTAGCATTGAGTATGAACTTGACAGTATCTGGAACCGACTAAGAGACAAGCATCGGGTTATGCCTGTGAGGGATTACTGTGATAATTAATGGAGGTGAGAAATCCTGCCCTAATCACGCATGGCACCATTCCCAGAGCCTGTGTCCTGAGCTGCACAAGAAGGAAAAAAGGCAGCTACACACCAAAGTTCATCATTCTCTGCTTCCTGACTGTAGACGTAATGTCTTGATGAGCTCCTGCCACCAGCTTTCCTGCCATAGGGGATTGTCCCCTCAAAGTGTTTGCCAAAATAAACACTTTCTCCCGGAGGTGCTACCGTCAGGGTGTTTTAATACAGCAACAAGAAAAGTAACTAAGACACCCTCATTGACTGGTACTTTCTTTGTGTTTATTTTCTCAATAAACTGCAAATTTTCCTACTGTTCCTCCCGGAATCATTTTTGCTCCTGACTCTGTCAATCCTACTAGAAGCAGACCATAATGCCCAGCAGCTGTCTGTTTGCTTGACAGTTTCCTCCAACACATAAACTAGGCTGTCAGCTTTAAATTCAGCTTCCTACAAAATCTCAGAAATGGACAAGATGCCTCCAGATTAGTGAACACTGTGTAACAGGAATGGCCTGCAGAATGGTTTCTGTCAGAGAGCCCATAATTATCCAAAATCTCATCAGTCTGCTGTTATTAGTCAGCCCTCTGATCCCCTGAGCATCACCTGTCACCCCTGAAGCTCCACTTGCAACCTTCTAGGCTTTCTTGAGTTTGCTTGGTCAAAGCTGCCCAAACTCTTCCTGCAAACGAATTACTAATGCTCTTCTACAATGTTCCGGGTCTAGCAACAGCTGGTTTTTTGTTTGTTTGTTTTTTGGTTTTTGTTTTTATTTTTTTTTCTAGACAGAGTTTCTCTGTGTAGCTCTGACTGTCCTGGAACTCATAGACCAGGCTGGCCTCGAACTCAGAAATCTGCCTGCCTCTGCCTCCCAAATGCTGGGATTAAAGGTGTGTGCCACCACTACCTGGCTTTTTTCTTTTCTTTTCTTAATAGAAATAAAATATACTTTTGACTTCCAAATATTTTTTATCATGTTTGTTCTTTAATAATTGCACAAATGTACATACTGCATAGTGAACACTCTCACAATCTAGCCTCTTCCCAGCTTTCTGTGATTCCATCCATGCAAGTTTTTAATTCACTCATTTGGTTAAAGTCTCTCACCATCTTGTAAGCCAAATAATGTGGGTCTGTCTTTTTAGGTTTGTAGAAATGTGTTTTTGTCTACTTTTGAGATTCTACTTTAATCATAACACTTCCTACTCCCCTTTTCTCCTCCAAACCCTGCCATTTACCCCTCCAGAGGCCCTCCAAATTTACGCACCTTTGGGACATTACATGGACAAACACAAGTTTTGCTGCTTCAGCTGAAGCTTCTCACCAGTTTTCCGTGCCCAGTTTCCGTTGTGTTAACGATGGAGTGTCAGTAGGTACTCACCAGGCTAGACTGGAAGAGGATGGAGAAAGTCTGGGTGGGAAGTGAGGTGGTGCAGGCAGCACCAAGGCTCCTGTGTGGGAGCCTAGCTGTGTGCTATACAACAGGAGAAAGTGGTAAGACTGGGCCAGGGCTCTGGATTTGGGACTGTGCAGAAGCCTAGAGGTCGCTACAGAAAGGCACAAATAGCTAGACTAGGTCATGTAACTAACAGATCAGAGAAGAAAATGAGGAGGAAAAGTAGAAAATATTAATATGAATGAACACACACTACACTAACCCCAAAAGATGTTACAGAAAGTGTGCTAAGGGGAAATTTATACTTATAAATGCATGCCTTAAAGAAAGAGAAGACAATCAAGACAACACACTTTATGCAAACTAAGGGGAAAAATTAGTTTGCTGGGAAAATAACTAAAGCTTAAAGTAGATAGTTAAAAAGAAAAGTAGAAAAACAGCAACATAAAAACTGAAAACAACAGTTAGTTGGAAGACATCAACAAAACATTTAATAAACAAGGTTTTGCCAGGCAGTAGTGGTTCATGCCTTTAAACCCAGCATTTGGGAGGCAGAGGCAGGTGGATTTCTGAGTTCAAGGCCAGCCTGGTCTACAGAATGAGTTCCAGGACAGCTAGGGCTATACAGAGAAACCCTGTCTCAAAAAACAAAACAAATCACCAAGGTCTTCTAAGATTTAGAGAAAATTAAAGTTTTAAGATATTCAGAAAGTAGACACTGGAGATGCAGATAATCTAGCCAATACACTCATGAGTGAATTCTACAGACACTTAGAAGAAGTATGAGTGGCCAATAAGTATGAAGAAAAGTATTGATTGTATTTAGCCATCAGGGAAATGCAATTAAAACTACATTAAGACTGTCTCTCACTGCAGTCAGAAATCAAGTGACAAAACGTTTTGGTGAGGAGGTGGAGATGCTTCAGTAATTAAGAGTACTTGCTGTGCCTTACAGTGCTGGCCGTGGTGGCACACTCCTTTAATCCCAGCACTTGGAAGGCAGAGGTAGGCGGATTTCCGAGTTCCAGGCCAGTCTGGTCTACAGAGTGAGTTCCAGGACATCCAGGCCTACACGGAGAAACGCTGTCTCGAAGAACCAAAAAAAAAAAAAAAAAAAAAAAAAAGAGTACTTGCTGCTCTTCACAAGCACCTAGGTTTGGTTCCCAGAATCCACATCAGACAGATGGTAGAACAGTTCTGGATTCCCCTCAACTAATTCCAGTGTTGGGTCCAGGGGACCTTGGCTGTAGCTTTCCGTCTTGCCCAAGGGTTGCCTGAAGGTCTGATCATTATTTCACCAAACCTGGTCTTGGGTGGAAAAATGCAGTAGACACTGCTTAGCACAGCAAAAAAGAAACGATCCTTTAGAGGCAAATGGGGCTGCAGATTATAGATAAAGGTAAAATGATAAATGGAGTGTAGAATAAAAGTCTGTGAGAGTTAAGACATTTAAAAGAACATGTATAAACACATATACTGTGTGGGATATATATGTTATTGAAAAAGTTTCTTTCACACAGTATATTTTGATTATGCTTTTCTCCTTCACAAACTCCTCCCAAATCCTCCTTATCTCCCCACCAAAAGAGAAATCAGAAACAAAAATATACAAACGAAAGACCAGTAAAAACAAACAAAAACGTTCAAACAAAGCATTATGAGATAAAAAGTCTGCAAAACTAATATTAAGTTCATTTTTTGTTGGCCATCTACTGCTGAGCATGGGGCCTATCCTAAAAGTATGGGTCATATACCCAGTGAGACTCCACTGAAAAAGATGTGTGTGTATGTATGTTTCATAAAGCTACACAAAATCTAGTGAGAGATGCATGTTCAGTAAAGACTAATAATGTCAAACTTCCTCCACGGCCTGATGAAAGAACACAGAACATGACCAATTAATTATTCAGGGACCATCTTGGCACAAGACCAACCTAAAAAAGACTGAAAGAAATAGTTGTTCTCTTAAATGCACAATTTTCATCCATTTAAGACCCCATAAAGTGTACAAAATAACAATAAAAATAACTATCGCATTTATAGAGAAAGAAAATGAAGTTATCATTAAACTGTCCAAGAAGAATCATAGGCAGAGGAGTATCTAGTAAAATTCTTCTTGAATTCCTTTTGTTTTTATAGAGAGAACCTTTTGCTGTATTATATAGCCCAGGGTGTATTGCTTTCAAATTTACAGTCTTTGAGGCTCAGACTCCAGTGCAGGGATCTCAAGCTCATTCTACAACACCAAGCTTAGTCAAAGACCTTAAAACAACAGTTTTCTCTTTCAGGATTTATTTTCTTTCTAACTGTGTGTGTGTGCATGTATGTGTATATGTACATGTATGCACATGCACACCAGTGTAGGTGTCCATGGAGTCCACACTATCTCTTGGAGATGGTGTTAGAAAACTAACCAACTTGAGTGCAGGAAACCAAACTCCAGTCCTCTGAAAGACAGTCAAGTGCCCTTAACCAGTCCCACAACAGCTTCAATATGTTGAAAAGGCTAAAGAGAAACACAAAGTCCTAAGATTTTCATTAAAATAACATAAAATGAACATATCGACCAAGAGAAGTAAAAATTATAAAAGGAAAAATGATAAAGGACTAGAAATTCCAGGACCTGAGCATAGAATACAATAACTGTGGTAAAGTGTTGAGCACACAGTTTAATTGAGCAACTAGGAGTAAAATTAACCTTGAAAACAAGACATTTGAAATGACTGAGCCAAAATAGAGAAAGAGCGAAAATTTGAAGGAACATATGGGATATGATGGAGAGGACCAGTGTATACATCTGGGTAGTTCCAGAGGCCATGAGAGAGATAAAGGTGGGGAGATTATCAGAAAAAAAGGATGACAAAAGATTCCTCCTAGTTATGCAGAAACATAAATCTGAAAAGCCAGGAATCTCAGTGAAATCAAATAAGAAAAGCAGAGGCTCACATTGAGGCATGCTATATTTAAACAGATGATAGACAAAGTAAAAGAGGAAAATTAAAATCAAAAAAGAAAATACTGATTACATTGTAAAGATCTTCAATCATATTATCAGCCTTTTTTTTAAAACAAGAAACCTTAGAGACAAGGAAGCAAAGAATGATACACACACACACACACACACACACACACACAGAACACTGAAAGAAATTTAAAAAATAAAATATAAAATAAGAACTCTAAAATCACTGAAAATAGCCCTTTTATAACAAGAGAGGGATTTCTATTTTCTTTTTTAAAATATTTATTTTTGTTTCATGTGTACTCATGTTTTGCTACATGTATATTTATTTGATTACTATTTTTATCGCTTTGAAAATGTAAGTTTTAGCGTTTTAACCTTTAAAGTCACTTTACTGTAATTAACTCACCTATGTAAACATCACACAGTTAAAGAAACTACCCAAACACTTGTTCTGCCCAAACTATGCATCTCAGCACACCTCTGTACATTTAGAAAGGCCAGCCTGAAGTCAGGGAGTTTCACTCAGCGTTTTATACTTTCACTGCCAACTATAACTGCATGACCTTATTTAATGCATGCACACACACACACAAACACACACACACACACACACACTATATATATATATATATATATATATATATATATATATATATATATATATATATATATATATGAGTTGAAATTATAAATAAATAAATAAATAAATAAGCCCACTGATTATATATTCTCTTTCATGACTTATAAAAGTAAAACAGCATAATGCATCTAGCTGAGCCAGGGTTCTTAAGATAATGAAAACCAATAGGAAATACCTATTAGAAGGAAGGAGGGGAAAGGAGGGAGGAAAGGAAAGAGAGAGTTGTTATAAGGACTTAAATCACATAATTATGAAGAAAGAAGACCAGCAATGCATAAGCCGAGGAATCAAGAATATCGATGAAAGCATGGCTCTATCCAAATTTGAAGGCCTGGAAAGACTAATATTCCAGCTTGAAGACAGTAAGCAGAGAGTATAAATTCTCACTTGTCCTATCATTTGTTTTGTTCAATGCTGTGGGTGAGCCCTACCCATACTGAATAGCACAATGTGTGGGTTTTATTTATTCGGCAATTCAAATGTTAATCTCACCCAGAAAGATGCTCAAAACCCTATCCAGAATAAAGTTAACCAAATATACAGACACCCTTTTGTCAGTCAAAATAATACATAAAATTTGTAATTATACATCGTATCAACAGAACGAAGAGTCAAAGACTTAATGCTGAAAACATTTTACAAAACTCAATGCATTTTCAGAATAAAAAGTTAGGGAGAAACTATTAGTACTACTTTGCATAGTAAAAGTCATATATGAAATCACCACAGATAATATAATAGCCATCAGTTATAGGTGACAAGCTTCATTTGAAAAATCAAAAACAAGCAGGGATGCCTACTTACACCACGTATATTTAACATAATAATGGAAATTTGGGCTAATTAGGAAACAGACATAATGAACTGGCATTTAAATATGACTTCATGTGTATAAAATCCTAAAGACTCCACAAAATACATGTTAAAACAGCAAAATAACAGGAAAACATCTGCCCCCAAAGCCAGTTTCAGTTGTATTCCTGTTGCTAACATCCTGAAAAGACAAATCACCATTTGTATGGAGTATAGTAGCGCATGCCCATTATTACACTCCTGGGAAGCTGGGGCATAGAAATCAAGAGGGGATAAGGCAGAGCTACACAGTGACTTCTAGGCTATAAACTCCTACAATAAAATAATCTAAAAAGAATTCTTACAAAAGCAATGTATACTGAGGAAAGCAAACAAACTGTGGCTGAAACCGATTAAAAACCAAAGCAATTGAGAAGGCAATACAGAGTCTCCCAGTCCTCTCTCCCTCTCTCCCTCTCTCCCTCTCTCCCTCTCTCCCTCTCTCCCTCTCTCCCTCTCTCCCTCTCTCCCTATTACCACCATGATCCTAATAACATTTTAAAATATTCATCCTAAAATGTATATGCACTCACAAGGGATCTTGAAATATTAAATGAGACAAAAATGGGAAGAAAGACATTTCTCGATTTATATGAAAACTATAATAATCACAAGAGTAGATGAAAGAATACTATTGTCAAAATTGTCAGATTCCAGTCCTGATGCCCTCACTAAACACCAACGTAATGGATATCCACAAACAAACATACCTATATGAGGAATCTAGAATCTAAATAAAAGCTTACAGAGCTACGTGGGACCAAAAAGCTGAGTAAGCATATTGAAAAGGTATAAAATATAGGGTAGGGGAAATGGCTCAGCAGTTAAACATACTGTCTACTCTTGCAGAGGATGCATATTTGATTCTCAGAACCCACATGGCAGCTCACAATCATCCGTGACTCCAGTCCCAACAGATGTGACCCCCTTTTTCTGGTCTCTGCAACATCAGACATGAACATGGTGTGTATACACACATGCAGGCAAAACAGCCATACACATAACACAAAATAACAAAAAAATTAAAAAGAAAGAAAGGGTATTTCTCCTGACTAATACTGGAATTTTTGTTAGACAGTCCATGGCTCTTGTGAGATTATTGTCAATCCAAGTGGCATAATTTTATTTAAAATATATATCCATATAGGTACATATAATACATATATGTATATTATATGTACTTTTAAGTAAATAAAAAGGAATGGGATTCCTTATGTTTTTTTTTTCATACACCCTTAGTGTTATTTTTCTCTCCTCCTTCTGTATTGGTCTCTCCTTCCCCTCCCCAGTTACCTTCTGTCATTTTTATCATTTCCCACTTCACAGCAGTTGTGCTCTGTGCTAGTACTCCTTGGCCACCTTGTGTAATTCCTTTGTACCTTTCGGGTTTCTGTGGTTATCACTGTAAGTTTATGGCCTGTACACAGGATGAGTTTCAGGACATTTTAAAATCTTTTTGTTTTGTTTTATTATTTGAGACAGGGTTTCTCTGAATAGCTCTGGCTGTTCTGGAACTCACTCTGTAGACCAAGCTGGCCTCAAACTCAAAAATCTATTTGCCTCTGCCTCCCAAGTGTTGGAATTAAAGGCATGTGCCACCACTGCCTGGCTTAAATCTTTTTAAAATATATTTTTATTAAGTCTTTGAGAATTTCACACAATGCATTGGATAATATTCACCCTCCCTCCTCCAACTCTTCCCAAATCTATCCACCCTTCTCTTCTCACCCAACTTCATGTCCTTTTACTTTTTCA
>LR749516.1:4111044-4163257 GCA_902729485.2 Mus minutoides | reverse complement strand
ATATATATATATATATATATATATATATATATATATATATATATATATATATAAAATGTCATTTGAGGTGATAATGCTCCCCTAACCCAGCAGCTCTACACTATCCAAATATACACCAGTGTCAAGCATGGGAAACTCCATTTTAGTTGTTGGTCAGAGGAACCCATGAGATTCTCCCAAACAATATAGGTTATTGCAATTGTCCTTGGCTACCTCTCAAAACTTGAAAGTAAAACCCTTTTACTGAAGACATTATAGACTTCGCATAGGACTTGGAAAAATAGAACTGTAACTGACATAGAACCCTGTCCCAAAGGAGTGCCTTTCAGAGTATTTGAAGGTGCTATGCAAACTCCCAAGGGAAAAAATTAAGTGCTAGTCTTAAATAGCTGTGATGCCAAGAACAACAATGGCAAGATATTACCACTTGTACAATAGTGGCACTTATATCTTGATGGTAACCAACTTCTATCGAGTTTGATTAAGGCCACTCAACAAGAAGGCAATCATGCCTCATACTAAAAACCCGTGGCTGGGGCAATTATGCACTCTAGAGGAGAACCAACCATTGTCACTTTCATTTTTTTTAAGATTTATTTATTGTTATATTTAAGTACACTGTCACTGTCTTTAGACACATCAGAAGAGGGCATCAGATGTCATTATGGATGGTTGTGAGCCACCATGTGGTTGCTGGGATATGACCTTCGGAAGAGCAGTCAGTGCTCTTAACCTCTGAGCCATTTCTCCAGTCCTCATTGTCACTTTCTTGAACCAGTAGAATTTTGAATGCATTCTAAATATTTATCCTTATCCCACAGATAAATGTTATTCTCATCCCTCATCACAGAAGGATATTTTTGCAGCAAATAGAGACTACTACAGAGATCCACAACTGGTCCAAACACAGCAACTGACCATGAAGTGCTCAGCACCTACAACTAAAAATGCCACTGAAGAGGAGTTAAATAGATTATAAGAGCCAGAGGACCAAGATGTCTGCTGTGAAACAGTGTCTTCTAGATATTGACACAGAAGCTACACACATGAAATATCAACAATATGGTTTCATAAACAAGAATGACACCAGCTGAACACCAACAATGAGAGAAATCTTACAAAGCCCCAAGCCTAGATGAAGAGCTGCAGGCAATTAATGGCTAAGAAGAGGGGGGGGGGGTGCTTTCACCAGGGACAGGCACCTGGTAAGCTATCAAATGAACGACACTAAACAGAGTTGGGGACTTGTATTTACACACACACACACACACACACACACACATACACACACACACACACCATAATTAATAAAGAAGTTATAAACTTCAGACTGAGCATCAGGGACACAGAAGTTGGGGGCTAGCAAGGGGTAGATGGGAATGATGTAAATACAGTACTCATGTATGAAAGTCTCAAATAAAATAAAATTTAAATTAAAAATTTGGAAATGAAAGGGGACACACAATAACCAGTACCATAGAAATAAAGCAGGGCATAGTGGACTATTATACACCAAAACACTGGCATCAAAGACACACATAATTAATACTGTCACACTACCAAACTTGAGCAAACAAGACCCAGAAAACCTAAATACATTAAAACAAATGATGAGACTGACTCAGTAATCAAAAAAAAAAAAAAAAAAAAGACTCCTCAGATCCCAGGATCAGATGACTTTACAGATAGATAATGCAGTTGCCTAAACAAGCCTGAACAATGACAACACCAGTCGCCATGTTAACATAAATGGAGAAAGTACCACAAGACCCTAGATGAACTGCTACAGACAACTAAGGGATGCTAAGAGAAGGAGAATCCTTCTTCACTAGAGAGAAGTCTCCTATTAGGTTATGGAATCCCAAGTGGTCAATCTGAAACTCATATGCATAGGAGCAACACTAAAGTAAGTGAGTGAGTGAGTGTGAGTGTGTGTGTGTGTGTGTGTGTGTGTGTGTGTGTGTGTGTAAAACAATCATAATTGTAGAAGGCAAGGTCATGAATTTGAAAGCAAGTATGACAATTCAGGAAGAGCAAGGAGAGACAGGGGTGGAAATTATGTAAATATAGTACTCATGTATGAGATTCTCAAACAAAATAAAAATGAAAATGAAAAAAAAAAAAAAGGAATAAGACTAAAAATGGACCATGGGGTAGGGGAGAAGCAATAGAGACAAACTCAGTAAGGTATAAGTAATTTGAAAGGAGAAATTGGGGTTAGCAGTAACTTGGAGAGGGGAACACAGAGGTTCAACACAGAAGAACAATGAAAGAAGGGCAAAATAACGGTAAGGATATCTGAAGAAGTCATAAGGAATCATAGTATTGTCTATTTACCTAGAATTACATCTAACACATAGACGTCTATGTGGATCCATATATTCTTATCTACATAGTTTAAATGAGAAGTTTCCCACAGTGTTTAAGAAAAACCACCAGGCATGAGAAGCTCCCTTATGAGTTGTTGGTCAAGGCAGTTCAAGAGACTCCCCCAAACATTGCCCTTGGTTAACCCCCAGAAGTGGAAGGTAACTTTCTATTGCTGAAGACACCATGTACTTCTGATACAGAGCCCAGAGGCTCCTGAGACTCCTGAGCTGGAACTAACCTGAAAGTCTCTTCCCTGAGGGCTAGCATTCATGGAACCTGATAATCCCAAGTGAGATTCCAAGAGAGAAAAGTGATCAATTGTCCCAGATATAACAGTGTCTGAGTTAAGGTTACTATTGCTGTGATGAAACACTATGGCCAAAAATAACTTGGGGAGGAATGGGTTTGTTTGGCTTACATATCCTGAGTCACGGCCACTGAGAGAAGCTAAGACTAGAATTCAATCCAGAAAGGAGCCTGTAGGCAGGAGCTGATGCAGAGGCCATGTAGATCGCTGCCTACTGGCTTGCTCTCATGACTTGCTTAGCTTCCTTTCTCAAGAACTTCCAGCCCAGGGGTGGTACCACCCTCACTGGGCTAAACCCTCCTTTCAACAATTAATTAAGAAAATGCTCTAAAGGCCTGCCTACAGTCTTACCTTATGGAGGCATTTGTCTAAATTGAGGTTCCCTCTTCTCAGATGACTCTACCTTGTGAAAAGCTTACATAAACCTATGAACTAGCTGGGCGTGGTGGCGCACGCCTTTAATCCCAGCACTCGGGAGGCAGAGGCAGGCGGATTTCTGAGTTCGAGGCCAGCCTGGTCTACAGAGTGAGTTCCAGGACAGCCAGGGCTACACAGAGAAACCCTGTCTCGAAAAGCAAAAAAAACAAAAAAACAAAAAAACAAAAAACACAAAAAACCCTATGAACTGCCACAATGACCAGCATGGCATGCTAACCCCAAGGGTGCAATAGTGACACTCCATATGTTGTCAATAACAATCAATTCTCTAATTGGACCTAAGTACCATTCAGCATAAGGGAAATCATACCTGGTACAGGATATCTAGTCAAAGACCAGGTGAGCTGATGAATCATAGAGAAGCACCTACAACTGGCCCTTTTCTAAATCAGCGTAATTACTAACTGTATTATAAATACTTACTCTTGTGTTCACAGATAAAGTGTAGTTCTCACCCCTCAAAAATGAAACTTCTTTGGTGCTGGAAAGTTAACTCAGTGGTTAAGAGCACTGCCTGCTCTTCCAAAGGACCTGAATTCAATTCCCATCAACCAACCATATGGTGGTTCACAACCATCTGTAATGGGATCCCATGCCCTTTTCTGTTGTGTCTGAAAATAGCTACAGTATACTCATATAACCTTAAAAAAAAACTTTTGTAATAGACAAAAACCATCACAAAACACTGCAACTGACCAAAAGGCAGAGAAGAAGTGACCCTGTCCTGCCCAGTTCTAATGAATCCATTTGCAGCACAACTCCAGCACCTAAGGCTCAGGAAACCTTGCAGAAGAGGGGACAGAAAGATACCAGAGGAACGGAATGGCTCCTGCTTTGACATTGTGTCTCCTCGATATGTTAGGGAAGCTATATATGAAGTCTGAGCAACATAGCTGCCTAAACAAAACAAGAATGAGGAGGGCACTAATAGATATGCTAACATGGAAGGAGGAAATTTCATGGGACCCAACCCTAGATGAAGAACTACAGGCAACTAAGGAATGTAAGAGTGGGAGAAATAGTCTTCCCCAGGAAAGATTCCAGCAACTGATTATGCAATACCAAACAGTAACCCCTGAAATCATAAATATACCAGTAACATTATGCAGGCTGGGAATATAATTATACTTATATAATTATACATTTAATTAAGTGATTATATAATTATAGTATGATGCAGTTATATATTAATTTCAAAAAATAACATAAGGTAGGAGAAGAGGCATATAACCAATACCATATAAATAAAGAAGTTCATAATACACTGATATGATGAATTAGATAGAAAATATTGACATGAAACTAATAATTAAATCAACATGTCACCAAACTTTAATATGAAACAGAAAACTCGATTATATTAAAAACAAATTATGAGAATGATTCAGTAATCAAAAACTTCCTCAAATCCCAGACTCAGAGAGCTTCATAGAAAATATGGGTTGCCTAGACAAAATGTGAAAAATGACATCACCGGGTGACATGCCAACATGGATAAGGAAAATATCATATGGCCCACCCCTAGAAGAGCAGCCTTAGGAAACTAATGGTTGCTAAGAGAGGGAAAATCATTCTTCTCTAAGGAAGCCCAAACTACATATAATTAGGAACAACAGTAAAGAGTCTAAGCAGGATATACATATATGTATGTGTTTATATATATGTGTGTGTATGTAAAAATCTGTCATATATAATATATAAATGTATATTTGTATATACCTATCAATATATATACATATACATGCACATACATACCTTGCTATGTAGCTCAAACTAACCTGATAGTCTCTCTGCTTTTTATATATCTTGTTTGCTATATTTATTAATATATATTTATAGTATATTAATAAATATACTTATATACTATATAAGATAGTATATATTATACAATTAATTATATATAATTATTTATAGATTTCTTATGTAGTATATACCATATATAAAGTAATACATTATATAATATATATTAATATATAATATTGTATGTTATATATTACACATAAATATATATTTATATAGAAACATACAATACATATTTATGCATAATATATAACATGTTTGGTGTGATTTATGAATATATTATATAAATATAATATTATATATATTATATACAATGTATAATATAATATATAATATACTATTATATTATGTAAATATAATAATGTATATTATTACATATGATATATATTATATTTCTATATTTCAATATATAAATATATAACTATAAATATTTCTCTCTATATAGATACAAATAAATATACTCTAAATATGTATAATATAATATGACATATTATATATTAGATAACATAATATATTATGTTTAGAAATATATTTCTATTATTATAATATAATTTATATTATATTGTATAAATTATATACTATGATTTAATTTAATAATATATTATTATAGATTATATATTATTATAAATATATTGTGTGTATTATATATAATATATTATATGTAAATATATATTTTTATTTTAGAGAGCAAGAGACTGACTCTCAAGCTATCAAATCAGTCTCAAAATAATAAAAATCAAAAAATTTACAGGATACAAAATCAATATGTAAATTTTAGTCATATATTTGTATGCATTAATGATGAACTAAAAAGAAAATTGAGAAGTCCAATCTACTATTATTTTAAACAATAAAACCACAAATAAACCTAAGAAAGAATGTAAGGAACCTGTATGCAATGTATATTTGCCTGTAGCAAGATCATTGTTTTTTTAATCCTTTTATTTCATTTATATGAATACACTGTAGCTGTCTTCAGACACACCACAAGAGGGCATCAGATCTCATTACAAATGGTTGAGAGCCACCATTTGGTTGTTGGGTATTGAATTCTGTAACTCTAGAAGAGCAGTCAGTTCTCTTAACCACTGAGCCATCTCTCCAGCTCCCAGCAGATTTCTTTCTAAGGAGTAATTTCTGTATTCACCTCAGTATGTGCCTATGTTTTTCGTATGTCACAGACCAACACAACTCAAGGGTCCTCTATTAGCAGGCCTTTGATGTAATGCTTACATCAGCAACCTTGTCCTATAGGAAAGACCTGTTGAGATCTGCTTCTAGAACGTTCTATTGGCTTCTGTTAGTGGTAGCAATACATGTTATTCCCACTGTTTCCAGTTATTTGTACAGCTCTGTGATATTAGAGTTGCTTGTCTTCAATCTAGGTAGGCATTTGGGAGTTTTTCATATACTCGTGGCTTCCTGTCAGTGTTGGTAGCCCTCTTGGAGTTTACTTGAACTTTCCACAACATTTTTAGTCAAACCCCTTAGACAGTATTCAGTATTCCTACAAATATTATGTTTCTAAAAGCTATATAATATTCTTTAATGTATTTTTGCTTTTTTATTTCACCGGATCCTATATTGACAGATATTGAACCTTTTTTTTTTCATTTTCCAATAATGTATTTATTTGTAAAATTAGTATACTCTTCCATTCAAGTCAGTCTCAATGCTGATATGTTAGTAGGTTGTTTTGTTTTTGTTTTTTGATTCAACTAATGTCTCTGGTGTTTTTTTTTTTTTAAATGACATTACTTTTTTAGGGCTCCGACCTAGAAGCAAAAAATTTGGTGATTCTTAAAGTACACCGATTATGACTTTTCTTTTTGTACATTTATTATTTATTGGGGGTGAGTGGGCACATGGTTAGTGTGGCAGTCAGAGGACAAGTCCTAGGAGTCAGTTCTCTGCTTTCACAGTTAGGTCTTAGGGATGGAACAAATATCGACCCCCACCCTCTACTTCATCCCCACGCCCTTATCTACACCCCCACACCCCTGCCTTCACCCCACCCACACCCTGCCCCTACCAACTCCCCATACGCCCACACCCACCCCTGCCCATACCCCCTCACCCTGCCCACACCCCAACTTGCTCACACTCCCACACCCTGTTTATATACCTCCCACTGTCCCAAAACAACTACTCATCCCCCCACCCCCACCCCCACACACACACACAGGCTTAGTGACAAGTGGCTTTGCACTTCACTGGCCAAGTATTAAAATTTTTAATAAGTTGAGTCAGTTTATCCTCTCACACATAGGTGAGAATTTCCCTTCTTGTCAAAGCTTGATGTGCTATCCTGATAATTTTTCTGATATTACAACCTCAGCTGGATCTCTGTGTGTATTCCTCTTTGATTTTATTTTTTCTGTTTATGTGAATTAAAACTCAGCCCACATGTTTTTAAATTTATATATTTAAGACACTGCTGTTTTGCAGCATTTATAATTTCTTTTAAATGAACGCATATTGTCTATATTGAGCTACAAATTTTATTTAAAATAACAATTTTTGAAGAACTATATCGAAATGGTTAGCTTTTCAAATTCTAGCAGAGTAGTCCATTATAATATTTACATCCAAATTTACACAGTCTTTTGGTCTCTGTGGCTATTAGTTTGCTTATTTTTTTTTTTTTTTTTGGTTTTGTTTTGATTTTCGAGACAGGATTTCTCCCATGTAGCCTTAGCTGTCCTGAAACTCATGCTGTAGGCCACATTAACATTGAACTCACAGAGATCTTCCTGCCTCTGCCTCCAAGGTGTTGGGATTTTTTTTTTTTTTTTAGATTTATTTATTGTATTTAAGTACACTGTAACTATCTTCAGACACTCCAGAAGAGGGAGTCAGATCTCATTACGGGTGGTTGTGAGCCACCATGTGGTTGCTGGGATTTGAACTCAGGACCTTCAGAAGAGCAATCAGTGCTCTTCACTGAGCCATCTCACCAGCCCTGTTGCTGGGATTAAAGGTGTGTGCTACCTCTATGTGGCTGCTTTTTCTTTACCCTCATAGATTTTTTTTTTCTTTTTTAGTCTTTTACACTTTTGCTTATGCTTATCCTCTGACTAAATATCTGCCCAACTGGGATCCAGACAAGCTTCTTCCAAAATCTGGTTCATATCAATATTTTGCCTTTGTAACTTTTCCAGAAGTCTGCCTCCTCTAATCTAAACTACATACAGGCATATGTACATATATACATACATACATACATACATACATACATACATACATACATACTTCTAGGATGTCCACCTAGAAGCAAAAAATGGTGAATCCTGAGGTATACCGATTATTTATTTTTAATTTTTTTTACATTTATTATTTATTGGGGAGAATACCATGTTTCCTGTGGTGGACAGAGGACAATTTTCAGGAATATATATATATATATATATATATATATATGTATATATATATATATATATATATATATATATGTTAAAATATCATATATTTAGCACATATTTATCATATATCAAATATATTATAAATATATATTTATATAACACATTTATTAAAATATATAAATATTTTAGAAATGTTTATACAATTAAAATATTTATTTAAATATATAAAATTTTAAATAATATATACATATATGTGTGTGTGTGCGTGTGTGTGTATGTGTGTGTGTGTGTAAACATGCAGTAACAATTAAAAGAAAGAGTGGCCATGAATTTGAAAGAGAGCAAGGAGGGTTGTATGGGAGGTTTTGGAGGGAGGAAAAAAGGAGAAATTATGTGATTATGTTATTGTCTGAAAAATAAAAGAAAAGATATGGGAGGCGATAGCTTAGTAGGTGCAGAAATAAACTGACATATAATAACCTGTGTAAAACACACTAGTCGAATGTAAATGTGTGTGAAAAGCATGATAGAATCTCTCTTGTACATCTTCTTAAAACTAGAGTTTCTAGGCTCTAACCCTGAGTTACTTTCACATGACTGCTGTTGCCTATATTATGCTGCGTCACCTTGTTGTTGTTGCTGTTTAGCCTGAGGTTCTTTGAATAATAGTGAGGTGTCCAGTGGTTTCTGTTTGAATAATAGTGAGGTCTCTAGCATTTTTGCTATTTGGTTCTTTGTTTTTCATTTTTCTTCCTGCAACTTGAGCTCTGTGTGTGGTTTGCCAGTTCTAGGAAGCTGTTTGATCTTTTCTTATTGATAAGACTAAGTCCTTTATGGGGTCCTTAAGCTCCTATGCAGTCCTAAATCCCTTAGGCTGTACTAAAACCCTTCTGCATTCCTGAGTCCCATATGTCTTCCTGCTTGTGTGCCCTATAAATCTTCAAGTATTTAGTAGTTTATTTCTACCTTTTACTTACAACATTTTGTGGTGTCTGCTAGTACCTATGAATTTTTTTTAAATTTTATGTAATCTAATTTTTGTCTATCTCTAGGAAGTCCTGCATCTATTCCTTTGTATTTTAAAAGGAATTTTAGTTTTGAGTTTTTACACTTGTGTTTTTATTAACCAGTGTTTATTGAGGCTCCTCAGTTTTAGGCAGTAGGAATATCTAATTGAAATAGATAAATGTCAATCTTCATTGTCCTTATCATCTAAACGGCATAGATAACAAATAATAGCTTTATAGCATGCTAGGGGATGAGTACTAAAGAGACTCAGGGCTGATAATGGGGTTTATTTGTGGACTCCTGTTCTTTGTTTTTCCTCATTTACAACAGCCTTAGTTAGAATCTAGTTACATAACAAGTCTTGGTCTCTGGTAGAACAAATCCCTTTACTGCACTTTCTGTAACTTTAAGTATTTGCTTTCCCCTACAATATCTGGATTCACTTTAAAAGGTTTTATTCCTATAATCTTGGGGTTTTTACTGAAATATATTATTTTTGGAGTATAATCCAAAAAGCTAGATTAAAAAAATACGGAACTTTGTGATATATATATATATATATATGCATCATATATAGGTCTTCATTATTATAGGCAACTTTTATGTTTTTGATTTTTTCTTTCCTATCATTTTGGTAGGATGCATCATTGGTATGAAAAGTGTTTTGGTTTTCAGTGCAATTGTTCATTTTTAGATATAAGTTCTTTCTGAATACCACTTTACTGCATCTCAAAATACCATCTTAAAAAGCCATTAATACATATACACATACTTAATACATAGTGAACAAAACTGCATGTATTATTTTGGGGCCTATAATATCATTTTCATTATGAATTCTTTCAGTAATGACAGTTTTATTCATAAATTGGTTTAATACTATATTTTTCTTCATCATTCATAACGTGCGTGTATGTATTTATGACCTTTAAGAGGATGTTTTAACACATATGTACAAAGTGAACTCATCAAACACAGCCTTGCATACCCATTCACTGTCTCAACTACTGCCAACCCTTGCTTGTTCCTACTTTACATTTAGGTAAACAATTATGGCCTCCAAATTTGAAAGGAGACGTGTGGCACTTACATTTCTTTGTCTGGACCTAACATAATGTCCTCCAGTTCGCTACCATTCATTTAGTGAGAATATTTTAAGACTCTATGTATTCTTTTGATTATATTTTATGGCTTTTTTCCCAGTGTCAACCATGAAGTATCTGTACAGTACAGATTATTCAACATTTTTAAAACTTAAACTATGACTTAGTTTATGGTAAATTTCTGTACATTATTGAAAACAATATTTTTCCATTTCTGTCACTCTTTTCAATTATATTCAGCTTCTTTTTTTTAAAGATTTATTTTATTTATTATATGTAAGTACACTGTAGCTGTCTTCAGACACTTCAGAAGAGGGCGCCAGATCTCGTTATGGATGGTTGTGAGCCACCATGTGGATGCTGGGATTTGAACTTTATATTCAGCTTCTCATTATGATTTTCCTTCATCTGTATAGTATTTTTCTTGTTTGTGCAAATGTCTGCTTGCAATTCCACTAGTTTTGCTTTAAACATATTGCCTAGGTTTGTTTTGTTTTGTTTTGTTTTGTTTTTTGTTTTTTGTTTTTTCGAGACAGGGTTTCTCTGTATAGCCCTGGCTGTCCTGGAACTCATTTTGTAGACCAGGCTGGCCTTGAACTCAGAAATCCCCCTGCCTCTGCCTCCCGAGTGCTGGGATTAAAGGCATACGCCACCACGCCCAGCTGCCTAGTTTTTTTTTACATGCATTCAAGTACATAGTTTATTGTTATCTTTATTATTATCATGGAGTACCCTTTTTAAAAATGCAAACATACTTGTCTATTTTTATTTATATGCACGTGTGTGTGTGTGTGTGTGTGTGTGTGTGTGTGTGTGTGTGCATGCCTGTATGAGTTTATATGTACCTCATTTGTGCCAGATGCACATGGAGGTCAGAGACTGCTGGATTCTTTGAATTGCACTTAAAAAAAAAAACATGCTGGGCAGAGGCAGGTGAATTTCTGAGTTCAAGGCCAGCCTGGTCTAAAGAGTGAGTTCCAGGACAGCCAGGGCTACACAGAGAAACCCTATCTCAAAAAAAAAAAAAAAAGTGCATGCTCAGACCCATATATGCAGACATATATATATACATAAGAAACATGCCTATACACATACATACAGAGTTTATCTTTTTTTAAAGATTTATTTATTTTATGTATATGAGTACACTATAGCTATCTGTCTTCAGACACAACAAAAGGCATCGGATCCCAGTACAGATGGTTGTGAGCCACCATGTGGTTGCTGAGAGTTGAACTCAGGACCTCTGGAAAAGCAGTCAGTGCTTTTAAACACTGAGCCATCTCTCAGCCTCACAATTTATCTTTTTTTTTTTTTTTTTTTTTTTTAAGATTTACTTTATTTTATTATATGTAAGTACATTGTAGCTGTCCTCAGATACTACAGAAGAGGGAGCCAGATCTCGCTACGGATGGTTGTGAGCCACCATGTGGTTGCTGGGATTTGAACTTATCACCTTAGGAAGAGCAGTCGGGTGCTCTTACCCGCTGAGCCATCTCACCAGCCCCACAATTTATCTTTTTGTTTTTTTTTTTAACAAACAAACAAAAAAAAAACAATTTATCTTTTTAACAGTTAATGTTTTGCTGGGTTTTTTGGGTTTTTTTTTTTTTTTTTTTTTTTTTTTTTTTTTTTTTTTTTTTTTTTTTTTTCGAGACAGGGTTTTTCTGCGTAGCCCTGGCTGTCCTGGAACTCACTCTGTAGACCAGGCTGGCCTCGAACTCAGAAATCCGCTTGCCTCTGCCTCCCGAGTGCTGGGATTAAAGGCGTGCGCCACCACCGCCAGGCAAAAAAACTGTAGGACCGGGCGTGGTGGCGCTCGCCTTTAATCCCAGCACTTGGGAAGCAGAGGCAGGCAGATTTCTGAGTTCTAGGCCAGTCTGGTCTACAAAGTGAGTTCCAGGACAGCCAGTGCTGTAGACAGAGAGACCCTGTCTCAAAAACCAAAAAATCAAAACAAAAATAAAAACCAAACAAAAAACAAACAACAACAACAACAACAACAACAACAAAAAACCAGTATTTATTTAGAAGCATTCAGAATGTCAACAAAACAGCTGCTTTTTTTTTGTTGTTGTTGTTGTTGCAATTACAGAGTGGTCTTCAGTTAACAGAACAACAGTTATCTTCGTATAAGCTGCATCAGAGACAACTGAAGGTGGAAAAAAAATAAAACACAAAAACCCAAAGGAAAAAAAAAACATAAAAACCTAACTACTCTCCCCATATATAACTAATTTGTGCTGTGCACCAACAAGAACCTACTTTAAATTTTCATGCTAATTTACAACCCCAGACTGTATCAGGCAAGGTTAGTGGCTATTGAAAATACCACCTGGACAGGGCCATCTAAAGACACACTCGGTTGTGTGTTAACTATACAAAAAAAAAAAAAAAGACACTGTTCAGTTTTTTGTTTTGTTGTTTTGTTGTTTTTTGTTGTTGTTTTTGTTTTTTTTTGTTTTTGTTTTTCGAGACAGGGTTTCTCTGTGTAGCCCTGGCTGTCCTGGAGCTCACTTTGTAGACCAGGCTGGCCTCGAACTCAGAAATCTGCCTGCCTCAAACTCAGAAATCTGCCTGCCTCTGCCTCCCAAGTGCTGGGATTAAAGGCGTGTGCCACCATGCCCGACGACACTGTACTTTTTTTTTTTTAAGATTTATTTTATTTATTATATGTAAGTACACTGTAGCTGTCTTCAGACACTCCAGAAGAGGGCGCCAGATCTCGTTACGGATGGTTGTGAGCCACCATGTGGATGCTGGGATTTGAACTTATCACCTTCGGAAGAGCAGTCGGGTGCTCTTACCAGCTGAGCCATCTCACCAGCCCGACACTGTACTTTTTAAAAACAAATCTTACACAGTCTTACATTTCAATTTTTTCTTTAAAAGGAGTGAGTTGTGTACAGGGGTGTTAAATACTTTATAGACAAGAAAAAAAACTGCGCTAGAACCAATTTATCCATCATCATCATCTTATTATTATTCATCTTCATCTTCCTCCTTACTTCCAGGTGGCTCAGTCATGTCTAAGGGATGAAAGACATTTACTTTGTTTAATTCTCATTCAAACTTCGCTGGAGGCAGGGATGATGATAACTCCCTTCCACTCCAAGAATGAAGCCTTCAGGGAATGTAGCTCAGGTGCTTTCTGAATTAACTGATCATCAAAAGAACATAGAACCTGTAATCAATCAATCTTCCTTCCTTCCTTCCTTCCTTCCTTCCTTCCTTCCTTCCTTCCTTCCTTCCTTCCTCCCTCCCTCCCTCCCTCCCTCCCTCCCTCCCTCCCCCCTCCCTCTCTCTTTTCTATTTCATGAATACTCAGATGGGCTGCTGTGCAGACACTGGGTAAATTAGCTAACAGACCACAAAACAGTAATTCAATCCCAATTTTGAGCATGCTGTCTTCTCTTGAGATCCTAGCAGATTACCCTGGGTGGCACAGATTTCATGATAACTCAAGCACTCTGATCAGATTATTAATTTTGTTTAAATGCAAGTTTTATTTACCACAAGATAGCTGAAGCTTGAAAAATGGCTGAAAACTCCCCACTCACATCAGCCCCTGCACCTCCCTCCCCCCATCATGCTGTTTTTCCAGGGTGACTGAAGGCAGTAGTAGTAAGTACTAAGGCATTTTTGATAGGTTATTTCTCTGCTGTGGGTGAAAAGAGCCAATTTACACCAGATTACATTATATTTCTTGAGAAGCTGCTCTCCAGTGGGCGAGTCCACTGGCCCCAAGGCCAAGGAGGTCACCTTTGGGTATGAGAGAGAGAGAGAGAGAGAGAGAGAGAGAGAGAACAAAATGGCAGAATTATATATGGAGGAACCTCTGCGGGGAAAGGCTGCCCAGTCCCTAAACTAGAAAATTCAAGGTTGGGGGCAGGGTATGCCAGGCAGGAACTGAGGGATGCTGGAGAAGCAGGTCTGTGTCAGGACTGCTTTGGTCTGTAAAATATGTACCTCTCAGTCCCTTGTCCTGGGGTCTGAAACCAAACAATTTTCTGGTAAACCTTCTAGAATATTCCAAGTGGTAGAAAAGAGTAAAGTTTTAGGAAAAACCATGCAAAACTGTAGTTCTTAGTCCATATTAAATAGCATTATCAAGGTTCATATTAATGTACCAAGGCCTGAGAAATAAAACAAAACAAAACAAAACAAAACAAAACAAAACAAAACAAAACAAGACAAAACAACTTACCAGTAGGGTTGCTGCCTAGTGTGAGGTACTCAGTCATAGATAAACCTCAAAAACACTCATCTGAAAACATACTGCAGAAATGGTACCTAATGATAAAAGCTTTTTTATTCGGTATCGAGGAATCTGGAGGATAAAGTTACATATGGGGCACATTCTAGACTAGAAATGAATCCTGGATGGTCAATGCAAATTCAATTATAGAATTACTCTTTGTACCAGTTACTCCAAACTATCAAGGTTCAAGTGAAAATAAACCATGATTTGCTACACCCAAAAGCTAGATGTGGAACGTGGAAGACTTGAAATCAGCAGCTAGAAATGGAGTGCCTACCAGTTTACAAAAACAAAAACAAACCATAATATTGGGGAGGGGAGGAATCAAATATCAAGGAAGATTTCTGACCTTAAATACATCTCTGAATTCCAAGCAGTTCATGGGTAATTTTTTAAAGCAATTTAAATTCATTGTATGAAAAAATATGAATGTTAGATGAATTGAGTTGTTAAAAGGGGCACATTTTGACTAACACTACAAAAAACAAAACAAAACAAAATAAATACCCTAGTTTTATAGAAATGTTTAGGAAAAGATCTTTTAATAATCGTGGTTTTGCCCAGTGAGGTTAATCTGTTGGGATTATTTTGTTTATTGATATATTTTTTTACTCATTTCCATTAGCTTGTTTTCTGTTTAGCATCTTTTCTCTGGCTTCTTAATCTCCCTCTTCTGCTTTGGATATTATAAATGACATTCACATTCTTACTATTTTGAACTCAGTATATACAGATATATAAGTAAATAGATACTAAACTCCAAAAATCACTACCAAAGCCTTCAGTAATTCTGTCCCTTTAACTATAGCAGAGTCCTCAGTATACTTAAACCAACCATTTTAATTCTTCATTAATTTTTAGATATTTTTATATTTTCCCATTTTGAACACAAAATATTATGCATAATTTGCTAGTTGTCTCTTTTCATCTGTTTTCTCTGTCTTTTCTTATGGCTAAAAATTAATTGTATATCTTTGCACGTAGTGATGGTCTCTGAGGAACCTCTAACATGATCTTTATTTTGTCCTCTCACTTGACTAATTTAGAGAATACAAATATCTAAGTTATCGTATTTCAATATTTAAAATATTTTTAGCACCCATTGTTACATTCCCCTGTCTAATTGATGGTCCCTAACAAAAAGGATTTTTAATCCTCAACTGGTTCATAAGATTATTTTTATTGTTTATTGTTATTACTGTATAATTTTTAAAAATAAGGCACAAATAATCTACAGCAATAAAAGCTAGAAATAACCTGCAAGGATGAGTGAACAGAGACTACAAAGAGAATAAGAAAATTCTCTATGGTTGAAAAAATGTTCTAAAAGTTATTCTGGATGACATTTCCATATATGCATCCATTTGTCAAACTTGATCAAACTGAATATGTACATTCCATGTATTATATATGCATTATTTCTAATTTTAAATGTGTAATAAGGCAATGCTACCTTGTAGTAAGTATCCTGCATAGAGGTCTCAGTACCTTCTGGGGGTAGAGTCAAGTATTCAGCCATCATACTGTAGAAAAGTCTCAGTAGAGTTCATATGAACTACTGAGAAAATTCCTCAAAGATAAGAAGTATTGGGATTTGCAAGTTATCTGAATTATACAGCAAGTTTGTATCACAGAGAGCTACAGCCTCTGGTATCATCACTACAGTCATTGTAAAACAAACCAGTAGCTTTACACCAGCACTCTGACTTTATCAATTAAAGTTGTAACATGAGTGATTAGCCTGCTTCTGACACAGCCTCTGCATCAGTATTTACTAGTGTTTCACTGCTGCATAAGAGTAGAATTTGTTGTCTTCTTTTTAATTAAGGACCCTTCTCTGAAGTCCAGATTCTACTGGCAGGGGAACAAAATTTGTTCATCATTGTGATGTAGTGCATTTGAAACAATTCTATAAATATTGAGAGATTATTTTAGATAAATAGCATGTCAGGAGTAGAATGTATCTAGCCTTTCGGAAATTCTGAAGACCAGCACGCCCCTATATTAGCCTTTTCCTATATTTTTTTCCTTCATGTCATGAGGTTTTTACTACTGCATCTATGAGTTTTATGTTGTTCATTTTGGTATGAAAACTTACCAAATGTCATTATTCAAATCTAGAGAATTATAGGTAATTCTTTTAAGTTATAGAGGAATGTTATATAAATCTCAGTATATTCCCCATTTCTCTTCACTGTGCTTTTATATTGTTATGATTCCTGCTTTATGTTGACTGAGACTTTGACTACAGATATGTACAGTTCACTGATCTCTTCTTTGACTATGACGTTTTCATTTACCAATGGAGGGAAACTTGTTAATTTATTGTATATGCATGCATGTGCACACTTGTACACATTGTACATTTGGGGGTCAGAAAATAACTCCTTCAGGCATTCCCCGCGAACCCAGAGACTACTACTTCCAGGGAAGCAGATAGGCTAACTGCAGATCTTCACCTCTCCCTCCGTTTTTCCAAATCCATTTCCCCCTCTCATTCCCAGCCCAACAGCAGAACACCTGCTGCTAGCCTCCCATCCCCCCAGACAATGCTTATCCCAGCCCCCAACTCCAGCAGACTCTCCTTGGGAATCCACGGGTCACTTCTACCAGGGAAACAGGTAAGCTGACTGCAGCTCTTCACCTCTCCCTGCTCTCCTCCACAGCCAACCCCTCACCCCCAGTCTCATCTCTAAGTCTGCAGCAGAGAACCTGCTGAGGCCTCCCTTCCTTCCCCGCCCCCACCTCAATTGGATGAGACAGATCTTCCCCTCCTAACGTCCTTCCCTTACTCATTGCTTTATTGCAGACCCCAACTCCAGCAGGCACTCCCTGGGAACCCAAAGGCCACTCCTGCCAGGCAAGCAGGTAGGCTGACTGCAGATCTTCACCTATCTCTCTGCTCCTCAAAATCCAATCCCCCAGTCTCATCCCCAACTCTGCAGCAGACCACCTGCTGCAGTTTCCCTTCCCCCTCTGCCTCCATCTCCAATGGATCCCACTGATCTTCCCTTCCTATTCTCTCTCCACAGTCATTGTTTTATCCCAGCGTCTGACTCCAGCTGGCACTCCCTGGGAAAGCTCTCGATACTCTGGCCAAGGAAGCAGGTAGGCTAACTTCACCTCTACCCTTGTTCCTCCAAATCCAACCCCCTGGTCAAATCCTCAGCTCTGTAGCGGAACACCTGCGGCAGCCTCCCTTCCCCCTCGGCCCCATCTCCAGCGGATCACCAGGCCTTGCCCTCCTAACCTCTCCACCTATTCATTCTTTTGTCCCAGCCCCCAACACCTGCAAGCACTCCCTAGGAATTCAATGGCTACTGAGACCAGGGAAACAAATAAGCTGACTCCAGACCTCCACCTCTCCCTCCATTCCTCCAAGTCCAACCCCCAGTTTCATCCCCAGATCTGTAGCAGACCTTCTGCTGTGACCTCTTCTCACTCTTTGCCCCCAGTCCCAGGGGACTAAGCATATCCTGGTGGAACACCCTGATTTCCTCCCTCCTGTGGACGCCCCTCACCTCCTCAAGCCCATCTCCATTTATACTTGTCAGCTCCCACTACCCAGAAACAGATTTTAATTGGAAGCCCCAGTGGCCAAATCTATCAAGACCACAGGAGAATTTCCTACACAGGCACAGCACTTTTTTAAGAACCAGAAAGGGAAACAGATGCCAAGAAACAAAACTAAGAAAGACAAGACCAGATCTCAGCACCTAGGACTAAGATGTTCCCAATTCCAGGTGCCTAGACCTAGAAACACACACACACACACACACACACACACACACACACACACACACACACACAATAACAGCCAGGACAGTGTGTCTCCACTAGAGCCCAGCTACTCTGACACAGCAGGCTCTAAATATTCCAACATAGCTGAAGCTCAGGAAAAAGACCTTAAAACAGCCTTTATGAATATAATAAAGGTCTTTAAAGAGGAAGTGAATAAATCCCCTTTAAAAGTCTATGAAAACCAAGCAGCGGGAGGAAATGACTAAAACAACACCTCAAGACCCAAACGAGGAAAAAAGAGTTAATAAAGAAAACCCAAACTGAGAAATCTGGAAATTAAAAATTGAGGACCTTGAATTTAGGAACCTGAGAAACAAGCTTTGGCAACAGAATACAAGAAATGAAAGAGTAAATCCCAGGCATTGAAGACAGGATAGAAAAAAGAATAGATATATTGACCAAAGAAAATATTAAAGCTCAGAAACTCCTGGCACAAATCCAAGAAATCTGGGACACGACAAGAACACCAAATCTCAGAATAATAGGACTGGAGGGAGGAGGGGCATCCTGATGAAAGTCACAGTAAATATTATCAACAAAATAATATAAGAAAAATTTCATAGCCTAAAGGAAGAGAAATCTATATCCTGTACAAGAAACATACAGAACCCCAAATACACTGGACAAGAAAAGAAAGCCACCTCTACTCAAAAGACTAAATGTACATAATAAAGACTATTAAAAGCTGCAAAGGGGGATAAGACCAAGTAACATATAAAGGCAGAGCTGTTAGAATTACACTTGGCTTCTCAATGGAGTCTCTAAAAGTCAGACGTCTTAGAGCAGTAAGACAACTAAAAGAGATCAAGGGGATGCAAGTTGGAAAAGAAGTCAAAGTATCTTTACTTGCTGATGATATGACAGTATACCTAAGTGACCCTTAAGACTCCATCAGGAAACTCCTATTGTAACACTTTAAGGAAAGTACCTGAATACAAAACTCACAGAAATCAGACGACCTCCTATATACAAATGACAAAGGGACTGAGAAAGAAATCAGGGAAACTTTGCTTTTTCACAATAGCCTCAGAAAATATACAATATTTTGGTGTAACTCTAACGAAGCAAGTGAAAGACTAGTATGATGAGAACTTCAAGTCTTTGAAGAAAGAAATTGAAAAGATATCAGAAAATGGAAAGATCTTCCATGCTTATGGATCAGTAGGATTAATACAATAAAAATGGCCAACTTACTAAAAGTAATCTACAGATTCAATGCAATCACCATCAAAATTCCAATACAATTCTTAACAAACCTTGAAAGAATGATCTTCAAGTACACAGGGAAATGCAAAAAACTCAGGATAACTAAAACAGTCCCGAACAATAAAACAACTACTGGCTGTATTACTATCCCTGATTTCAATTTGTACTACAGAACTATAGTAATAAAAACAGCATGGTATTGGAAAAATAGACACACTGATCAATGGAACTGAATTGAAGACACACCTTTAGACACCTGATATTTTATTTTTTAAAAAAAGCCAGAAACACACACTGGAAAAAAAGACAGCATTTTTAACAAGTGGTTCTGGTAAACTGGATAACTGTACTTAGAAGAATCCAAATAGATCCATACTTAGCACACTGTAAAAAACTCAACTCCAAGGCCAGGCGTGTTGGCGCACGCCTTTAATACCAGCACTCAGGAGGCAGAGGCAGGCAGATTTCTGAGTTCGAGGCCAGCCTGGTCTACAAAGTGAGTTCCAGGACAGCCAGGACTATACAGAGAAACCCTATCTCAAAAAAACAAAAACAACAACAACAACAACAAAAACCTCAACTCCAAATGACTCACAGACCTCAATATAAACCAGATACACTGAACCTAATAGAAGAGGAAGTGGGGGATAGCCTAGAACTCATTGGACAGGAGACAATTTCCTTAACAGAACACCATTAGCACAGGCACTAAGATCAACAATTATTAAATGGACCCTCGTGAAACTGAAAAGCTTTTGCACAGCAAAAGACACCATCTATGTGGAAAAAGAGGAACACTCCTCCATTGTTGATGGGATTTCAAGCTGGTACAACCACTCTGGAAATCAGTCTGGAGGTTCCTCAGGAAATTGGACATAGTATTACCAGAAGATCCAGCAATGCCTCTCCTGGGCATATACTCAGAAGATGTTCCAACTGGTAATAAGAACACATGCTCCACTATGTTCATAGCAGACTTATTTATAATAACCAGAAGCTGGAAAGAACCCAGATGTCCCTCAACAGAGGAATGGATACAGAAAATGTGGTTCATTTACACAATGGAGTAGTACTTAGCTATTAAAAACAATAAATTTATGAAATTCTTGGGCATCCTTAGTGAGATAACCCAATCACAAAAGAAGTCACTTGATATGCACTCACTGATAAGTGGATATTAGCCCAGAAACTTAGAATACCCAAGATACAATTTGCAAAACACAAGCAAATTAAGAAGAATGAAGACCAAAGTGTGGATACTTCATTCCTCCTTAGAATAGAGAAGAAGACACCCATGAAAGGAGTTACAGAAACAAATTTTGGAGCTAAGACGAAAGGATGGACCATCCAGAGACTACCCCACCCGGGGATCCATCCCATAATCAGCTACCAAACCCAGACACTATTGCATATGCCAGCAAGATTTTGCTGAAAGGACCCTGATATAGTTGTCTCTTTTGAGGCTATACAAGTGCCTGGCAAATACAGAAGTGGATGGTCACAGTCATCTATAGGATGGAACACAGGGCCCCCAATGCTAGAGAAAGTACCCAAGAAGCTGAAGGGGTCTACAATCCTATAGTTGGAAAAACAATATGAACTAACCAGTATCCCCAGAGCTCGTGTCTCTAGATGCATATGAGCAGAAGATGGCCTAGTTGGCCATCATTGGGAAGAGAGGCCCCTTGGTCTTGCAAACTTTATATGCCCCAGTACAGGGGAACGCCAGTGCCAAGAAGTGAGAGTGGGCAGGTAGGGGAACAGGGCGGGTGGGGGGGTGGTACAGGGAACTCTCGGGATAGCATTTGAAATGTAAATAAAGAAAATATCTTAAAAAAAGAAAGACACCATCGTTCAGACAAAGCGGCAGCCTACAGAATGGGAAAGAATCTTTACTAACTACACAATCGAAAATATATAAAAAAATACATTACAAGAAAACAAACAATGCAGCTAAAAATGGGTCTAAAGATCTAAACCGAACTCTCAAAAGATAAAATTAAAGTGGCTGAGAAACACTTAAGGACATTTTCAACATCCTTAGCCATCAGGGAAATGCAGATCAAAGCTATGAGATTCCATCTTACACCTGTCAGAAAAGCTAAGATCAACAATGCAAGTGACAGCTTATGGAATAAGGGGAAGAAGACTTATCCATTGCTGGTGAGAATACAAACATGTACAGTCACTATGCAAATCAGGGTGACAGTTCCTCAGGAAAGTAGGAGTTGATCTACCTCAAAATCCAGCTATCCCACTCTTGAGCATATACCCAAAAGAGACTTTATCCTACTACAGAGACATTTGTTCATCAAAGTTCTTTAGTGCTCTGTTCATAATAGGCAGAATTTGGAAACAACTTAGATGTCCTTCAATAGAAGAATGGATAAATGTAGTACATTTACCCAATGAATATTACTCAGCCATTTAAAAATGACATTATGAAATTAACAGGTAAATGGGTGGAACTAGAGGGAAAATCATCCTGAGTGAGGTATCTGAGACCCAGAAAACCCAACTACAATATGTAGAGCCACAAAGGGTTCAAGTAAGGTATCAAGGGACTATAGGGATAATATCCCTTTAGAAAAGGGAAATAGGATAATTATGGATGGATAGGGATATACTGGAATGGGAGAATCAAGCACAGAGGGAAGTGGAACGGTAGATGAAGGAGGGAATATGGGAAGAAACAACTGAAATTAAGGGCAATTTGAGGAGTAGTATGGGAACCTAATACAGTAGAATTATATTCCTATAATGTATATGTACATGAGGGGTTATCTAAATAAAATCGCCAAATAATGGGGGAGACAGAATTCTGCTGGATATTTCATGTCACCAGTGAAGCTTGCTAAGACTATAGTTTGCTTTCTTACAAAATGACAGCAAGGCCTCATTACTAAAAACAACACCTATGTGTTAAACATGGAGAAGCTGAGCTGGTGCCTACATAGAACTTTCTCCCCTGTGTTCCAGCAGCTTTGGAAGAGGAAAATACTCTGAAGTCTGCCAAAGGAGAAAAGTAAACACTAATTCCAGCTATAAACGCTTGGATCTATAATGGAGTTCTGCCTATAAGTTATGCTAGGGCAATAGGGGCAAAAAGCTTGTGTGTAGCAGGGGAGAAGATAACACTGTCAATATTGAGGGTCCCAGGGACTGAACACGGGTCATCAGACTCTGCATCAGGCACCTTACCCCTTTGCCATCTCCCTAAGTCATTTCTCACATTTTTAATGACTTCCTTCTCATTTGTCTGTATGTTCCTTTCTTTTTATATGTTTTCATAATCCAATTATTTGAATATCCTAAGTAGATAGCTTTATAGTATGATTTGAGGAATGTATTCATGGTATAGTTGTTAGGTTCTCTTATTAATAACTTTTGTATATTTTAAGATTTGAGTTTTCAGGCTAATTTCAAGTAAAACTTGATTTTCTATTCTTACATAGCTTTACTCATTAGTTTATGCCCCTGTGGTTATTAAATATTGATTGTTAACTTCATTGGATTCAGAAGCATCTAAAAAATTAGTAAAGTACTCAACTATGAACTGTCTATGAAAGAACTTCCGGAAAGGATTGAGTAAGGGGACAAAGACCTTCTCTGAACATGGATGATATCATGCCATCTTGTGGACTAGAAATGAGCCTGGAATAAGGTGGGGAACAGGAGTAAAGCAGTGGGGTCCAGGCTTGGGTTCTCACTCTCTGTTTCTGTCAGACAGTCAAGCCCCTAAAACCCCTAACCCACCTCCTCTCCTTCCTGAGATTCCTCCTTTTGGAATCAGTTTTTGAGAACTTTTATAAGTTGGTGATACGAGGTAGAGAAGACATAAAACAGTGTAAGCAGAGTATAACAGGTAACAGAAGTGGGTTTCCAGAAGGTGAAGACTGTATTTATGAGGCTTCAAATAGCAACTAGTCCTGTATTGAGAACTAGACTATTGAATGGGGTGCATTCAATCTGGCAAAGAATTGATCTGCATTTTATCTATATTCTAAGACTTTGTGGAAGACTGGGTTAAAAGACAATGGACTAATATGGCAGGGGAATTTTTATGGCATTCCAGTATCTGAACTTGGGAAAGGCTTGAAAAACTAATTTCCTAGAAAAGAGAAGCCTGTGTACAGTTGGAGCCAAGGAAATGGTAACTGCTTTAAAGCTTAGGGCCATTAAAATGAACTCTTAGTATTTTACATCACGGCAATAGGAAAGATGTCTTGAGGGAATCTGAGAAATTGGCCAGATCCTACCCATTTCCACATCAAGAATGCAAATGATTTCTTTTAATCACTGAAAATGCTGTTTCGAAAAGAGAATTGATAGGATAGGGTATACTTCCAGAAATATTCCCAGAGTTCATTGCTCGGGCACAAAGATTTATTTTGGAGGTTGTTGGGGCCAAAATAAGTCTTTTTCCAAGTTCTTTTGCACATGTGCTCTGTTACAGACACCAACGTCTAACACATATTCCATTTCTTCCTAAAATATTTTTTGCTTGCTCCAGTTTTCAGTACACTAGATGCCAGGATGGTGATGCTGGGTGTACTGGCTAGTTTTGTGTCAACTTGACACAAGCTGGAGTTATCACAGAGAAAGAAACTTCAGTTGGGGAAGTACCTCCATGAGATCTAGCTGTGGGGTATTTTCTCAATTAGTGATCAAGGGGGAAAGGCCCCTTGTGGGTGGGACCATCTCTGGGCTGGTAGTCTTGGGTTCTATAAGAGAGCAGGCTGAGCAAGCCAGTAAAGAACATCCCTCCATGGCTTCTGCATTAGCTCCTGCTCCCTGACCCGCTTAAGTTCCAGTCTTGAATTCCTTGGTGATGAACAGCAGTATGGAAGTGTAAGCTGAATAAACCCTTTCCTCCCCAACTGCTTCTTGGTCATGATGTTTGTGTAGGAATAGAAACCCTGACTAAGACAAATTGGTACCAGCATAGTGGGGTATTTCTGTGACAACCTGACCATGTTTGGGGGAGGACTGTGGAAGGACTTTGGAACTTTGGGCCAGAAGATCTATTCTGTGTTAAGAGGAAAGAAATTAGTGGTGATTAAGAAGGGACCAGCATCACTGAGGTGACATCTTCTGGGAAGTGTTTTCTGAAAGCACAAGGAAGCTATATTCTAGAGATAGCCATGGTTGTACCTTGTGCTATGGCTGGACTTGGTAATGTGTAAAAGTTACCTAGGTGGTACTGGTTCTGAAGGCATGAAGGGGTCATGCAGAGCAGCTGAGGCCACAGAAGCACTGTGAGAGGCCATAGAAGGCCATTGGTGAAAGTGCAGCCTCAGTTGCATTTGATGGCCCAGGACTGAAGGTGTCATGCAAGGGAGTTGAGACTTGGCACCATGAAGAGAGACTTTGAGGGGCTAGTGTTGAAGCCTAGTTATAGTGGAAGACAGTAGCATTTAGGAGATGCCAGTACTGTGAGATGACCACCAAGAACAGCAGCAGCAATAAAGTACAGACATCTGGAACCTAGAAGACAACGTGTGTGCTACAATGGGCATGGCTGGAGAAGTGACCCAAGCCCTTGGAGGAGCCCAGAAGATCGTGAGTTGGATCCCAGACATTGGATGGTTGGAGATTGAATTTTGCTTTTAATTGTGACTGTGTCCTGATAGTTTTCCCTCTTGAAGGAAGTTGGTTTTTTTTTTTTCTTTTTTTTCGGGACAGGGTTTCTCTGTGTAGCCCTGGCTGTCCTGGAACTCACTCTGTAGACCAGGCTGGCCTCGAACTCAGAAATCTGCCTGCCTCTGCCTTCCGAGTGCTGGGATTAAAGGCGTGTGCCACCACACCCGGCTTGAAGGAAGTTTTTTAGTGAGGCCCATAGTTAAGAGACTTTGAATTTTAAAGTACTTTGTATTTCAAAAGATACCGGTTATTTTAAAGGGACTGAACTTTTCTTTTCTTTTCTTTTTTTTTTTTTTTTTTTTTTTTTTGGCTTTTTCGAGACAGGGTTTCTCTGTGTAGCCCTGGCTGTCCTGGAACTCACTCTGTAGACCAGGCTGACCTTGAACTCAGAAATCCACCTGCCTCTGCCTCCCGAGTGCTGGGATTAAAGGTGTGCGCCACCACGCCCAGCTTGAACTTTTCATATGTAAAGACTGTAGGACTTTTAAAGTTATTTAGATCTTGGGGATGAGTAAGAACTAAGGGTTGAGGCTTACTAGTGATGGGTTTGTGTGTCAAGTTGACAAGAGGTCAATTGTACTGGCTAGTTTTGTGTCACCTTGACACAGCTGGAGTTATCACAGAGAAAGAAGCTTCAGTTGGGGAAGTACCTCCATGAGATCTAGCTGTGGGGTATTTTCTCAATTAGTGATCAAGGGGGAAAGGCCCCTTGTGGGTGGGACCATCTCTGGGCTGGTAGTCTTGGGGTTGTATAAGAGAGCAGGCTGAGCAAGCCAGGGGAAGCAAGCCAGTAACAAACATCCCTCCATGGCTTCTGCATCAGCTCCTGCTCCCTGACCTGCTTGAGTTCCAGTCCTGACTTCCTTTGGTGATGAACAGCTATATGGAAGTGTAAGCTGAATAAACCCTTTCCTCCCCAACTTCTTCTTGGTCATGATCTTTTGTGCAGGAATAGAAACCCTGACTAAGACACTGAGTTACTGCCACAAACTGCATTTCTAATTCCTTCTTGGTATTCAAAAAGATGCCTCTAGTTTTATTCATCAGTTTTGCAAAGTTTCTGGTATCATGAGTTTGTTTGTTTGTTTGTTTGTTTGTTTGTTTGTTTTCTTAGAGTGGGATCTATTGTCTTGTATGATGTATCTCGTTCTCTGTGTAGTTTGATTCACTATTCCTTATAAGTTTGGAGGCAATAGGAGGGGCTTTACCAAAATATGTGAAATCACCCTGCCAAATTGGATTGACTGCTTTATATGTATACATTTACCATATTTGTGCTGCTATGAATTGTCCTCTTGAGAATGACAAGGTAGATGACATGGTGTGAAATATGTACTAGACCAAAATCTGACACTCAGTGTACTCTCTTTATTTTTACAAGTCATTTTGAAAGGATCCCCGTAGGGAGACCTCCACTCAAGTCATGGGATATTGGCAAATCACATGAGGCTTTATTCGGGGAAAGCCAGAGATCTGGGGATGACTGGTATCCTGGAAGTGGATAGAAGAGTCAACCCCGAGGGAAAAGAGGACCCAGTTTTTATGGTTCCTCAAGGGGGAGAGAAGGAGGAGGAGGGAGTAGGGGATTTTTCTGATCTGACAATATCCATTCTTTCTACAGAAGAAATGGGTACACAGATTTTCATGCTCGGGTGCACAGGTACAAAGTGAAATCTACCACAAACACTTGGCAGTGAGCTGTATCTCAATCCATCAACCAAACCTCAAACACTTGGCAGTGAGCTATATCAGTTGGCAAATACATGCATTCAAAGAACAGTAGGGGCAAGCACACAGATTCAAGAAATGTTCAGGCTATTATGTTCAGTTATGTAAAGGCTTTCTGCTAATAGTGAAATCTCTTTTCCCAGTTTCAGGGTCTTTGTGACCTGTTACATTTTTCTCAGGATCTTTCATTTTAGTACCTAATGTTATATGCCTTTTTGCACTGGCTATGTGAAATTTTCCCCTGGTGATAGCTGTCTAGACAAGCCTTTTATTTGACCTAATATTGGTTTTGTTTCATAGAGTCTTTGCTTACCCATGACGATGAGGCCATACCTTTTGGAAAACAAGCAGTAAGAGACAAAGGAGTTATTAGCCCTCAGCGTATCTTATAAATGAAAAGCTATTGCAAATAAGTTAGTGTGTTTCTCCATAATTTCAGGACTTTTGAAGTGTTGGAATGAAAAAAGAGAAAATTTTGTCTGAGGCTTTTGATCTCATATTGCAGCGTTCAAAGAGCCTTCAAAATTAAAGATTAAAGTAAATTCTTAAGAATGTCAAGATTTCCTGGGCAGTGGTGGCGCGCGCCTTTAATCCCAGTGCTTGGGAGGCAGATGCAGGCAGACTGGTCTACAAAGGTTGTTCCAGGACAGCCAGGGCTACATAGAGAAACCCTGCCCCTAAAAAACAAAATAACAACAAAAAAGAATGTCAAGATTTCTTCATATAGTTGTAAAATAAGTTCTTTTAATTTTCCAATATGACTTATGTATGAAACATTCATCGTTCAAAATTTAGGTTTCAGGCTGGGTAGATGGCCCAGTGGTTAAAAACACTTGCTACTCTTTCAGTGAACACAAGTTTGGCTCCCAGCATCCATGTAGAGTGGCAACTACAGTCCCAGAGACTCCAACACTGTCTTTTCACAGGCACCTACACACATGTGCATATACATGCACACGTGCACATACATGAACATGTGCACATACATGCACACACACACACACACACACACACACACACACACACACAGAAATAAAATTTTAAAAAAATTTAAGAACCCCTATTTCTCTTCCAAAAAGCATAAATAAGATCTTATATTTATGGAACTTCATATGTCAAACATTAAAATTAGGTTTTGATATAGCTAATTAATTAACATCATTTGTTGAATAATTATATTATTTCATTTACTATCAATGACTAAATGGGGTAAGTTTCTTATGCATTATGAATGAGGAAACAGTATGGTATGGCAGAAATAAGTTGGAAAGTAAAATGACAATAATTTATTCTCAATGCCTACTGTAGTTTGCTACATGCATAGCTTCAAACATACCTATAATGTGTTCAAAATTTAATTCTGTTGTGATTTTCTTGCAGTTGTTGTCTTGTTTATTTATTTATTATGTGTTTATGGAGGTGGTGGTGTTCAGAGTGCCTCAGCACACATTTGTGTGGAGGTTGTAGGTCAACTTTGTGGAGTCAGTTCTCTCCTTCAATCATGGGAATCTCAGGGTTCAGACTCAGGTCATCAAATTTGTAGGCAAGTGCCACTGAGCCATCTTGTCAGCCCCAAACCCAGTCAATTGTGGTATATAGGTAGAGAGAAAGCATCTAGGAAATTGAACTTCAGTCATATTGCTAGAAAGAGAAACTAATAGAAAGAATAACTGTTTGTAAATGCTTTTTTTGGTATCCAAAAAAATTGAGGGAAACTCGTTACTATTTGTGCTTTGTTTAATGCTCAACTTCATTAAATTCAGATAGCTCATAGCCCAGATGTCTAAACTATTTGTAAACTACTTTTTCTGGTCTTCTAAACATTGGCTATCTATTTGATGAATTGGATTCCCTAAAAGCTGTAAACCTTAATTATAAATTTAATGTGGCTTTTTGGGAAACAAGTCAAGCCATTTGCATAGCATATTAAAGTGTACACAAATCCAACAATTAAAACTATTCCCTATCCTTTTAAGCCTATTATAAAGTACAAACACAGTAGAATTAATTTACTTCTCTTTATTCTTGCCCTTGGACTATTCCTCCTTCGTTTAATGTGGTATCTGTTTTATTTTTGTCTTTTCAGGTTTTTATTCAACTATCTAGAAAAGACACCCAGGACTTGCCAAGGTAAAAGAATAAAACTAATTTGGGGGACTTATTGATATTGAACTGAGTGTGGTGGGTTGGGGGCCTTTTAATAGCAACATTTCATTTGTTATCACTTAGAGCTTCTTCTTTGTTACTTGGTTTTATAAAAACTGAAGCATTCTTTAATGTATGAATATTTAGTGATTCCCATTATCCTGACCTCTTACTATTCCTAGTCTTCTAGCATTATTCAAATTTTCATATTCATTATGTGCATTTCATTTTAATTTGCATACATTTATAGATGGATTGAATTTTTTGATTATTCTCTTCTTGAAAAAAATGTTTTCATCTATTGCATTTTTTTCTACCTAATTATTATGTGTACCAATCAGTGTTTGCCATTCTTACAAGTTCATAGTTATCTGGGTGCTAGTCTATGCATGAATTAGAAACAAGAGTCCCTTTCTACAAGTATGTGATTTGTGGTACTTGATGAATAAATGACTCTTGTGTATGAATTAGAAAGAAGCACCTCCTGCATATTGACACAGTCCCAGAACTGGGGTACCTGGTTTTGAAAACCAAGAGTGGACAGATTTTCATGTTCTGTTCTTGGGCACCCTTGAACTTAACACAGTCTATGTAGTCATACATAACAGCCACTGATAGGGTTCTTGTTTTCCTGAAACAATTCATTATTAACTCATTACTTTATTTTATTCTTTCCTGCTTGGCCACAGATAGAAACAAGTATATATGTACATTTGCATATACTTAAAATAAATATTCATGCATTTTGCTATATAAAAGTAACAAACCTTGAGTACCCTGAAGTATTTGTTCTTTCCATGAGTTTTGGAAATCATTTACACAGTCTTTTACTGACTAAAATAGTTTCAATTCATGACAATGTGTGTGGTCAAAAGTTCAAATTTAGTAATGGAAGCCCCTTGAAGGTGGTTTTCTAATCTTTAAATGCTACCTCTGATATTTTTGAAACAATTCAGGAGCTTTGTAATAACATAGGGATTTACTTGGATTTTTTTTCAGGACCTAAAACTTATCAGCTATCTCCTTTACCAGTCCTGTAAATGGAAAGCAATATCAGGGCACAGGGATGCTTTGAATATTAAAGGCCTTTTGGTGGCTCACACCTGTAATCCCATCAAAGGAAGTCTAGTGAGATGGCTCAATAGATAAAAAAACACTTGGTGCCAAGCCTGATGACCTGAGTTCCGGAGGGCAGGAACTACTTCCTGCAATTGTTCTCTGACCTTCATTCACACACACATACACATGCATACACAGTGGTGAACTGGTTTCATTAAAAACACAATTGAGTCAGGTGTGGTAGCTCACACCTTTAATCCCTGCACTCAGGAGGCAGAGGCAGGCGGATTTCTGAGGACAGCTTGTCTACAAAGTGAGTTCCAGGACAGCCAGGACTATACAGAGAAACTTTGTCTGGAAAAACAAAAAACAAAACAAACAAAACAAACAAACAAACAAAAAAACCCACAATTGAGCTCCATTCTCTAAAGATAAAAGAAACATGTTGCGGCTGCTGGAGCGAGCAGGGATGGCCGGAGCAAGTGGGGGCCAGAGCGAGCGGGCCGAACGGGACGGCCGGAGCAAGAGGAGCCGATCTGAGCGAGCGGGGCCGACTGGAGCGAGGGGGGGCACTTGGAGCGAGGGGGGGGTGTACCGGGGCGGCCGGAGCTAGCAGGGCTGGCCAGAGCAAGCGGGGTTGACCGGAACAAGGGGGGAAAAAAAAAGAAACATTCTGTAACAGTACAGCCTACCTTTAGGGAATAATGGACTGCTGAAAGCTCAAATGTTGCCAGGATGTCTAGAATTGGCACAATCTGAATATTTCAGGTACTATCCCATGCTTTCTCCAGGTTGGTACCCCACTGTGAAAGGGATCCATTTCTGTGGAGGTGAAAGCAGCGGTTCTTGAGTCTTAAAAGATGAGTAGGAGTCCAGCAAGACAATCAGTGAATAAAGGTGTTTTCTGTTCAAACTTCATGACTTGAGATATGTCCTTGGAATGAGTATAGAGGTGGAAGGAGAGAATCAACTCCACAAAGTTGTCCTCTGACCTCTGCAGGCATACCATGGCATGCATGCCCAACTCCCATCTCTCTCTCTCTCTCTCTCTCTCTCTCTCTCTCTCTCTCTCTCTCTCTCTCTCTCTCTCCCTCCCTCCCTCCCTCCCTCCCTCCTCTCTCTCCCTCCCTCCTCTCTCTCTCTCTCTCTCTCTCTCTCTCTCTCTCTCTCTCTCTCTCTCTCTCACACACACACACACACACACACAATTAAGTGTAAAAAGATGAGTAGATATTAGCTAAACCAAGGTACTCTGGTATAGGTCATTCTAAGCAGATCTTGATCAAAGGAACATAGGAAGAAGATAGGCAGAGTATATAGTGAAAAATCCTAGCAGGTTTGTATTTCTGACATATGAATCATAAAGCAGTGATGCTAAAATGATAATTATGATTTGGATTCTGTATTGTGATATAGAAACAGTACAAATTACTATAGTGAATAAAGGCACATTCTCTGCATAGCTTTGAAAGTAACTTCACCATTATCTAGCTGTGTGATTTCTTTTTAGAACTTTTTTTTACTACATAAGAAGAGAATGATTGCTATTTCATAGAGTAATTTTTGGCATAGAGTTAAATCATGTAGCACACTTAGAGCATCAATAAATATTGACTGTTCATACTATTATTAGCTATTATAGTGGTACAATAAGAAGTCATTCTAGAAGCTTGTATGAACAAGAAAATGGGAATGCATAGGAATCCATGCTCTTTAGCAGCTCCCATGAACATTTGTTGGAACCTTTGTGATATGACCATATATAATGGTTTTAGTGAAATCATATTATTTATACTTGTTTTTGGAGACTTGCCAAATGGCAACTTCTTGTTTGTACTTCTTGAAAATTTCCTTAACATGAAGCTACATGAAAGGTAGGTTCTCACATGATTTAGCAAACCTTTGATGGTCTGCTCTTTAGAGTATGACTGAGAAGCCATAGTCTAAGAAGATAAGCTGGAGAAGTAGAGGCCAGCTGATTCTCAGAAAATGATTGAAAATAGCACGAGTATGAATCCAACAAGGGGAGCCTTTTCACAGGTACAGTTATTTTCTATGACTCCGGTTTGTGCCTTCAATATCCAAATATATTTAATGAAATCAGCAGGCCATGGGGATTGTGTAAGGCTACAGCAAGGCAGTAAATCTAGTTATCCTTTACTTATGTAGGTATACGGTTCCAATGACTCTGTAAATGTCAATTCCCATATCTGTGACTTTGGGTTAATGCTATGTACCATGTTATCTTGCAGAGCTATCAAAACATCATTTGTGACCAACTGTGAGAAAAGACTTGGAAAAATCTGAAAGCAGTTTTTCCTAATAAAATGATCGTCTTCGTTACTCTCTTGAGCTGTGTCCCAGTAAGCTGTGGCTTCTCTGACCAGTGAAGTATCAGTGTCCTTGTGTCAGCTCTTCCAGCAGGCCTATTGATAGTTGCACTGGACAGGAGACATTTTGCATTAAAAAGTGTCTCAGCAATAGCTTGGCAAAGTTCCAGAGACTTTTATCTATTTGGAAGTTTACCTTCATCCATCTCTTCAGTAAAGATGGATGTAAAGGTAAAAAATCGGGACTTCTGGTACAGTCTCCATGGCCAAGTCCCCGGGATGCTGGATTGGGACATGGGGAATGAATTTTTCCTGCCTTGTACCATGGATCAGTGCTCTTTCGCTGAGCAGAGTCTGGCCAAATATAAAATCCAACTGACAAAACCACCTGTACTGCCTCAGAAGAAGAAATCCAGTTTTGATGATGATGGTCCTCCTGCTGAACCCAGCTTGTGGATGTGGGTGAATCCCAACATTGTGTGCCCCATCAACAGCAAGGAGGCTCCAAATCCCATTCATAAAATTCTACCAAGTGCACCATTCCCACAGACTGGCCAGTTTGACTACTTAGGGACCCAGAGAATGGTACAATCCCTGTCTGTTCTCCACACTGAGCATCATCAGCAACAAAAGCTGCTCATTTACTCCACTGCCCCTGATTTCATAGAAGAGGAGACTAAGGAACAGGAATGCACATCTTCTAAGAAGTACTCCAAGAAACACGCAGTGTGCCATGGCCCTCACCGGGAGAAGGAGTCCTGGCCACGCCCTCCACTCAACTACAGCCATCTAGTTGCTCTAGCATTAAAAAGCAGCCCTTCTTGTGGCCTCAATGTGCAACAGATCTACAATTTTACTCGACAACATTTCCCCTATTTCCGGACAGCACCAGAGGGCTGGAAAAACACCATTCGCCACAACCTCTGCTCCCTGACCTGCTTTGAAAAGGTGCCAGTTGACCTTGAAGATGAGCCAGATGGAAAACCCCGCTCTTTCCTCTGGAAGCTCACTGATGAGGGAAACCGATTCTTTCAGGAGGACACCCGTGTCTTGGCCTATGCTCGAAGGGAGAGCATCAAACAGAGCATGCGCCAACCAGAGCTGATAGACCTCCTCTTTCATCTTTAATGTTTTCTTCTTTTCTTATGTGTGTGTGGTATGTGTGTGTGTATGCATGCTTGTATGTATGTGGGCATACATGTGCACATGTGTGTGGAGGCTCAAGTTGATATTAAGATTTTTTCCTCCATTGCTCTTCCACCTCATTCTTCGAGGCAGGGTCTTACAGTGAAACCCAGAACTCATAGATACTGTGAGCCTCACTAGCCAGCTTGCTCTCAGGATCCCCTGTCTGTGCATGCATTCCAAGGCTGAGATTGTAGGCAGGTCCTCATGCCCACCCAGTTTGGTTCTGGGGATCTGAATGCAGGTCCTCTTGCTTGCATGGCAGGCACTTTAAATGCTGAGCCATTTTCCCAGCCTCCTCTTTCATTTTTGAAAGACAACTGCTCACTTTCTGGAACACTGCCCTGCTTACCGTGCTGAACTAATTTTTACTCATCCGTAATCCTGTTTGTTTGGCACCAAGCCTGTCTTTAGCCACTGTTAAGTAGTCAGAGGTGACTACAGGGGAGGCAGAGATTAAATCCAGATGTAGAATGATGGAAAATTATACAACAGCTGCAATTGTTCTACACTTTGAACAGAGGCAGAAAGTCTTAGGAACCATGGCAAGCATTCTAAGGATAGAAGAGTATGTTACATCTATTGGAGCAAACTCTGAAATTTAAAGGACGGATATGAAATAAACCCAGGATATGGGCAACATCCGCTGCCATGTGAAGGTATATATGTATAAAGTGAACTAAGTTTGATGTTTAAAGTATGGAGACTCAAATATCCCCCTCTACCATTTATCTTTTGCATCTTCTTTTGAATTGACCCATTGTATCCATCAGAGCTTCACTTTTCTTTCTAGTCCTAGACTTAAGAGCTTTGTTCTCTTGCTATCCAGTTCCAGCAATGACAAATGCAGGCAGCTGTTACTTGTTTGAATATTGAAAGTCCTTACATTGATGTGTATTAACCCTAAGCTTTTTGATGACAATGCATTGGTGCTCATTTGTGTTTTTCACCAAACATTATCTGAGGAACTGTAAGGTCCATCTTAGGTGTTAAAAAATAGAAAGCAAACACATATTTGTAAGGCATCGATATTTATCTGTGATAAAACAGAGGTGCGAAGTTGCCATGGAAATGGTGAGACATCCTTCCTGGAAACAGGAAAGCATTAAAAATGAAGTGCCTTTTGAGCTAGATTTGAAGAACAAATAGGAATTTGCTGAGCACATAATCTGAGAAGAAACATTATACAGGGAACAGTGTGAATAGCATTAACCAGGTGTTTGATGCATTCTAGGAAGACAGCTACACTAGGGTCAGGAGCCACTGTAAGAAAGGTAACCAAACTGCTTTTAAGTTGTGCTTACATGTTAACTAATAGACATAATTTGAGCATTGCTAAAAAGCACAAACAAAATACCAACATAACAAATGTTTCAGCCTTTGGCTTTCTAATTTTAAAATTTATTATTTTTTTTGTAGACACTAAGTTCATGAAATGTAAACATAGTTTTTGCCTTTTGTCTTAATTCGTTTTTAAATGTATACCAACACTTAGAAAACAGCTGTTAAGTTTGTGTTTAGTTGCCAAACATTCAATGAGAATATAATATCTGTACCATACAAAAGCAGCTAATTTAATATGATCACAACAAGGGAGAATTTACTTTTTTTTTTTTTTTTTTTTTTTTTTTTTTTGAGACAGGGTTTCTCTGTATAGCCCTGGCTGTCCTGGAACTCACTTGGTAGACCAGGCTGGCCTCGAACTCAGAAATCCGCCTGCCTCTGCCTCCCGAGTGCTGGGATTAAAGGCGTGCGCCACCACGCCCGGCGAGAATTTACTTTTTAATGGCTTATCACAACAGATACAAAACTGTTTAGGTTTAAATGCAAAGGCTGCATAATTCAGCAAAATCATTTCCAAAAGTAATTGTAAATGTCATTTCTGTATCATAGTTACTTTGAAAATGTTGACAAAACAGTCTGGAATTAATAAAATTTTCTACCTAATAGAGTTGATATTTATTTCTTGGTTTTTCACAAAATTAACTCTAAAACTCAGAAGACTTTTTTTAAGTATAAACTTGATTCCTAATGTATCCATTCTGTAATTTTACAAATTGCATTCTTCATATACATTCTGTACATTTCCTAACAAGGGAAACCTTCATTTTCAGAACACAACCATGCTGTGTGCATGCAAGCTGACAATTTTGGGCTTTTCATCTCTCGAGTTGTTCTGTCCTTTTCTCCTGCTCTGGTTCTATGAGTGACGCAGTAAGTAGTCACAGCACTTATTCACTAGTCTCTGGTGATTCAGGGATTACTGAACTGGTGTTATTAATCCAAGCCTTTTGAAGTTAAACAGAATGGAAAAAAAGATAAATGGTTCTCATAGGATTATGTTCTAAACAAATGTAATCTATAGTTTTCTTTTGTCTCAAGTACTGCGTGCGCGCGCGCGCATGTGTGTGTGTCCACATGTATATTGATGCCTAAGTTTGATATTGGAAATTATCCTCAATCACTCCCTCACCTTATACACTGAGCTATAGTCTCTCAGTCAAATCCAGAGATCACAAATTTGGCCAGCCTTGCCTGCCAGGTTTCTCTGGGAATCCCTTCTCCAGCTTCTGAGGCTGGAATTATAGGCAGGATGCTACACCCATCTGGCATTTCTGGGGATTCGAACCCTGGACTTAGCCCTGCCTATATCAGCAAGTGCTTTAATGAATCTGGCTCAGTAAGAGTGACTGTGAATCAAGCCCACTTTGTGCCATGCATATACTCTAGTGTATGTGTAATGTAACATAGCAGGGATGGCACCTTCCTAAACTAGGAAATGAGGTTTGCCCAGGGGCATGACAGCTGCATGTAGACCTTTGCAATTGCCAAGACTGAATGCAGAGGCCCATGAGACTTTCACCATCCTTCCCTACTGCACTGTATTCAGGTGCCTCTTGGTAGGATAACAGGGGATGTCATGGTTCCCACTGCTTCCCTGCCCAGAGGAACATGCTGAAGGGGGTCTTGAGCATTGTCATGGCTCTAGCCATCAGTGTAACAGCCAGGGACACAGGGCCAAAAAGAAGCTCTCTTCCTGCTCTTGGGTGTACACTGAGTCAAGCAGCTTCCCAGAGGAAAAAGACATACTACAACACTCAAGCTAGGATACTCCTGCATCTGCCTCCTTAGCAGCTGCAATGACAGCCAGGCTTATCTCATCAGCTAGAATAACTTTTTCAAGTGAGTACATTATCTTGTGCTATGTCAGAAACTCTGGGGAAATGAAGTTCAGAATCCTTTGTGAGAGTTACAAGTTTCTATGAGGAAAATACATAAGCATGAATACGGGCTGGGTCCTTTTCTACTCCTATGGGGTATATGTAACACCTATGTTTTTCCCAGTGCAGTATCTTTTCTCAGAACACTTTACATAGATGAGGTGGGGTTTCATACTATGTATCAGCAGAATGTTTCTTTTTCTGTGTCCTTTCAGGTACTTACAATTTTATGTCTCAGGGTCCTCAGACATTCAGAAGTAAGAGCACATTGAGTCTTTTGGGCCAAAAGCCATTCTGCCTTAGGTCAATTTTTTTCTTTGTAACAAGATGGTGTCATAGGTAAGAGAGGTTAACAAAGCTCATTTGGAATTGTTCTTCATACATCTAGTGATTGGCATATAAGCAACTACATTCACTGTTCTCAACATCAGATTACTATCTATAAAATACATGTGTAATGTGACACTCCTTAGAGGCCCCAACATTTTAGCACATGTACTCTTAAACTTGTCCTACTTACAGTTAATATCTGTCTTTCTCTTTGAAATATATTTGCCTTAGTTTCTTTGCTGTACCTGTGCTAAAACACTGTGGCAAAGCAACTTTTTTAGGGAGAGAGGCTTCATTTTGTTGTGTTTGGCTCATTGTTCCGTGGTACAGTCTATCATAGCAGGGAAGTCACAGTAGCAAGAACTCCACCGAGCTACTCATATTACCTCCGTATGTGTAACAGGGAATAGTAAATGCATGCATGCTCGTGCTTAGTTCACTTTCTCCACTCTGATAGTCCAAGATATGCTGCCTAGGGAATGACCCCACTCACTAATGTACTAGTCTTCCCAGCTTGATTATTAATTAATTAATTAGATTAGATTAATCCCACAGATATGCTCAGAGGTCTATCTTCCAGGTGTTCTACATTTTTTTCAAGTTAACAATTAAAACTAACCATTGCCAGGCTATATGTATTTATAGTATATACAATGAGATGGGGTGATGTTAATTTTATTAAGACTGTAAATCTTCAGATTAGGTTCAATAAAATCAAGACAATATATGTAGCAAAACCATAAAAAAAAAACAACCACATTACTTAGGACTAGATAAACTTATGATAAAAATAATAGTGAACTGAGATTTACCCAAATCCAGGATAGTAATTACACCCAGGGAAGAAGATGAAAACACTCCAAGGATATTAGTAAGTTCTTATACTCAAGGGCCTAGAGGGTGAATGGGTATTTTTTGTTCTCTAAGTTAAACACAAAATTACACATATATTTCAATAAATAGAAATTTTATGAAATTCTTCCATTCTCCCCAAAGAGTATTCCTCTCTCTTTTTTTTAATTTTCAGGAATAGCATGAGACAGAAGACTATATTTTTTTCATTAAGTGTTTAGTAGACCTTTCCCATGAAGCTATCAGGTCCTGGATTTCACCTTTGTAGGTCATATTTGAGTATTTATTCTCCTTTCTTTTTAAGAGGTTAGTTCTTATGGTCTGTTTCCTCATGCTTCTGTTTTGGTAGGTTGTGAATTACTAAGAATATCTTCTTTCTTGCTTTCTTTCTTTCTTTCTTTCTTTCTTTCTTTCTTTCTTCCTTCCTTCCTTCCTTCCTTCCTTTCTTCCTTTCTTCCTTTCTTTCCTTCTTCCTCTCCTCTTCTCTTCTCCCCCTTCTCTTCTTCTTCCTCTCTCTCTCTCTCTCTCTCTCTCTCTCTCTCTCTCTCTCTGTCTCTTCTTTTTGTCAGTCCTGCTTGGCTCTTTTCTAATGGGAAACAAAGGAGCAGGGAGAAGGGAGGTGGGGGAGGAGGGGAGCTGGAATGAGTGGAGGGAGGGAAGGCTGTAGTTGGAATGTATTGTATGAGAGAAGAATACATACAAAGAAAAAAGAAAAAAATAAGAAGGATTTACCCATTTTGTCCTGGTTATTCAGTTTATTGTCCTTAAATTGCTCATGGCAATCTCATATAAGCCTTTGAATTTCTGCAGGTGGCAGGTGTAATTGTTCCTGTTTCCTTCACAATTTGAGGGTTTGGGGCGGGAGGGGGATTTTTTTTTAATTAGCCTAGCTAAAGGATTGCCACTTCTACTTATCTTTTAAAAGCTATTCAGCTTGAGCTTTGTATTGGTTTTGCTTATCTCTATTTCAACACTTCACTCTGATCTTTACTGGATGGGAATATCTCTTTAACTCTGGACTTTATTTTTTATTTTTAGTTACTTGAGAAGGAGCATTGTTCTGCTTCGTTAATTTGAACACTTTCTCTTTGAACATAGGCATTTTTGCTATAAACATCATTTTACCTTTCTCTTGTAATTTCCTCTTTGTTCACTGGCTATCCATGAGTATATTGATTAATTTTCACAAGTTTATGGATTTTACAACTTTACTTCCATTACTTATTTCTAGTGTTATGGCATGGTGATCAGAAAAGAAACTTAATAACAATTATAATCTTTAAATTTCTTCTACTTTGTGATATAATAATATCCTGGAGCATTTTCCAAGTGGAATTGAGAAAATGTCTATTGTGCTCTTTTGTGGAATACTCTAGATATGTCTATCAAGTCCATTCAGTAGAAAGTGTATTTTAAGTATTACTGAGTTTGTCTAGATGTTTGTTTATTTGTTTTGTAAGTGTGGTATTGAAATTCCATTCTATAACATATTAGAGTTTTTCACTTTACAGCCAGAATATTTATTTTATATAATTGGGAAATATTATATTGGATACATATGAACTTAACAACTGTTATATATTCTTGAGGAGTTGATGCCTCTATAATAGAATGGCTCTTTTGTCTCAGACTTCAAGTCTAGTTTATCAGATACTAGTATAGCCATTATTCTGTTTGCATGGAACCTCACATGTTAAAATATCACTTATTAAGTACCAGTTATAGCTAAGCCACTATATGGGGCAATTTTCTTTCATGGTCTAGTTCAATCCTTAAAACATCTGAGCAAGTTGTTATTAAAAAGGTTTTATACTAGAGGAAAATGAGGTTCAGAGAATTCTAATAATTTGTTTAAGGCCTGATGTTTTATCAAGATCTCAGTATCCAAAATAGCTTCTACTACTTAAACTTAAATATGAAATTGAGTTCAAGCATCCTTTCCTACTACTCTGATATAATACAATGAGCAAGACACCTTAGAGCAGGAAGAGATTATTTGGGTTCTGGGTCCAGAGACATAAGACTCCATCACAGCAGGGAAGCATGGCAGCAAGCAGCAGGCATGACAGCTGGATCGGGATGCTGAGAGCTCACATCTTGAAACACAAGCATGAAGCAGAGACAACAATGAAATGGTGCAGGTTTTTAACTCTTCAAAAGCTGCTTTCAGTGGCTATATTTCCTCCAATAAGGCCACACCTCTTAAACTTCTCCAAACAGCACCTTCAGTTGGGGGAACAAATGCACACATGAGCCTTTGGGGAACATAGTTCTTCAAAGCATCACACTATTTCACTAAAAGCAATCTCAATTTAGCTTTTTCCCCACTTCTTCTGCCTTTAAGAAAATCCAAATCTATAAAGTCTTTATATTTTTCCTTATCCACAGGAGCATCCACTGAACATGTGAAGATAAGTGTTTATAAATTCCTGACTCCTTATCCTTATCCTTGTTTCCTACTTAACCTTCAAAAGCCCTGGAAGAAGATTCAGAGGTCATACCTAGCCTGTCTTATAATCATCTCCACTAAGGTTGTTGATTACATTTAGAGCAAAAAACATACCCCCAAACCAATCCATGCATGTGTGCCATACTATCTTACTATTTCCAACCTTAATTGTTCTTTTAGTACAGAACAGAAATCCTTGTGGCATGCTTCTTTATGCTATTCTTTCGCTTATCCTTCAAATGGTTAACATCTCAGCCAGTTTCCCAAAATGATCTTGCTTTTTCAACACTGATAGTAGACACCACCTATCATCAACTTCTAGAGACTGCTTTGTGTCTATGCCTGCTCTTGTCTCCTACTCATGGCTCCATAGAAGTTTTGTCTTCTATCTATAAAGAATGTTACTAGCTGTGCTCTGTCTTCCTCTCCTTCTCCTCTCCAGAAATTTTGTAGCAATCATTTCCTCTCTTTTCATTGGCTTTACTTCCTAAAAATATTTGGGCATGCTCATTCTCAAAATACACTCATGTGTTGTGGATATTAAAGAACTATCATTCATTTTCTCCTTTCTGTTATTAATCAGAAATTCCTTAACATATTTGTTCCTATCTTTATAAAAAAACAGTACTCAGTGAATATCGAGTATATACCCATATTCTGGTCTGTGAACCTAGTGTATAGGAGAACATTTTTCAAAAGTAAGTGCTTGTCCTTATAGCGTTTAAATAGAAATCCTGCACTCAGAGATCAAATAAACAAGATTATTGCCATGTCAGTAAGTATTATACTCTACACAAAGAACTACAGGCAACCAAGGAATGCCCAGAGCAGGAGAAATACCAACTTCTCAGCCTGAAAACATATAAATGAGATTATTATACAGACTGAGCAGGTTATATTAGGAATATATATGTATATACATATATGTGCATATAACAACAACCAATGAAAAACGAAGCCATGACATTGAAAGAGCAAGGAGGGTTGTTTATTTGACAAGGTTTCGAGGGAAGAAAGGGAAAGAAGAAATGATGTGTCTACAGTATAATCTCAACAACAAAAGAAAAACTACAAAGGAATATTATGAATTAAAAAGTGTATGACAGAAAATAACTACTGCGGGTCCAAAAGACTATTGTACTCTAATAGAGTGTGGGTCGGGAAGACCTCTAGAGGACATTACCTATAAGCTGAGAAAGTTGAGGCCATCAACTTTGAATGGCAAATTCAGTCTTTCAAGGGAGCATCAACCTATGCAACTCCTTTTCCCAGCCTATTTCCTTGGTGTCACATTTAAAAGAGTTCCAAGCTTAAGAAGCTCTTAGGTCATTGAGGTTGGAACTTACTGCGTTGAGATTTGAGAGCTGGTTGACAAATCACTTCTTTTCCACATAAAACTCTGTATGTAGCAAGTATCTCATGGTCATCAGAAAATTTAAAATTATGTTTGCAACTTTTAAAAGTTAAGTGGTGGACGTGTTAAACCCTCTGTGTGGTTCTGGTCCTGGCAATAACAACTTATTGAGAGTTTTCTACGGGAAAGACAGTTTAAAACACTTTAGATGTATTGCTTTTTTAATTACTTGAACTGTCATAAGGATTAACGGGAAGAAAAGTTACCATAAATGCAAAAATTCACAGGGCCCTAATCATAAGGAGTCGTGAAAACGGCTAGCTGGCAGGTGCTGAAATTGCAACCTTCTCCTTTAACTCGGAGCAGCGAGTGGGCGGGGCCGCGTCCATCAGTTTCTAGGTGCCCGCAGGCCGCCCTGAGGGCCAATGGCGCGGAAATGAGAGCCCGGGCCACGTGATGGCGGGTGGCACTCTGGCTTTCCTAAAGCAGTCTCTATGGTATTCTTCCAAGCAAACCCAGGGCCCCCCCAGAAGGGTAGCGGCACGTGACAGGCCCTGGGACTACGGCAGGTTCCCACGTGATCCTGGCCTGCAGTAGCGTGGTTGCGGTGAGGCTCTGGCGCTCCTGAAGGGCGGGCGCGGAAGTAAGAGCATCCTCAGGCGGACCGTGACTGGCAGCGAGGTCGGGAGGAGCCACCAGGCAGTGACCGCTTTGCTTCTGCAGCTGGGCTCAGCTCATTCCGTTATCTCAGCCTTTGCAGTCTGTACAGAAGCTGACCAAGTTACCTTTGGGTCTTGAGACCTTGGCGAGTGAGGCCCAAACTCGGGACCAACTCCTCATCCACCTTGCCCTCCCTCTCCTCCATCTCTTCCTTTGCACTCACCGAATTGAATCGCTTGCTCCTTTGGGCTGGCCTCCTCGGCTGTGCCTGGAGACTAAGTTCGGGTCGGTAAAGGTAACTGTGGGAAAAGCGGCCCCCCAGTGGACAAAGGCGGAGGCAGGGATAGATCAGGCCCCGCGGGCCCTGGGTGCTGAGCATAGGCAGTAGACGAGGTGAGCCAGAAGAACGGTACTGCGGATTTAGAAGGCACTGTGAAGGACTTGTTGCGCGATGGAAGAATCTGACTCTGAGAAAAAGACGGAGAAAGAGAATGTGGGCCCAAAAGTGGAGCCTCCTCTAGGAGAGCCGGAAGGATCGCTTGGGTGGGTAAAGGGGATTATGTTGCACCTGGGAGGGAGGGCATGCTAATTGTAAAGAGTATTGTGAGATGCAACAACCCCTAACCTGCAGTGATGAATTGCTTTAATTTACCAATATGGTTGATTGATATCATGCCCTTGATGACGGAAAACAGAATAGAAACACCCTTTGCATGGATGTGAGATTCCTAGTTTATGCGTAGTGTTCTAATTGAGATAGTTCTGAGTTGTTTTGTGTTTTCTATAAAGGTTATTTGATGCTATAAAAAGGAAAGGACAGACATTTGCTGACCAATGACGTATAGTGTGATATGCCTATTTGAGAACTGCGTTATATGTACTTTGTGCCTTTAATGAATGAAATACAGCTTGGAAGGACGATTGAAGGTCCAAAGATGCTTCTAGATTTGAAAAATAAGGAGATGAATTTAAAAAATAGTATTCAGATTATGAAAATATTGTTTGAGTTATAAAAGTACCCAGAGTGTTGCTTCAGCTTTATGACAAAATACCAAATCTTGGTTTATATTCCTAAATATGTCTTCCTAGGAAGCATCTCCTGAGCTGATGAAGGAAACAGGGAGCATAAACCCACCTTTATAATCTAGGAAAATGAAGACTTCTGAAATGAGGTCTCATCCATACTTAACTGTTTTAAAGAATATTCATCTGCATCTTTCTGTTTACTTGCCCCCCCCCACCCAAGGCAATTAGATCACAGAAACACTGTCTTTTGGTTTATATCTACAGGTGGGCAATGCCAAATGCAGCCATGAAGAAAAAGGTAAGATGTGTTAGGTACATCAGTAATGTGAAGGAAAAGGTAAGAAGCTGCAGTTCAGGAAATCTGGCTTTTTCTGGACTATGGCAAGAATCTATGTGGTCTTTGAGACACTCATACCTTTATTTACTGTCAGATTTACTTTGTCTAAAGTTAATCTCAAGGAGTCAAGCCAGATACAAATATTACACAGCCCTGTGTGTGTGCACTGATTCTTTAACTCAAATCAAATGTTACATCCATTTTTTTTCTACCTGGAATTGGATGTTCTTTGCTTTGGTTTGCACTTTTACTGGGATTTAGACAATATCCCTAAGACTGTAGCTCAGAAGCAATATTTCTTGACCTTTTTGGGATTTAGTATCATTTGTGAAGTACTGGTAATAACCTTCATAGGGATATTTGGAAGTTTACATGAATAAACTCCCTGTACACCACAAACATAATTATCTTCGCCATGTAAGGATGAAAAAGCTCCCATACTTTTAGCCTGACTTTATCTAAAATTTAATTCTGGGCCTCAAGTTTGCTAGGAGGATTTTTTGTTTTGTTTTGTTTTGTTTGAGACAGGGTTTCTCTGTGTAGCCCTTCACTTTGTAGACCAGGCTGGCCTCAAACTCAGAAATCCGCCTACCTCTGCCTCCCAAGTGCTGGGATTAAAGGCGTGTGCCACCACCGCCTGGCGAGGAGGATGTTTTTTGATGAATGTCTGAAGTTGCTGTCAACAAGGATGCCTAAAAAATGCCAGAAATTTCTACATAATTAGGAGGGGGAAAGTAGAAAGAAAAGCTTAAGGAACTGTGAAAAGAGAAAGGGGGTAAATGGTCATTTGCTTTAATGGCTTTGCAATGCACATGCATTGAAGGATCAGCCTTTACCTTCAGAAATAGATACAGTTATTGCTTAATTAATGTTTAGTTAATATAGTTAATTGTTTAGTTAATTTGTTTTGCAAAGGACAAGAAAAATGTCCATATACATTTTAGACTAGCTAAGCAATTAAATTTTCTTAGGTAAAGCTGGATATCTAAATTGTTGAATTGAACAAACCCATATCCAGTATGTTTTCATTAAAGCTTCTTTTATTTTTAATCAGACATTTTGATATGTTAGGATTAGAGGTAGAATCGGTATCTCTTTCATTTGAAAAGGAAAGTTAACAGAACTGTATCTCATAAACGTGCTTAAAAAGGACTCTGAAAGTCATTTAACTCTGATTCCTTGTAGTGCAAGATTATTTGGCTTTGTTAACAGGTGTTTTTCTTGTGTCAAATCCTACACAAGAAAGATGTCTGGAAAGTCTTGCTCTCAACCAGTAGTTGTCCTTGCATTTTTTCCTTTAATGGCTTGTTCATTCTTTTGATGAGTGCATTTTAAGCTTTTGTTCCCTGTTAGGCACTGGAGATAAAAATGTACACAAAGGATACAAAGACTCTCCCTCTGTCCTTCAAGTGTTTCCAGTCTTGTGAGAGAGTTGCCCTAAGGAGTGACTACAGAGCTTTTTTTTTTTTTAAGATTTATTTATTTATTATATGTAAGTACACTGTGGCTGTCTTCAGACACTCCAGAAGAGGGCATCAGATTTCGTTACGGATGGTTGTGAGCCACCATGTGGTTGCTGGGATTTGAACTCGGGCCCTTCGGAAGAGCAGTCAGTGCTCTTAACCACTGAGCCATCTCGCCAGCCCCGAGGGGACTACAGAGCTTTATGGTCTGCAATGATATAGTAGTACCACTGAGGGCCAGGCATGATACCTGTCAGCTTAAACCAGTGGTTTTCAACCTTCCTAATGCTGTGACCCTTCCTCATGTTCCCCAACCACAACATTATTTTCGTTGCTATATCATAACTGTAATTTTGTACTGTGACAATTCATAATATAAATATCTGTGTTTTGTGATGATCTGAAGTGACCCTTGTGAAAGGGATTTTTGACTCCCAAAAGGGGTTGCAACCGACAGGTTGAAGAATGCTGGCCTAAGGCATTTAGTTCAGAGAAATTTTATGGGGAGGATACTGGGGATTGAACCCAGGTTTCACTTATATTAGGTAAGTGCCCTAGTACTGAGGTACATCCCCAACTCCAGAGAAAACTCCTGAGATGATTGTTGAACCAAGTTTTGATGGATAAGCTGAGACTTAGTAGAAAGAAGAATAAAGGATGGTAGAGAATATAGGATGAATCCAGACACCGAGTCCAGGCTCCCTAAATGGCTGGAAGCAAAGAGACTAAGCCATTCAGTTAAATATGAATGGATGCTAAAAGTTCGAGGCTAGGAGAATCAAAAGGTAAAGACAGACGTAGATAAGCTAAATCAAGAATGGTCTTAGGTGTAATTTAAGTATCGAATTATATAAAATTATAGAAATATGCAGAAGGGATGAAATCATGGGCTGAAGTGGCAAATAGCCTGACCTTGAACAGAGAAGTAGGAAGAATTTTTCAGTTATACTATATGAAATCTGCTTGTTGGAGTCACACACACACACACACACACACACAAACACACAAACTTACCACTCTTGCATTGCTAAAATGATGTGTAACTCATAGCAGGTAAGTGCTTGACTTTTAAAATGTTATCACCATGGGCTGAGGAGTGGTTTAATTACAGATATCCATACTGGTCATTGGCACTTGCACATCTGTAAAATACCAACTACAGAAGAGAAATGGCTCCCTTTACACTAGATTTGCTCTAGATTTGCTAACTTTTTTCCTTACTTTGTCCTTAGGTCCTGTTGATGGGTAAAAGTGGATCTGGTAAGACCAGCATGAGGTCTATTATCTTTGCAAATTATATTGCCAGAGACACACGTCGTCTTGGTGCAACAAGTAAGATGTTTCATCCTATTGTAAAGTGAGGTGACTTGGCTGTTAATAATCTGCATAACACACTTGATTGCAGCAGCTTGAGAATGCACAGGCTGATGGATTTGCTTTGGAGCATGCTTTTCTTTTTCAGAATGTATGGCCTAATTCTGATTATTATCGCTCACTATCCTGGGGAGCTGCTTTCCCTTCTAGGTTGCTTGCAAAGTGGAATGTTCTCAGCTAACTTCCTGTATATCCTGCAGTTTCTTAGGCAAGGATAGGGACCCTTTGCCTGCTTATTTTGTGGGGAGAATGCTTGTGTATAACTTGTCATACAAAGAGGGAAATCATAGGTCTTAACTAGACTATATTAAAACCTAAGATGGTTTTAATACAGGAGTTAGTTGTTGTCTTTATTAAAAGGTAACCTTGGAGATAGTAAGGAGAGAGAGAGGTATACCTGTTCTACACTCTGCTCTTTTTCTTTATACACCTAGCTCTTCTTCAAGAATCTACTCTGAGTTGGGAAATATCTTATTGACCTTTATGGCTAGAATGTTAGTATAGTCCTTGGCTATAATGGCTACCAGAGCAATGAAATGGAAGATCCTGGGAGTGCCCTACTCTGGTGCAGATTGTCATTTCGTTCTGAAGCATCAAAGCATTTCTGAATTCTGCCTTTGTTCTTGGCTTCAGGGTGAGGGCAGGTATTGCTTTTCCTAGCCTTCAGATTACAATCTGGGTTTCCAGCATGTTCAGTACTTTTAGCAACAAGTTAGGACTGTTCAGGTGCCCTAATCTGGTTTCAAGAACATTATGTTCCAGACTCTGGGATACAAAGGAGGAGGAACCTTATTTCTATTTGAGGGCTTGGAGTGTAGTGTAGATTTCCTAACTGGAGCAGTTTTGGTGATCAGAAAACTATTTCCTAGACAAAGTACCAAGTCTGTCTGTCTTTCTTTTTTCTTTCTATTATGGTTCTCTTCTGTTCTTTTTTTTTTTAAGATTTATTTATTATATCTAAGTACACTACAGCTGTCTTCAGATGCACCAGAAGAGGGCATCAGATCTCATTACGGATAGCTGTGAGCCACCATGTGGTTACTGGGATTGGAACTCAGGACCTTCGGAAGAGCAGTCAGTGCTCTTAACCACTGAGCCATCTCTCCAGCCCTCTCTTCTGTTCTTTACAAATATCTGCAAACACTCACTATCTTAATTTATCTTACTCATTCTCTGCTTCCCAAATTTTGTTATCCTTACCTTAAACATCTCTGGTTCCTCATGTGACATACTTTTGAAATGTTTTTAAGGACTTCCTCTTCTTATAAGACTTGAATGCAGATGTGGTCTAATCAGGGCAGGGTGGGCCTACTACATCTCTGAATCTGGACATTTCTTTGTCATTAGAATGACGAAATCCTACCTTCTTGTTTTGGAGCAACCTTCATTTTACTGAATAATAATAATTAAAGCCAGAACCCTTCTTTGCATATATTTTATTGAAACATATACATCTTCATTTTGTGTACCATTAATGTTTTAAATGTAATAATCAATCCTTATATTAGATGGCTCATGTTTCTTTTTTGAAATCCAAGCCATTGGATTGCAGTTTCTTGTGCATAATGCAAAGGATTTTAGATACTTATTCTCTCATTTGATATGTTAGCTGTCCTTCATAGTTATATACAGTTCTATATTTGATAAGTATCTAAGTAATTGTCAAAAATGTTGGTCAAGATAGTTTCATATCTTGTCATACTTGTAGCGGATATAATTGTCCAAATGTTTTTCTTTCTTGTGCCTTGATTGGATATATTCAATTTTTTTTCTCTTCTAGACTAAATATATAGGGCTAGTGTTTGTGTGGTTTCAGTAAAGATGCTTATTAAACTACTGTAACTTTTATGCTCTCTTTCATTTACGCTAGTTTTCAATTATCTTTATTCTAATAGACAATGAAAGTATAACTTATAAATTAATCACATTCAGCCAGAAAGTGTCAGTGTTGAAATCATAGTTTGTGCTCTTCTTTTTATTATGACAAAGCCTGTCTACATTACACAACTCATCAATTCCTGGAAGACCTTTTCTTCGTACTTTAAATTCTATTCGCTTCATTGAAACATCTTTTTTTGGTACCACTGTTTCTAATTTACCAGAAGAGTTGGTTTATTACCCTCAATCCAATGAATAGTCTCACAGCAAGAATTTCAGAATTACTGAAACTGCTGTAAATACTTTTGACATAATCCAGCAGCATCATTATGAGCATAATGGTGTAAATTATATAATCATATTCACTAAAATAGGCCATTTATTCAACAACTGTATATCTGGAAGTATTTTTTGCCAAATAATGTCAGAGGGATAGGGTTCCTGCCCCTAAAGATATCTCATGTAGTAAGTTGACTGGTAAGACTTGGTTAGTATTTCCTGAATTCCATCAAAGATAGTAAAAAATATAATGAAAAATATTGGTCTTAATGTTTTAGCATATCATCATTAATGAGTTTGTCACTAATGAAGAAAGGTCTGTGTTCGTTGCTAAATGTGTGGACTAGTTCAGAATACATGTAGTACATTACTTTGTATTCGTTATCCCTTTTGATACAGTTACTGATTTTCTTTAAAGGTAGTAAAAAAAATACTACTTTTAAAATATTGTTTGCCTTTAATGTGTTAATGTTTTCCTGGTTTGTCATTCCTGGAAAAAAAAAGTCAAGTTTTATTTTGTTAAATTTAAAGCCTCCTGAACTTTGAAATTTTAAGTACAGAAATGATGATATTATTAATTTATTAGGTAAATGTTTAAAATGTGGGGGGGGGGGTTTGGAATGGTAAATTTGTCACTAAAATGATTATGAAATATTTTAGTCTCAAACACTGTTGACAACTCCAAAATTTCCTATTTCCTCAAAATTATGTTCCCTTGGCTTTTTATTTAATACTTTATTACTCTGATTTTCTTCTTTTGCATTTAATCACCCCTCCCTGCTTTAAAAAATGAGTTATTCTTTATAATGTTTCTTCTTTCTGCCCTATAAGTGAATATGATTCCCCAAAGCTCTGTTTTCTTTATTCTTTTCAGTTGCTCTAATGATTACAGAGCAGGAAGGTTAGAGGAGAACCAGAGGGTGGCATACCTGGAACATAAAATTTATCAGGGAAGCAGGAAAGGGGATATATATATATATATATATATATATATATATATATATATATATATATATATATATATATATATATGCCAAGAAAAGTTGTCAACCTATGAGAGATTTTTAAATGAAGAAATAGCATGGTCAAAGTTACATTTTTAATTCAAAATAATACTTGTGAAAACTTCAAACATTATTTAAGTATAAAATGTTCATTTTTATTCATTGTCAAGCCAACTTTCTAGAGACAACCACCATTAATAATTCTGGAATTACTATTCTGGCCTTCTTCTTAGTGTACACAATCATGGATGTGTAAGTCTTTTTTAAAGAATGGTATAAAATTCAGCAATTTGGAGACATCACTGTATCTGTAATGCTGATACCGGTTGGAATGATGCAAGGGTAGAAGAAACAAGTACCACTTACAAGCCAGAGGACTTGTTTTAACTAGACTTCTACATTGCTGGTGGCTGGATCTCAGAATTTTCAAGATTTTGGAACTGTGAGAAGTAAATTTCTATCATATTAAAAACAACTTTTAAGGGATAGCAGGGGCTTTATTTGGACCAGGGTAGTGGTGGTAGGTATGGTGCAAAGCTACTGAGCTGGAAGGCATGCTTAAGCAGCAGAGTCAACAGGACTTTCTGGGGACCTTGGAGAGAATTGTGAGGGAGAAGAAGAATGAAAGAGAGGCTTTATATTAGGCAGCTGGTTAAATTCACTGAGATGGAGAACACTGAAAAAGGAACAGATTTGCTGGGATGAAAGGAGAGATGAGCTACATTGGATATATTGAGCTTGGGATATTTACAGTATAGACATACAGTATATGAGTCAGAAAAATAGTAGAGAAATCTTCACTAGTGTTGCCTAATTAGTATCTACATGGTAAGTGTAATATTAGGACAGGTATATTGCTTTGGGGAAGTCTATTTTGAGTCCCTAAGAACCCTAACATTTATGGGACAGAAAGAAGAATAGGATTATCCATGAGGGAGGAACTTCCAAAGATTTTGTAATTTTGAGGCCAGAGACCAAGAGAAGAGAATTAATTTTCAGGAAAAGAGAGTAGTCAACAGTGTCATGCTGCAGAAAGTAAGACAAGGACTCAAAAGTCCACTGGATTTGTCAATGGGGCCATCAGTCACTTGGTGAGAACTGTTTCTGTAATATGGGAATAGAAACCAGATTTCTATCCCATATGCCCCATATCTAAAAGTCACTGAATCCTGTCGCTTCTTTTGTTATTGTCTTTCCCTTTCTCAGTAGCACTTCTTTCCATTTTTTTTTTAGTACTAGACCGTATACATAGTCTTCAAATTAATAGCAGTTTGAGCACCTACTCTCTCGTAGACTCTGTTGGAAGTACAAAGACATGTAAGATATGATTCCTTTTCCAAGGAGGGGGAAGTGAAGGGGGAAAGGAAGTAGTCCGAGTAACTACTGTGTGCCAGGCACTGTGTTTATATAGCTCTTGGAATCCTCACAGCAGTCCTGTGAGGTCAATACTATCTGTGTTCTTTTTTTCACATAAGTAGAAGCTAATTCTAAAAGCTTTCTTGACTTGCCTAAGGTCATTCAGAGACAGAACTGTTATATAAACTAAAGACTACATGATTTCTTTTCTCATGATGGTTTGTATCTATACATTATGAGAAGATAAAATTGTAGAAAAGTAGATAGCAGTTAGTTTAAGTAACAACTTGGAGATAGACACAGGAAATATTACTATGTGATTGAATTAACAATCACATAAATGATATAGAGTAAAATTGCTAGATACTGAGAAATATTCCTGATAGAAATCTTCCATTATTCTTTCTTGAGTTTTTTTTGTTTGTTTTTTGTTTTGTTTTGTTTTTTTTTAGTGCCTGGCAGAGAGTAGTTGCTTAATAAATGTTTAAATGAGTTCCGAGGGAGAGATAATGGTAGGTGGGATTTTTGTCAGGGAAAGAGGGCTTTTGGAGGAGGTGGGAATTAATCTGGGCTTTAGGATTAACTCTGAAAGGAAGAAGGGGGCTTTGCAGCAAATGACAGAAAAGGCAGTGGATACTGGGAGGGAACAAAACACCAGAGGTCGCAAACAGATAGCCTGTGTCCTGGATGAGACCTGTGGATGTGTTTTCTTTGGCCTGTCCACTGTTTTAGAAAAATTGGAAATCGTAATCTCCTGTAAAAGTTTTCATAGTAACCTAGAGTTCAGGCTACTATTTAAGATGTTAAAGATCTAGTAAACCTGAGCCAATAACTTTGCATGGAAATGAAAAATAGTTGAGTAACTGTCACTTCCGCCTTTAATC
>LR749516.1:4018213-4110944 GCA_902729485.2 Mus minutoides | reverse complement strand
AAAAAAAAAAAAAAAAAAAAAAAAAAAAAAAAAAAAAAAAAAAAAAAAAAAAAAAAAGATGTTTACTCTCATTTTTAGCAAGCTTTTAATGGTACAGGTTTGCTCACATGGCCTGATTTAGCAAGTTTGCGACCCCTGAGAGGAAAATGTGTTGGGGACTGGGGAGGTGGTAGGGTTGGGGGATTATGAATAACAACATACTGGGCTGAAGTGAGAGGATTTGTTAATGCAATTACTGGGTAGATATAAAGGTAGATTTTAAGCCAAAGTATGAAGGACCTTGAGTGCTCCCCCATTAAACATGGAGGAACCATTGAGAGTGTTTTGAATGGGGAGTGATATGTTCAAAGTAGTGTTAAGAAGATGAACCTTGTGGTAGGTTGATGTAAAGTCAGTAAGACTTTATAGTATAGGCATGAAGAGATAAGGGCCTTCCTTGATATTGAGAGATGGATTATAAAATAAAGGCTAAAATTAAGGACTCAAAGTGAATTGAATATATCAGGAGAGTCAGAAAGAAAAATCACTAGACACATTCACTGAAGAGGAAGTCAGTACAGGAGTTAGTTTTGTTTTGTTTTATGTTTGTTTCGTGTTTGCTTTCTGTCTTTAAGTTTTGTTTGGAAGTTGGTGTAAGAATGTGGGTTTGGGTATATTTGTTAAATGGAGTATGTCACTGTCTTGTGTGTTAAATTTTAACATTAATATTATAATTGGAGATTGTTTCTGCTTTGGGTACTAAACTACTGAAATTTAAAAATTACTTACACAAGAGCCAATTCCTTAGCATAGGGTAGTACAGGTACCCACCTTGCCACTAAACCACATGACTAAGCTAAAAATCACCTTCTTGTTATGGCTTTGAGCATTTCACTCCACTTTGGTCCTTCTAAACACCATGGGTTAGTGTTTTGCTTATCTTTAATGTCATGTTCTTTACTACAAATACTAGACTTGTAACATTTATCTTCCAGTTGATGTAGAACATTCTCATGTTCGATTTCTGGGAAACCTGGTTTTGAACCTGTGGGATTGTGGTGGGTAAGTACTATGTGCCTACTTATTTGTGAAGCTGATGGCAATAATGATATCATCTAGTATAATCAGCAAAGCAAATACATATAGAAAACTATCATTTGCATAGATACACTGGCTAAAACATATTTCAGAATTGTCAGATGATTAATAAAGATCTGTGTTTTGTACAACTTAGAAAATACCTTCTACATAAAACATATTTGGCCGGGCGTGGTGGCGCACACCTTTAATCCCAGCACTCGGGAGGCAGAGGCAGGCGGATTTCTGAGTTCGAGGCCAGCCTGGTCTACAAAGTGAGTTCCAGGATGGCCAGGGCTATACAGAGAAACCCTGTCTTGAAAAATAAAACAAAACAAAACAAAAAAACATTTAAGTAGCCCTAATATAAGCTCCATCTGAATATGTATACTATGGGATAGATCAGGCCTCTTTTGCAGTGGCAAAAATTAGATTTCTTTTTCAGGTTGACTGACACTAGTATTGCATTCTTAGCTATTATTTAGTATACTAGACTGTTCTGAATCTAAAATAGTCATTACTTCTAGGTAGTCTTATGACTGTAGATTGGATTCTGAACATGTACTTACCTATTGTTGGTTTATAACCAGGGCAATCATAAAATTTGCACTTATTGTGCATTATATATATAGCATTCTGCTGAAAAGTCATCATTGAAGTCATATTTTCATAAATGTAGACTATTTGGCTAGTGTTATTCAGCAAATATTCACTAAGAATGTGCCATACTACAAACCATAGATAACACAGAGCTTGCTTAAAATAAATTGGCATTGGAGTACTTCACCCTTTAGCTATTTACTTTGAATGTAACTTGATACTGCCCATCCACTGAGCCTCTGCACTGCTAGGGTCCCTGGGGTGGCCTGTGCTTTCCAACATCTCTGACTGGAGCTGGAGTCCTGGGGAAAAGCACAGGTAGCAGAGAGTAGGAAACTGAGTTGACCTGCATAATAGGATGGAGCACAGAGTGACAAGCCCTCAGTGGTTGTCCTCTGGTAATATTATCAGAACAGCTGAAAGATCAGGCAGAGGAAGGGTTTGGTTTGGTTCAGTTTAGCTTGGTGTTTTTGCCCTGCAAAGTGGAGAGAAAGGTGTTTTCATGAGTTCAAGCAGGAGTAATCAGATACTTGTCTTTCTTCAAAGAAAAGTTGAGGTAATGTCATCTTGCAAAGTTGAGTGGTTTATTTAAAATAAATTCCTTTTCTAATTATAAAAGCAAGAGAAAAAGAATGTGCCATCCTGGGCTGGAGAGAGATGGCTCAGGGGTTAAGAGCACTGACTGGTTTTCCAGAGGTCCTGAATTCAATTCCCAGCAACCACATGGTGGCTCACAACCACCTGTAATGAAATCTGATGCCCACTTCTGGTGTGTCTGAAGAGAGCAACAGTGTACTAACATAAAATAAATGAATAAATGAATAAATTTTTTTAAAAAAAAAAAAGAATGTGCCATCCTTCTTTTAAAAGCTGTGAGACAGTGGGAGATAATATCAGGGGTGATTCTTATATGGTTGTATAGAGAATTGAACACTATTAATCAAGAACTCATAAGTATAGCATTGTGCCTGTGCTAAGTGTTGCAAATGAAAGGGATGTGTTCGTAGAGAGCCTACAGTGAGTGAGCTGGCCCAAGATAGGGGTAGTTTCTTCAGATGTATGGAATGGATTGAAATATAAGGAAATAAGCTGGAGTTATAGATGAAGAGGTCAACAAGTAGCATGAAAGTGTCAATGTGTGTAAAAGACTCATGAATTAAACCATTAACCACTCAAAGAATGAACAGAAGGTAAGTGTGTTTATAACCAAAGGAGAGGCCAGACATAATAAGTATGCAGAGGTAGGTGGATCTTTGTTGGTTTTGGGCTAGCCAGGGCTATGGAGTCTCAAGAACAACAGCAATAACAATAATAAAATATAAGAAAGGAGGATTTTACAGGATTGCAAGTTATGACCATGAAGTAGAGTAAGGTAAAGCTCACAACATTTGGCTGTTATTTGCTCTTTGAATTAAACTTTAAGATCATATTTCACCTGATAAAGCAACAAAAGTTCAAGCAGGAGTGACTGAACAGAAGATGCATTTACTATCTAGATTTTTTTTTCCTACCAGACAAGATACCTTCATGGAAAATTATTTCACTAGCCAGCGTGACAACATCTTCCGAAATGTGGAGGTTTTGATTTATGTCTTTGATGTGGAGAGCCGTGAACTTGAAAAGGACATGCACTACTATCAGTCATGCCTTGAGGCTATTCTGCAGAATTCTCCAGAAGCCAAAATCTTTTGCTTGGTACACAAAATGGATTTGGTACAGGAAGATCAGCGAGACTTGGTAAGAAACAGAAAAAGTGCTGTACCAAATGGTTAGCGTGCTTTGTAGACTACCTTTATAAACAGTGAAGGTCAGTTTGTACCATTCTGTATTTTAGAATGAGATAAGCCTCTGACCATGTGCTTTCACTAAGTAACCTTCATCAGGTTAAAAAAGTAGTTAGTTGCCCCTGTTGTATTGTCATTGCTGAAAGACCCACCAGGAGTAAGATGAGGAGAAGTTGCTGCTGTCTCTGAATTAATTTAGGAAAGAGATATGCACCAGTTCAAGTGCCTACCACATTGTGCCAAGCACTGTTCACAAGTCCTCACAATTGCACTGGCATAAATAACTTAGTATGCATGAGGATAACTCAAAAATGACTAAGAATAGTAGAGTAGGAAATGTTAGCCTTTATTTCCTCAACAAAAACAAAATTAACCACCTATAACCCAAAATGTCCCAGAGAGAACTTGGGGGCTCAGTATAGAAGAGGTTTAGTAAAATAGGCAAATTTTTATCTAGCTATGAGATTCTGGGTCTGGTAAGACATGTTCTACCTTCAGTTTGTTCAGTATAAAATAAGAGCATTAGATATTAATGTTTAAGATAAAAAAGAAAATCCTTCTCTATGTTATAGAGAACTAAAGAAAGGAGTTTTAGATTATACTAGTTGTATAGAATTTAGTTTTGTACCTGGCTGTCCTGGTACTTACTCTCTTTGTAGACCAGGCCGGCCTAGAACTCATAGAGGTCTTGCCTCCCAAGTGCTGGGATTAGAGGCATGAGCCACTACCACCCAGCCCTTGGCTTGGAACCTTAAGGAAAGCCTTATACTAAAGGATTTTTTGGTGATAGCTTTAGTCAGGAAAACATGTTCCATAACACATATAATGTGTCAGTTTCCATGGAGCTGGAATTACATGTGTGCTAATAAACAACAAATGAGCTCCTTTTGAATGTTTTAGTCACTTTCAATTTCCTTTACTGTTTTTTAAATGTTCATATAAATATCCTCAATTATACATTAATATGTATGTTTGAGTTTTCCAGAGAAACAGACCCAGTCAGATGTGTTTGCATATAGAAAGACAAAGACACATTTCATTTAAGGAATTAGTTCTCCTGATTCTGGAAGCCACCTCTAGAAGTAGTTTGACATTTAGAGAGCTGGGTAGATGGACTAGAGACCTGAAAAGAAGTATATTCATAAAGGAGAGGAAAAAAAAAAGTATCCTTATTTTCAGATGGTGTGTTTCTTTACATAAAGACCCTAAAAACTCCACCAGGAAACTAAAGCGATAAATTCATTCAGCAAGTTAGTGGGATACAAAGTTAACAGAAATAAATCAGTAGCCTTCTTATATACAACAGGAAACGCTGATTCCTATATCAATAGATGAGTTGGTATATTAAGTACATTTGGTCTTGTAGTTGCAATTGCAGTCAGAAACTTCTTAAGTATGTGGTACGCCACTTTCTAATAGCGATGTCTTCTACAGAAACTGAATAGGCAACCTGAATAGAATTGTGTCGGCATCCTTTCTATACTTGAACCAACCTTCTCTTTCATTCAAGAGGTTCTCTGGGTTTACGAAATGGCACAAATCTGGATGGATACCAGTTGAGCAGCCATGACATTTTATGATTCATGCTAGGCTTTTGATCATTTGACCTAAATTATTTCATTTATGTAGATGAAATAAGAATGTAGTAGATATCCCATCTAGTTCATTTATAGGGGCACTATGATCAACTAGCCAAAACTATAGGTTTCTGTGAGTTGGTACTTGTACTCCTTTGTCCAATCAAATAAGTTTACCCTTCCTGTCTTTGATGGTAAAATGTCTTCACATTGCCCATTATTCTAGCACCCACTTCCCCTTTATTAGGCTTCCCAATTAAGTGGTAGCAATTACCACTGTAAGTTTTGGCTTATAGAAGAAAGTGATCAGAGAACTGGAGGAGGTTAGGGGTCCTCTTATAAGTCTGTTTCTCATTGGCTTTGTGTTCCCAGTATTGATGAATAGATTGTAGATGAAAAACCTTAAACATTGTCATCTCCCTAAGCGTTTAGATTCCTTCCTGTGTAGTAGTAGATCAATGCAGCTCTGACATTTTTAAAAAAATACTCTTTTTATGTATGAGTGCTCTATCTACTTGTACACCTGTGTGCCAGAAGAAGGCAGCAGATCCCGTTACAGATGGTTGTGATCCACCATGCAGTTGCTGGGATTGAACTCAGGGCCTCTGGAAGAGCAGCCAGTGCTCTTAACTGCTGAGCCATCTCTCCAGCTTCACAGCTATGGCATTTTAACTTCCGTTAGTACAGGTTATGTTTTTATTCATGTCTCAGCTAGGAACTAAACAGACAGAGTGCCTTCTTAACCCTTCACCTACAAATCCTCTGCTTATTGCATCCATATCAATAAATTTATCATGAGTGAGTGTTAGGCTCCTTCTACCATATCCTACATCATTAATATCTATTCTCATAGTTATCCCTGTATTTTGGTCTATACTAGAAAAATCACATAGTTCTTTTAGAGGATGTATATTTCACCTTTAGAAATCTTCTGATTAGAAATGAATCAAAAGACTCTTCAAGCTGCCGCCATGGAAGCCACTTTAGTTTCTTTTTTTAAAGGAAAAGTTGTATTATTCTTAGATAAAAATGTAGTGGCTGCTTCTATGCTCAAAGAATTGAGCAGTTAGGCACTCCCAACTTACTCAAGCTTTTACTCGATGAGACCAGTTCTAGTCTCGAGAATCATGTCCCCGCATAACCAGTGTCATGCTTTCTAAGCAGGTACCACATGGAGATGGGCATTCAATTTGCACTATAATTTATGTGCTCATGATATGAGAGTCCAAGTTTACTTTGCAGCAATATCAGGCCTGTCGCTGTAGGAAGTAAAGGTATCTTTCAGGACAAATATAGGAACTTCAGGTCATCTGTATTATCACTCATCTGGATACTCACATCTGAGCTCATCTTTATCATTGTCCATTTCATACAGCAAAATTAGGATCAGCTACCAAATCCTTTATACTCATTTTGACAAAAATAGCCACATATATGCTTTCCAGAACATTGTATGATTCAGAATCTGAATTCCACATCACCCCCAGGCTCTCTTGAGTGTTCTCATTACTTCTTGAAATTGTATCTTTAACTCTAAACAGAATCAAAATCAATTCAGAAAACTCATCACAAGATTTTACTCTAACACTTAAGAATCTTTTTCCTCTTCTGAGTCCATTGCCGAAGCCTTTGGTATAGGAGTTTGGGTTAAAGGCATCTCATTTGGGCCTGAGTGTGGCAATGTTTCTCATTCTGGGCACCATGTCCAGCAGTTGTGGGTCATTGTGTGAATTACCATATACTGCAAGAAGCTTCTCTCATTTATAAGTATAGCAATGTTTTAACTTATAAGTTTATTTTTTTAAGAGAGACAGAGAATAAACACATGGAGTCAGGTGGAGGCTGGCAAGTATGAAAATTGGATGGGAGGCCAACATACTACAGAACTATAAAACTTCAATTTTGTACAAGAAATAAAAAGCAATCTAGACATGTCTAGAGGAGAGTGTTTCACAGCAGATTTTCCAGTATTGTGGCTCTCACAATCTTTCTGCCCCCTCTTCTGCAATGTTACCTGAGCCATAGATGTAGGAACTGTGATAGGAGTCCATTGGACCTGGGCTCCCCAAGATATGTTGCATCCAGTTGGGGTTTCCTGTGATAGTCTCCATTTGCTGTAAAGAGCAGCTTCTTTGATGAGGGGTACTAGTTACACTTATCTGTAGGTGTAAAGATAAGCTTCAGAATATAGCAGGAAATTATGCTGGGCTAGCAGAGCGGCAATAGTAGATTCTCTTTAAGATCCATTACCTCACTACTAGTCCCTGGAAGTTGACTAGGTTTTTAGTACTAGGCATGATTTCCCTCTTGTTGGGCCCTTAAAAGTCCAATTAAACAGTAGTTGGCTTCCTAGTACAAAGTGGTCAGCCATTAAGCCAAATATATACAAACAGCAAAAAATGAACACAGCAGGTTGCATTTATATATTTGTGCATGTGTATATGTGTGTCTATAACAATAATAACTAAAGGAAAATACTATCAATATAAAAAGGAAGGGGGACAAGGAAGGAGTTGGAAGGAGGAGACTTGGGAGGGGCTGGTGTGAGGAAAGTAATGTAATTAAATTTTAATTTAGGATGTAATTTAAAAATTAAAGTAGAATTAACCTTCATTGTGTGTACACACATACTAGCAATCTCCCTACCCAGGGAAACATATCTGAGTATACATATTTTATATAGATATTTTATCTGTATATGTGGGGATGGATATATAGAAACAAATCCTAGATCATGTGGATTATAAATGTGTTCTAAATTAAGTACACTAAACATATATATATATTCACGTATATATGAGTAATATATGTTATTAAACACTATGTCTATAATACTGGAGAACTAATGTATTTTGAGTTGTACAATTTTAATATAGGTATTGCCATATTAAAATTACCTAGATTTGGTGATTGGATTATATATTTTAAGATCTGTATGATACATTTTATTTTTTAAGATAGTGCTCTCTATGAATATTTAGTAAAAGTTGGATAAGCCTGAAGAAATCTAATAGTCATTAATACATTTATAGCCTTGTTTGAGAAATAATAATACTCAAGATTGCTATGAAGACAGAGTAAGTGGTCCTTGTCAAAATATGATAAAAATAATTAAATCTCAAAAATTTCAGTAAAAGAATAGAGCTGTTATATGCTCATCAGGTTGTTGGATTTTTTAATTCAGATTTTTAAAGAGCGAGAAGAAGACTTAAGGCGTTTATCGCGTCCATTAGAATGTTCTTGTTTCCGAACATCTATCTGGGATGAAACTCTGTATAAGGTGTGTATGTTTCCTAAGTCTCTACTTTAAGACCATGAGTAGAAGTTAGAAAGATATTAACAAAACTAAAATATTTTAAACTACTTCATAGCCATCTAGATTTGTTACACTAAAAAGAAAATAATCTATAACACTTTGTTCAAAGAACATCAAACTTAACATCAAAAGATTTTGGTTTTAATCTTAGATTGGGTCGACACTGTCACCAAGTCTCACTGGATTTGCCTTGGGGATATGATTAATCTTCTGCTACACTCTGTTGTCATAGCAAAAACTGTTATTTAACATCCACCATCCATTTTGATCCATTGTGGTCTCAGTGATTGTAGTTACGTCTAATGTTCAGGTCCTTCTACATGCTAATGGGATAAACTAATCTGCCTAAATTCCGACAGTCATAGAAGAAAAAGGTTTAGTGGAGAAATGGGAAAAGTGAATCTTAATGAGATGTGATGTCTATATTGTATGTTGTAAGTTCAGCTTTCGTATCAAATTGGAGATGATATGATTAGCATGCAACCCTCATTGTTAGCATTGCTGGAATGATCACCACACTGTTTGCAGCCTAGGGGTTGAGTAGTTCTGGAGATGGAGTTACCTTAGTGGTACAAAGTCTCCTGCTTCTTCCATTTCTCATGATTACCAGTGGCTTAAATATTGACTCTTTTGTCTCTTCATGTGGTCAAACATTTCCTTCAGTCTGCTTCTGGTATTCACTGACAAGTGTGACTCTAGGTGGCAAAGGCTACTTCTCTGTCACTGGTAGCTAGACCTTCAGTACCAATTCATCTGACAAGTATCAACAACCAGAAACTCAGAACCCTCACTTGCAAGGAGGAAACCATTGGACTTTTAAAAATAGCAATTGATTTTTTTAAATCTAATTCATTACTTCCCTCAATATTATGTTGACCCAGACTCACTCTAATAATAACAGTTTGAGATACCTATGTAGGAATTACTGTTCTAGATAACTATGGGCAGAATTTCTCTCAAAGCCTTATTCCCATAGAACAGGTAACCAGGAATAAAGATGAACATGACACACTGATAAGAACCAGCTGCCCTGTGAAGGATGGCAATACATAGCACGACCAAAGACAATTGGCTAATCACAACACTACTGTGAGTGACAATGTCTCTGCTGTGGTTAGCTTTGGTGCCTTCTCCAAGGTAAATTCAGCAGTGACATTAACACCAACCTGGGAACTTGGAACACTATGCCTAAGTAGGAAGGGTAATTGGAACAGAGACATGGCACTACTACTATCTCTGACATCATCGCTGCATAGACCTGACTTCAATTTGTGTATTATGTTTTATTCAACAAGCATTCGTTGTCTAGCTATTGGATGTTGTCACATACACAAAATGGCTACAGTAAGGTTCCTGATGTCTTGTAGGAGACAGAAGAACAAAGTACACCTAACCAGACAATTGGGAGTGAGAGTAAAGGACAGAGGAATACAAGCACCTTAAGAGAATACTAAGAGGATGAAACTAATTTCATCTGCATGTATTAGTCATATTCCTGGATGAAGTCAGCTTCAGGCAGTCACATGATAAGCCTTTTAAAATTCAGTGCCAGGAATTTTTTTTTTTTTTTTTTTTTTTTTTTTGGTTTTTCGAGACAGGGTTTCTCTGTATAGCCCTGGCTGTCCTGGAACTCACTTTGTAGGCCAGGCTGGCCTCGAACTCAGAAATCTGCCTGCCTCTGCCTCCCGAGTGCTGGGATTAAAGGCGTGCACCACTACACCCGGCTAGTACCAGGAATTTTTACACAGGTCACCAAACATTTGAAAATTACAATCCCAGTTGTTTCTTTTATAATATCTTTGAAAGGAGGGGCTACGCTTCTCATTATGGCTCTGATATTTTCAGAAAATAGACTCTTGGATGTAAGTTAAATAGAGCATTACTTCATCTTTTTAAAGCTGTTCACAATGCTGGACTTCAATATTTGTTGGATGTCTGGATTAGAAGAGTTTTATCACAATAGATCATACTTTGCAACTTTTTTCCCCTAAAGCTACAGGATGTCATTAAATTACGGTTTACTCGTAGAAAGAAATTTCTCCAGCATTTTTTAAGTGTTTGAACTCTAGAAATTCAACTCAAGGATGCAAATCAAGTATTAGGCTAATTTTCTTCTTTCATTTTTGTTAGATTTAATGTCTGTATTTTTTTTTTTCTTTTTTTGGTTTTTCGAGACAGGGTTTCTCTGTATAGCTCTGGCTGTCCTGGAACTCACTTTGTAGACCAGGCTGGCCTCGAACTCAGAAATCTGCCTGCCTCTGCGTCCCGAGTGCTGGGATTAAAGGCGTGCGCCACCACACCCGGCATTTTTTTTTTAACTCAGTTATCAATGGTTTTTGTTGTCTGTGTCTTATAGGGTACTTACTCATTTCCAAGGCCTGGAATTGGCTACCTGTAAGTAACAGTCAATTGTGCTTCTGTCCTCTTAGGCATGGTCCAGCATTGTTTATCAGCTGATTCCCAATGTTCAGCAACTGGAAATGAACCTGCGGAATTTTGCTGAAATTATTGAGGCTGATGAAGTACTTCTGTTTGAGAGAGCTACCTTTCTGGTAAGAACTTTCTGTTCTACAGCTATATCTCAGTCTGCCTTCTTGAAGTCAAAGAACATCATGTTACTACTTTTAGGAAGAACTACCCCCCCTCTTACATCAGCATGTATATTCCTATTTATAAAGCCACAGTGGTGTGGAAAAATTCCTTTGGTAGATAACATTTCAGTAATTAGTAAAATTTAGATTTTTGCAGGTATGCCTTATTAGAAAGTTCAGATTAGTTCTAATAATAACTATTATAATAAATGGCTCCTATCACCCACCAAACTATATTAAGAAATGCATGGCATTTTTCTTTTAAGACAAAAAACACTGGTAGTTTTAATTTTCTTATAAATTGAATTTAGCAATGTTAACAGTTTACTGTACAGCTGTGAATGATGTAAAAACCTGTATACGTACATGTATTTTAAAGAATTAATTTTATATGTATGTGTGTATGTTTCTGTCTATTTGTCTATGAGGGATTTGCCACTTGTGTGTTGGGTGCTCATGGAGGCCAGAAGAAAGTGTTCCAATTTCTTGGAGCTGGAATTACAGTCAGTTATTAGCTGCCTGGCATGGGTACTGGGAATCAAACTTGTGTCCACTGGAACAACAGGAATCACTTTGATCACTGAGCCATCTCTCCTGCCCAATGTATACATTTAAAAATAATATTAATGGTGTCTGGGCAGTAGTGGCACACACCCTTGTCAGACAGAGGCTGCAGATTTCTGAGTTTCAGGCTAGCCTGGTCTATAGAGTGCATTCCAGGACAGCTACACAGAGAAACGCTGTCTTGAAATCCACCACCACCACCACCACCACCAACAACAACAACAAAACAGCAATACAAGCTAATTTGTCAGAACACATTACATAAATAACAGATGCATTTAATGTAATGCTCAAAGCCAGTGAAGAATTACTTTTCTGAACTTTACCAGTGCTGAGCTGAGCTCAAGCGGATGTCTTACTCCTCCTGGGCTTGTTTCCTCTTCTCCAAAACAAAAGTAAGAATGCTTATATCATTGGTTTATTGATGGAGTTGGAGATGGAGTGCTCAGAGGTTAAGAGCACTGATTGCTCTCTCAACCACCTGTAATGGGATCTGATGCCCTCTTCTAATGTGTCTGAAGACAGCTGCAGTGTACTTATATAAATAAATAAAATAGATAGATACATAGATAGATAGATAGATAGATAGATAGATAGATAGATAGATAGATAGATAGATAGATCTTTACAATGGGACAGGGTAATGGTAAGCAGCCAGCACAAACCTTGACATGTAATTAACAATGGAGGATAAAGAATCTGCGTGTAGTTTCTTCCTTTGTCAAAACACACTCTTCCTGCTAGATGCTGGAGCTCAGGCTGAGTCCTAACTGGAGGACTTCTTTCTGTCAGCCCACTGGTACAACTTACTTCCTTAGAATTACTACTCAACCTACTTTTTTTCTGGCTAATGTTCATACCAATAAGTAAGTAAGCTGTTATGTTTGTTTTGCTATATATAGCACAACAAAACTCGATTTCAGAACTATTCCCTTGCCATACCTACCACACATGGTCATACAGTGACAGCCCAATGCAGACTCTATTCCTAACAGAAAGCTTTTGTTTCTCTTTAAAAAAAATTTTTATGTGTTATTGATGGTTTTTACTAAGGGAGATAAACTCAGGTAAGGTAGATCTGCTCTGCCATTGGTATAAGAGTTGTATTTCAAATACTTAACATTATATCAAGATTTCAGTGTGAATTTTCTTCTGGCAAGTGATGTGGATTTTCTTCTGCTAGAAACGGACAATTTATATTCAACCTTTAGAGTACATGTGGTATTATTATTATTATTATTAAAATTTGAATGTGTTATTAAAGTATTTTGTACCTGGTGTGGGTGTCTGTCCTGAACACATGCCTTTATGATAGTCAGTACTTGGGATGATCTAGTAAAAGGTTTTAAATATGATTTTAACTGCTAGTTTGTTACAGTCTTCTTTAAAATGTTTGGGACTGCTCAAGAGCAGCTCGATATTTTTATTTCATTCCATTTTATTTATACTATTTTAAGTTAAAGACTATCTCTCTTTTTGTTGTTTTTTGAGACAGGGTTTCTCTGTGTAGCCCTGGCTGTCCTGGAACTCACTTTGTAGACCAGGCTGGCCTCGAACTCAGAAATCCGCCTGCCTCTGCCTCCCGAGTGCTGGGATTAAAGGCATGCGCCACCACGACCAACTCTCTAGTGAACTCTTAAACTGAAAATGCATTTAAATGTGTCTAACCTACCAAGCACAATAGGGTAGCAATGCAAATTCTCTGAAAATGATCTGATCTTTTTTTGTTTGTTTGTTTTGTTTTTTTGAGACAGGGTTTCTCTGTATAGCCCTGGCTGTCCTGGAACTTACTTTGTAGACCAGGCTGGCCTCGAACTCAGAAATCAGCCTGCCTCTGCCTCCCGAGTGCTGGGATTAAAGGTGTGCGTCACCATGCCTGGCTTGATCTTTATTTTTGTAATACAGAAATTTACATTTGTAAAGTGGAACTCAGGGTACACTATTGCTGTTCAGCTTCACAAGAAAGTATTGGACAGCATATTCCAAACTTGGGAAAATTCAAAATATGGTTTGTATTGAATGTGCATTGCTTACCAGCATGACCAAAGGCTTCAGAGATGTCCCCTTTATTTTTATTTATTTGTTTGTTTATTTGTTTATTATTTATTTATTTATTTTGAGACATGTGTGTAGCCCTGGTTATCTTGGAACTCACTCTGTAAGACCAAGTTGGCCTTTAACTTAGAGATCCTCCTGCCTCTGCCTCCTACATTCTGGGATTACAGGTGTGTACCACCACTGCCCGGATCCAGATGTCTATTTTAATTAGTAACAGTGATATGTGTATTTTCATAAATTCACATTACAATATCCCTTTTCACAGGTGATTTCTCATTATCAGTGTAAAGAACAGCGAGATGCCCACCGATTTGAGAAAATCAGCAACATTATTAAGCAGTTCAAGCTGAGCTGTAGGTAAGAGATTATAAATGTGAGCTATAGGTAAGAGACTATAAATGCGAATTGTTAGTTTCTGGATAGTAGTTATCATTTTTGAGGTTTAAGGAAACTGAACATTTATGTTTATAATAGTTTGTTTAATCAAATGAAAAGTTGAGGTCTAAGGGAACGGACATGTGAGTGAAGTGTCCTCGATTGTCCTTTTTTTTTTTTTAAAGATTTATTTTATTTATTATACGCAAGTACACTGTAGCTGTCCTCAGACACTCCAGAAGAGGGAGCCAGATCGGATGGTTGTGAGCCACCATGTGGTTGCTGGGATTTGAACTTATCACCTTCGGAAGAGCAGTCGGGTGCTCTTACCCGCTGAGCCATCTCACCAGCCCTCGATTGTCCTTTTAATAGAAGCATGACAGGCGTATATTTTGAATATAAAAAGTAATTGAGCAAGAATATCATGGGAATTTCAGAGAGTAAGTTACTAAATTCAGGAATTAAAAAAAAAAAGAAAGCCGGGCGTGGTGGCGCATGCCTTTAATCCCAGCACTCGGGAGGCAGAGGCAGGCGGATTTCTGAGTTCGAGGCCAGCCTGGTCTACAAAGTGAGTTCCAGGACAGCTAGGGATATACGCAGAAACCCTGTCTCGAAAAACAAAACAAAACAAACAAAACAAAAAAAAAGAAAAGAAAGAAAAAAAGAGAAAAAAAAGAATCCAAATCCATGGATTATGTGAACCAAACTGATACAGAAGCATATAAAAAATATGCAAATCAAGTATCCCTTAGAGATGTTTGATACCATTTGGAAAATAAAAATAGAATATGGAAGGAGGCTTTGAAAAGGAAGGGGGAACTTGTGACCTGTTGAAGAAGAAAAGCCTGGATTTTTTTTTTAAAAAAAGGAAACACTGTTGCTAACACCAACATCCAAGTAGAACTGCTCACTGTTGGCTGGGGCTGGGGGGCAGGCATAGAAAGGAAATAAACTGAGTTGAGATAGGAAAAGCTATCTTCAGTAGAAACAGTGAGCAACTAGGTGGGAATATACACATTGCTTCCACTGGGACCAAGGGCACGAATAATACCAGGAAGAAGCTGTCCCCACCTGAGCATGCATGTCATAGGAAGAGTGGTCTAGAGACAGGCTTTGGAGACACAACCAGGAAGTTGGTACACCGTGAGTATTGAGACTCTTGGGGATACCAGGATAGAAATGCAACAAGGGAGTAGGAATCCAGAACCCCAGAGTGACTAACCTGAAGAATGAATGGAAAGCACTGCTCCCCACAGCACTGCTTGCATAAGCAATACCACGGCAACACAAAAGAATTATGCTGAACCTGGCACGCTGTTATGGATGGAAAGAAGTATTTGTTGGGGGCAAGGTGTATGGGTCATTAGCAAATAAACATCAGCATTCTGTGTTTAAGGACGACAGTAAATACAAGTATATGACAGAAGTAAATACAAGTATAGACCCTCCTTTCACATTCCCTCAGAGACCTGGACTTGCAAAGCTCCTTACAGAAACTGAGATCAGGAATAATCCACAGAAAATTCAGATAGATCCCAATACTGGTGCTATTAATCATCTTTAGATAGGTCATCCAAAGTGAAAATTACCAAATAAATGTCAGACCTATATCATATCACCAATTGAATAATTTTTTCAGATAGCTGCAGAATATTCCATCAGTCATCCATGGAATACACATTCTTTTTAGCAGTCCATGGAACAGTCTTTGAATTGGTTCATATTATGGGCTACTAAATAAGCCTTAGAAATAAAATAATTCTTTGTATTTTGTCAGATAATAGTGGGACCAAAACTAAAAGGACAAACAAAAGAAACACAAGGAAATTGTAGATAATGTATGTTTTCTGGATAATAAACTAAACTAAAATAGACTAAAACACAGAGTAATAGACTAAACCGAAGAAGAAGTTTAAAAGTTCCTCAAGTCAAATGAGAATGATTGTGCAACTTACCATAATCTCTGTATATAGCTAAAGCAGTTCTAAGAGAAAAGTGTGATAAATTATGAGTGTTTACATTAGCAGTTAAACACATCTCAAATAGCAGTTATGTACCTTGGGGGGTCTCAGAAAAACAAGAACTAGAAGGTTTCCAGTCAGCCATCCTCTTTCTCTTCAAGGAGGCAGTCCAGTGGCAGACACTAACATGCAGATCTTCATGAAGAGCCTGACAGGCAAGACCATTAGTCTTGAGGTTGAGCCCAGTGACACCATGGAGAAGGTTGAGGCCAAGATCTAAGACTAGGAAGGCATCTCACATGACCAGCGAAGGCTGATATTTGCTAGCTAGAAACTGGAGGATGGCCGCACTCTATCCAACTACAACATCCAGAGTCTACCTTGTATCTGGTACTGTGCCTATGCGGTGGCATCATTGAGCCATCCCTTTAGCAGCTTGCTTGGAAGTAAAATTGTGATAAGATGATCTGCTGCAAGTGCTAAGCACACCTGCACCTCTGTGCAGTCAACTGTTGCAGAAAGTATGGCCATACCAACTTCTGTGCCCCAAGAAGAAGGTCAAATAAAGCTGGCGCTGTACCTTGCCCAGGACCAAATAAAATCCTCTTCCATTGACTTGGAAAAAAGGAAAAAAAAAAAAAAGGCAACAAAATAATGGGCCAGGCGTGGTGGTGTGCGCCTTTAATCCCAGCACTGGGGAGGCAGAGGCAGGCCGATTTCTGAGTTCAAGGCCAGCCTGGTCTACAAAGTGAGTTCCAGGACAGCCAGGGCTACACAGAGAAATCCCGTCTTGAAAAAAAAAAAAAAAAAAAAAAAAAAAAAAAAAAAAAAAAAAAAGAAAGAAAGAAATATAAATAGAATACTCCAGCAGAATCTAATAAAATCCAGGGTATTCTTAGGGAACACATTGAATAATACTATTCAAAAATAAAATAAAACCCTTGAAAATCTGGAAGACATGGGTATGTTCCTAAACATTTATAACCTACTTAACCTGTCCCATGAGATATAAAGGGAAAGATTAGTTCTATGAATACCAGATTAATTCTATGAAACCAGATGAGGATGCACTAAAAATTACCCTAGACCAGTTTTCCTGATGAACATGGATGCAAAAATTGTCAACAAAATATGTGAAAACTAAATTATAGAACACTATGACTATATGCCATGACCAAATTGCTTCCATCTCATGCATCCAAGGTTGGTTCAACAACCTATGGTTCAATATAGGCTAAAAAGTATAACATAGTACATAAATGAACACAGGGATAGAACTCATGCAATTATATATCAAGTGCAGGAAAGGTCTTTGATAAAGTTTAGCAACCTCTCATGATAAAAGCCTGAAAAAAAATCAGAATAAAAATAATGTATTCAACATCATAAAGGCTATGTATGTCAAACCTATAACCAACATTCTACCAAATGGGGAAAAATTGAAAGCATTCCTTTTAAAGTCAGGAGTTATAAAGTAGTGCCCACTTCTTCCATTTTAGTCAGTATAATGATCAAAACGAGAGATACAACACTGAGAGAGAGAGACAGAGAGAGAGAGAAAGAAAGAGAGAGAAAGAAAGAGAGAAAGAGAGAGAAAGAAAGAGAGAGAAAGAGGGGGGAAGAAGGAAAGAAAGAAGGAAAAAAGGAAAGAAAGAAAAGGAATATAGGAAAGAAGAGTTATCTCTATTTGCAATTAACCATTCAATGGAATAATTGTTTAATTAACACTTTAACAAAGTAACATGATCCTAAATCCACATTTAAAAATCAGTAGTCATTATATAAACTAAGTAGGTTGTATTTTTATATTTAGAAATACACACACATAAGCAGCGGAGAGTTTGGAGGAAGGAAAAGGAAAGAGGGAAATGGTGTAATTATAATATCAACATTGTTTTTTTTAAAAAGTAGTCCCTCCATATATCAATAATAAACTTAGAAAGAAATCAGGAAACAAGTCACATTCACAGTTACATCAAAACAAAGTAACCAGCAAATAAATTAATTAATTAATGAAAAATAAAGTAATCTAAATTAGACTGGACAAAGAAAGTGAAAGACCTCTAAAATGAAAACTTTAAAAGCACAGAAGGAAGACTGAAGAAGACATTAGTAGATGGAAAGACCTTTCATGCTCATAGATTTGCCGTATTGATATTGTAATGTAATACAAAGATTCATTGCCGTTCACAACAGAATTCTAACTACAGTTTTCACAGAACTATAAAAGCCAAGCCTGGAATTCATATGGAATCACATAATACTGAGTAGTCAAAGCAATTTCAAGCAGAATGATCAGCACTTGAAGTATCACAGTACCCCTGACCTCAAATTGTACGACAGATCCATAAGACAAACCTCTGATACAGACTCTAAAGCAGATATGTTGATTGATAGCAACGTTTCTCTGCATGTGGGTCATGAACCCCTGGGTGGGCCATATATGTCAGATATCCTGCATAGCAGATATTTATATTACAAGTCATAACAGTAGAAAAATACAGGTACACCCTAGCAACAAAGGTAATTTGGGGGTCCCCATATATGAGAAACTATATTCATTAGGAAAGTTGAGAACCACTGATCTACAGAGATACTTGCACATCCATGTTATTGCTGATCTAGTAAGAGGATTTTCATAATATATCTAGCCTTGGTGCTCATCAAGAAATTCACAGCTAAAGAAAACTTTGTCCATATACAGTATGGATTATTATTCATCAGAAGGAAAAGGAAAATAAATGGAAGTGGAAATACTTTGTTAAGTGAAATAAGCTACTCAAACAAATAACATGTTTTCAGACTGGAGAGATGGCTCAGTGGTTAAGAGCACTGACTGTTCTTCCAAAGGTCCTGAGTTCAATTCCCAGAAACCACATGGTGGTTCACAACCATCTGTAAAGGGATCTGATGCCCTCTTCTGGTGTGTCTGAAGACAGCTACAGTGTACTCATATAAATAAAATAAGTCTTAAAACAAATAACATGTTTTCTTTTATATGAGAAATCTTCACATAAATTTGTCTTTCTGTGCAGGTCATAAAAATAAGAAATGGGACCATTAGAGAGTAGGAAGATATCTTAAGTTTGATTAGGGGGAAGAAAGGTGAATATGATGCACTATTTTGGGGTAAAGGAACTCACAGCAGTGAGGGCTCTGAGAGAATGAGGGAAAGTAAGAACAGTGTGTGTGTGTGTGTGTGTGTGTGTGTGTGTGTGTGTGTGTGTGTGTGTGTGTGTGTGAGATTGTGTGACAAGAGAAATGTCATAATGAAAACCCATTACCTTATATGCTAATTATAAGAACTATTAGAAAATCTTTTGTAGCAGTTTTTAATATGTGTCTGGATTTAGGCCCTTTTCCACTTGTGAGTCTATATTAGTGACTATCTAAATATGTTACGTTTATCAGTACAGTTTCCATAGAAATTTAAAACATGGTGAATTAAGATACAGTGCTATAAAAATGTCTAATATAAGTAACTTCTTTTAGTCTTTTTTTTTCTTTAACCACCATTTTTCTTTCTCCCATAGCAAGCTGGCTGCCTCTTTCCAGAGTATGGAAGTGAGGAACTCTAACTTTGCGGCTTTCATTGACATATTCACATCCAACACTTATGTCATGGTCGTGATGTCTGATCCATCCATTCGTAAGTTCAAACTTGGCTGACACAGTTTCAAAGTCATAGTTTTTAAGCAAATGCCATAGAGCTAGGACTTTACTAGATACTTTTAAATTATTTTATAGTGGAGGTAGTTGCACAATAACACGAAGGTACTTAATTTCACTGAATTGTACACTTAAACATGACAAGCATCTTATACATGATACATAAATAATACATAATATACAGTATACATGAATAATGTATAATATATACATATATACCTATAGTTAAAGAAATTAGTAATAGTAGTAGGAATGTTGAATAATTTTAATAGGTGTATATTTTGGAGCTTAAAGATAATTTTTCTCAGGTATTGTGGTTTTTCTTCATGAGAATTTAAGAAAGCAGATCACTAAATTGAGGAATTTTAAAGAAATGGGAACCCAGATCCGTGAACTTTTAAAAGACCTCTAAGTTATTAAAAGCTGAACCACTTTGTGGATCACTACATATTGTACAGCCACATATTTCTGTTATGGGTATTAAGGGGCGGTATTTGTTATTTCCATATCTTGGAAGTCATATCTGCTACAGCCATTAGACTAAAGGTCCTTACCATGTCTCCAAAATATCCCCCATGTATTTAAAGTATCTCTCTTCTCCTGGTTTTATCTATATTAGGTTAATATTTAGGTTAATATTTGAAGGTAACACAAAAATATTGAGGTTTATTCTATTAGTCTCAAACCAAATGCCTGTGAAGTTTTATGTTTAGGATATGTGCAAATCTGCTTTACAAATATAAAGCCTTGATAGCTTGAGGCTTTCTGCTCCTATGCTCTGGCACACACTGAAGGATTTGGATCTTTTAATTGATTTACTTTTACTAGACAGACATTCCTTTGACTGCCCTTCTTACCCTGTTGGGTGTCTCCCCACCTTACCCTCAGCTTCTGCAGCTACTCTGATCAACATCCGCAATGCCAGAAAACACTTTGAAAAGCTGGAGAGAGTGGATGGACCAAAACAGTGTCTTCTCATGCGCTAAACATTGCCAAATATTGTCTCACACAAAAAAATTGAAACACTGTTTCTTAATTTTATTGTTGTATTCATATATGTAGGATCTGAAATATTGTGATGCTCACCACGTCTGTATTTCTTCTATACTCCCCAGTCTTAACATTAATCTTTGAATGCTATTTATTCAAATAGCTTGAGGAGTTAGAAGATGAGGTGTCTATGATGTTGATGTAATGTATACGTAGGTGATATATGTAAGTGTTCTGATAACATGATTCTAATGGTGTTTAAGTGTTCTGATAACCTGCTTTTAATAGTTGTGTATGCCAAAGTCTTTCCCAGCACCTCTTGTATTCATTATCAAATATATACATGTAAGTTTGAAGTATTACTGTTTTCTCAGCATGGATTAAAAATGTTCTGTAACTCAGCCAGGCAAGGTAGCTCATGCTTGTGATCCCAGCATTTGGAAAACAGAGGAAAGAGGATTGCTGCAAGTTTAAGGCCAGCCTGTCTACATAGGGAGGTCCAGGCCAGGGATGTATATCAAGATCTTGTTCAAAATTTATATATATATATATATATATATATATATATATATATATATATATATATATATATATATATATATATATATATATATATATATATATATATATAAAATCACTTCAATGTAAATAAACTTCTGCTTCTGCTGTTAGGGATTTCAGTGTCTGTGTTTCTTTTTCTTGTATCCTGAGCTTTTCACTAAGATCAAACAATTTCATTCATGCTAAAAAAAAAAAAAAAAACACAGAAATTGCTTCTTAGGGAAAAGTATAAAATAAAGTTCACTAAAGAATGAACAGGGCTGGAGAGATGGCTCAGTGGTTAAGCACCTACTGTTCTTCCAGAGGTCCTGAGTTCAATTCCCAGCAACCACATGGTGACTCACAACCATCTGTAATGAGATCTGATGCCCTTTTCTGGTGTTTCTAAAGACAGCTACAGTGTACTCATATCAAATAAATAAATCTTTAAAAGGAAAAAGATAAAAAGGAAGGAAGGAAGGAAGGAAGGAAGGAAGGGAGGGAGGGAGGGAGGGAGGGAGGGAGGCAGATTTTAGCCTCAAGTTCCAGGGAAGAGTTTAAATGTCCGATATCTGTGATATCTGAATTTTACAGTAACAAGGAAAACACAAGAAGCTACTGAGCAGGATAGTTATGTGACTTCAATGTTTAAAAAGTAATTTATCTATACTGTATAAACTGACAACAGTTGGAGAAGCTATATTAGTAATCTAGGCCTGATCTAGATTGAAAGTCTCCAGTGCTGGCTCAGTGGGTCAAAGCCCTCACAGCCAGGCCAGGTGAGCTATAGAGTGGACGGTGAAGATTGTTTCTTGCAGGTTGTCCTGTGATCTTTCCATATGTGCCCACATATATAAACGTATACACAGAGACTGAATAAATAAAATGTTGAAAGACTAAAAGTAGTTCTAGGAAGCAACTAGAGAATGAATGAATAAAACCTGGATAGAAAGTAAGATTTAGGAGATGAAAAGTTTTGAGGTCCAACAGTGGTTACTATTTTATTTATATATCCCAAATAGGAATGGACCTTAAAACATTAACTAGAATTGCCATAGCCTCAAACCTTTTCAGTTCCCATTAGCACAAAACAGGACACAAACACGTGTTTAGAGATACACAACCCTATAGACTCATCTCATTGCTCCTATACTTCATGGTATAAAATGTCTTCCAGTGTCAGGTGTTAGGATATATGCCTTTAGGCTACGTAGAGAGCTGTTGATTCAAAAATAATAAACAAACAAACAAACAAATAAATAAATAAATAAATAAATAAAAATAATAAATAAAACAAAAGATAAAGAAATATCTTCCAGGATCAGTCTTACTCTGTCTTGGTTTATTATTCCCAATTGAGAAATAAGTAGTTTTCATGAAGTAGAAAATACCATATTTTTAAGTAGTCTATGTTCTTATGAACAGAAAAGAACATCATGGGAGTAGTTTTAGAAGCTGTACTCATGCACAGAAGAAATCTTCTAGGTAAATATTCCAGACTCTTTCCCATTAGTATGTAGTAAAATAAAAAAGACCAAATGAATGTGACTGATGAGAGTCATGCTTTAGCCTGTTCTCATCTTTAGTGTTTACAGTGGGACTTTGAAAGCTTTCTTTAAATAGATAAGATAATGAACGCATGCATATGACAATGTGGATAGAAATAAAAAGGAGAGATATGAAAATGACCCAACGAAGTGATGCTTTCTATACTAATATGTGAGCAGAATGGGACAGTGGTTCTCCAATGTCAGTATATACCACAATCACTTGGAGATAGCTCATTAAAAAGCATTTTTTGGGCCTAACATGGTTTAACAGGTAGGACCATCCATTGCTCTTGTACAGGACCCAGGTTTGGATCCAGGACCACAGTGCTGGGGGATCCAGCACCCCTGTCTTGACCTTTGCAGACACCAGCCACACGGAGTATGTGTGTGTGTGTGTGTATATATATATATATATATATATATATATATATATATATATATATATATACATACACATAAACTTAAAATAAAAATTCCAAAAAAAAATGGCTGTCCAAGACCCAACTTGAAAGGTCCATTCAATAGGTCTTGAGTAGGCCTCATGAATCTGTATTTCTAACAGGTTTGCAAGTGATGTTGAAGCTGAACCTACTTATCCAGGGACCACATTTTAGAAACCATTGCTTCATAGAAAAGAAGAAATTAGGTGTGGGAGCAGTTATGACAAAACATGGTCACAGACATTATACTAAGGGAAAAAATTCACATCACTGGTTCTCAAAATGATCATCAATTTTGAGATCAAACAGAACTGTTTTAGATTAAAAAAAACAATAATTTGGAAGCTTCTATTTTCTAGGTAATACATTACAAATGAAAGTAGTCATTAAAACCAAAAAAAGAAAGACAGAAAGAGAGAGAGAGAGAAAGAAAGAAAGAAAGAAAGAAAGAAAGAAAGAAAGAAAGAAAGAAAGAAAGAAAGAAAGAAGTCATTAATGTAAGGAGAGTGTGGATACTAATTCTTACTGAACCTGGCTTCTTTTTTTTTTTCACTTTCTATCAGTTTACTGACTATAAAGTGTGAAGGGTTAGCCAGGTTGCCAAAGGAAAACAGTGACTACTTAAGTATGAAGCTGTGTATTATAAAGATTATCTCATTTTGATCTTTATGAGGACTCTATGAGATAAGTACTCTTATGACTGTTCCATTTTGCAAGTTAGAAAACTGGTTAAGATAACTTAAGCACAGTTATATACTATTGGAGAAGCTATGAGTTGGACTCCAGTAATCTAATCCACAACTCATTCACATACCGGAAGTTATATGGCCTTCCTGAACTTCATTCATCCTTAATGATGAAAAGTATGAGGTGTGTGTGTGTGTGTGTGTGTGTGTGTGTGTGTGTGTGTGTGTGTGTGTGTGTAACTTGTCTATCGGCCTACCTGTTCTATAAAACAGTAAAGCAGACACAAATCTTTCTCACTCCATTTTCCCTGGGGCTTTGCTGAATGGATTAAGAAACTCACAGGGGTGAAGAGATGGTTCAGCTGTTAAAAGCACTGGCTGCTCTTCCAGAGGTCCTTATTTCAATTCTTTAGCAACTACATGGTGGCTCACAACCATCTATAGTGAGATCTGGCGCCCTCTCCTGGCATGCAGGTGTACATGCGTGATAGAGCACTCAATAAAAATACATCTTTATTTAAAAAAAGAAACTCCCACAGTAGAAAGTGCAAAACAGGCTAGAGAGATGGCTCAATTCCTATCAACCACATGGTGGCTCACAAACCATCTGTTATGGGATCTGATGCCCTCTTCCAGCGTGTCTAAAGATAGTTAGAGTGTACTCATATAAATAAAATAAATAATCGAAGGAGAAGGAGAAGGAGAAGGAGAAGGAGAAGGAGAAGGAGAAGGAGAAGGAGAAGGAGAAGAAGAAGAAGAAGAAGAAGAAGAAGAAGAAGAAGAAGAAGAAGAAGAAGAAGAAGAAGAAGAAGAAGAAGAAGAAGAAGAAGAAGAAGAAGAAGAAGAAGACTCAACAGGAAACCAAAATGAAAAACTCTAGAGCTGAAAAGGGTTTAGGTCACTCCTAAACAATTTTGTAATCTGTAAAGTTTTCCTTAACTGTAACTGTGAAGGATTACAATCTCCACTTCCCTGGAGCCCTTTAAAAGAGGAGAAGCAAAATGTATATCCATTTTAGGTCTCCAAAAACAATCCTTTACAAAACACGACTTGTGATTTCCTACTTAAATTTTGTGCTTCTCTTTAAAGCATGAACACCAGTTCCTCACTACAAAATCACAAGCCTTATAACTGTAGTCAGAAGACATTTTATCCACAGTATATTATGGTTCAAATAATACCTTCAGAGCCCGAGGCAAACCCAGAGAACTTATGGTCTCACATTTTAATAAGGGAGATGGACAATTACCAATTAAACATGCTATATTGGGAGAGAGAACTACTATGAAGAAAATGAAAACTATATTGGAGGAAGGCATTGAGGTAGGCAGAATAATTACCCCCTCCTAATCCCTTGAATTTATCAATATGCTACATAGCAAGGAGAAGTTAAAGTTACATATATAATTAAAGCTACTGACCAGCTGTTCTTTAATAAGATTTTCTTGGGTGATTCATTTAGCACAACATACAAGGGCCTTTTAAATTTCTGTGAAGGAAGGCAGGACAATCAGTATCAAGAATCATTGAGAAAGGCTGAAATCACTGTTGTGAGGTTTAAAAATGGAAGTGGGTAACCTCAAGCCAAGAAATGTCATTTAGGAAGTGACGATTCTCCCCAACTAGCTTAAGAAGGAAATAGCCCTGTTAGCACCTGGAGTTTAGGCCTATGAAACACACCATTCTTCTGGCCTTCAGAACTATAAAAAATTATTTTAATAGAATATAATACATTATTTTTCTATTATTTCAAGCCACCAAATTCCTGATAATTTGTTAAAGCAACAAATGAAAATGTATTTGGGGTTATCAAGAGAAAAAGAGGTTGGGCATGTGTGTGTGTGTGTGTGTCTGTGTCTGTGTGTCTGTGTGTGTCTGTGTGTGTCTGTGTGTGTCTGTGTGTGTCTGTGTGTATCTGTGTAAATATAAGGGATTGATTTATAACTCCATAACTATATGGAGATCTGAGACATTCTAAGACTCTATAATTGGCTAACAGGAGACATAGAATAGCCAGTCATGTCTCAGTCTAAGGTCACATGTCATCGGGACCTTGGTCTCGACTCTTTGTCTTCTGGCCCTTGTGATCTCCATTAAAAGTCTTCTGATGTGACATACAGAATATAGTGTCAAAGATAGACACAGTTGGTTTAGAGTGTACAATTATGGGATGAGAACAAACAATAGCCAAAGAGACCAAGGCCTTGATATGCACTTTAGGCAGGCTGAATATTATTTCTAAGAGATCTCTAGAATAAGCAGCAATTTTTCTGTGCAGGCGACTGATAGGCCTTTTTGGGTTCAGAAGGTTAAGTCTATCATAGTAGGCAGTGTGTAGTATGGGCAGGCAAGCAGCAGACATTCTGGCTATATAGTAGCACCCGAGAGCTCACTTGTCTGTCAGATCCCAGGAAACAGAGGGTGTGGGAGTGAGGGTGGATGGGCAGGGTCATTTGAAGCCTCTATTTGAATAGAGTATCTTCTATTATTTCCCAAACAATTCCACCGACTGGAGACCAACTATTCGAATATATGAGCCTTTAAGGGCCATCCTCATCCAAACCACCACAGGTTGTCTTACAAGAGAACAAATGATACATCCTTTATCAGTAATCTCATAAGGTTTAGAGGTCCTGGCACCAGGTATAGTTACCTATTTAACTTTTCATGCAGTTAAGGATGTCATGTTTCCTCCCAGGGCCTGAGATATGACTCAGGTTCAATATTTCTAACAGCTATTAAAATTCAATTGTTCTGGATTTTTTCCAAGAAGTTGACTATGAAGAAAGTGTCCAACCTAAATGTACTCCAAGCATCTAATGTCTAACCAGGTGTCTAATCCAGAAGCTAGAGAAACAACAGAACTAAAGGTATGAGTTCCAGTCCAGATGCTATTCCAAAAAAGTGAGTGTTAGTTAAAATAGGAAGAAAAAATGACTATCCCTACTTATGACAATCAGACTGGTCTATTTCTACCAGAAGGATCAATTTATATTTTCTATTTCTCATCTTCATTGGATGAGGTTAACCCACAGTAAAAAGCCAATTTGCTTTGCTCAGTCTACCAATTTAAATGTTATTTTAATGAAGAAAAAGAGGGTCATGGACATGATGTCTTTGTACAACTTATGGTTCAAGTTGACACAAACTAATAGCAGGGACTTATTTTGTCATGGAAAGCAGAGATAACCTGCATGATGAAATGAGGTTCAAACAAAGAGGTGAATAAAATTAATAAGCTATGTCATTAGGGAAACGTAATCCAGGCAGAGGAAATAAGTGTAAAATCTGTGGTTTGGGAGAATTCTTGAAATATTGGAGGGGCAGAAGCAAGGTCAATGATATTGAGAACTAGATGAAGTGGTATGAGGTTTTTTATTTTTTTAAGATTTATTTATTATTATACATAAGTACACTGTAGCTGTCTTAAGATGCTCCAGAAGAGGGTGTCAGATCTTATTACGGGTGGTTGCAAGCCACCATGCAGTTGCTGGGATTTGAACTCAGGACCTTTATGGAAGAGCAGTCAGCCTCTTACCCACCTTGCTATCTCACCAGCCCGAATTTTTGTTTGTTTGTTTGTTTTTTGTTTTGTTTTTTTTTTAATTGGGGGTAAGCAGGTAAAGGCACTTCTCGAGCAAGCCTGACATCCTGAGTTCAATCCCCATATCCCATGTAAAGGGAGAGGGGGAGAACTGACTCCATAAAGTTGACCTCTGACCTCTGTATGTGAACCATAGTATGTGTATCCACAAGCACACATGATAAAATCAAAAAATAGGAAGGCGCCGGGCGTGGTGGCGCACGCCTTTAATCCCAGCACTCGGGAGGCAGAGGCAGGCGGATTTCTGAGTTCGAGGCCAGCCTGGTCTACAGAGTGAGTTCTAGGACAGCCAGGGCTATACAGAGAAACCCTGTCTCGAAAAACCAAAAAAAAAAAAATAGGAAGGGGATGAGACAGAAGTCCATCAGGTTTTTTTTTTTTGGATTTATTTATTTATTTTACATATGTGAGTACACTGTAGCTGTACAGATAGTTGTGAGCCTTTCATGTGGTTGCTGGGAATTGAATTTTAGGACCTGCTGGCACTTGTTGGCCTCACTCGCTCTGGTCAACCCCACTTGTTCAGTTCCTGCTCACTCCAGCCCAAAGATTTATTATTATACATAAGTACACAGTCACTGTCTTCAGACACGCCAGAAGAGGGCATCAGATCTGATTACAGATGATTGTGAACCACCATGTGGTTGCTGGCATTTGAACTCAGGACCTTTGGAAGAGCAGTCAGTGCTCTTAACCGCTGAGCCATCTCTCCAGCCGGTCCATCAGAGTCTTTAGGGGACTGAGGATTGTGATGTTTATTCCTATTAAAGTGGGAAAGCCACTAGAGAGGTTTTTGGCTGAGGACTGACTTTATCATATTTTCAAAAACTGATTACTGATAGAAAATAAACTGTTTGGAGCTATCAGTAAATGGAATGTAACAAGATGGGATTTTATGCCAGAATAATGAAAATTGGAAGGATTCAGGCTAGTTTCTTAAAGCCAAAAGGAGTTCTTAATGAGGTGTGTCCAACAAGAATAAAGGATAAGTCAGAGTTTTCAGTTTAAGCAACTAGATTAATAGAAGTACTGAGTAACGGTAGGAGAATCCATCTTGGAAAGGGAGTTGGGAACTGCTCTGTTCATGACAGCCATGAACAGAGACATAACTGCATATTCAGGTATACCATTTTGAACTCTGGTGAGATGGAGCCTAGACATTCTCATTTAGCATAAATACTGTTTGATCCAACTAAACAGTGAGCACAGAAAAAATGAATTAGGAAGATATTTAAATTGTATTTAAAATGCTAGCTAGCTCTTACAGAAAAGAAATGACTTATTGGGCGTATTATAATAGATGGCTGAAAGATCTTAGTGTGGCCTTAGAAGAAAAGTAATCAAACAAATAGAGCAAGCTTCCTTCTTCCATGTAGCATATAGTACATGGAAGAAGGTGTTCCCAGATTAAAGCTGGATCTTCTCACCTCAAAAGATCTGGATTAAAACTGTACCTTCCCACTTCAAAGATATGGATTGGAAGTGGGTCTTCACACTTCAAATGATTTAATTAAGAAAAATAACTCCAGGGCTGGAGAGATGGCTCAGTGGTTAAGAGCACCAACTGTTCTTCCAGAGGTCCTGAGTTCAATTCCCAGCAACCACATGGTGGCTCACAACCATCTGTAATGGGATCCAATTTCCTCTTCTAGTGTGTCTGAAGACAGCTACAGTGTACTCATATACATGAAAAAACACTCTTTTAAAAAAAATTCATCACAAGAGGACCCAAACACTTCTGTTTTAATTAATTGTAGATGTAGTCAAATTGAGAACCAAGAATAGCCATCAAAGTCCTCCCCTTGTCAATTAGACATACAATCCTATCTCCTTATGACATGCTTTATGTCCAAATGAAAACAGCAACCAAGTCATAATTATACCTAACATGATATATCCCAAGTACAACTGCAAATCCATTTTACATTCAATCAGGTCATAATTACATCTAACATGATGTAACTATCCCTTGTACAACTGCCAACAATATAAATTTTAGAATAGATGACAATGTCACTTGAGGGACATTCTTCTAATATCTTCAACTTAAATATGATAACCACTGATATTCTTTTAATTCATGTCCACAGAAGGTGACATCCTATTCATTTCATTATTGAACTCCTCCTTTGCTTAAGTCACCTTTTGACGGTCCTGTACATTGGACACAAATAGATTCACATTGTGTTGCCTATGCTGCCTACTCTGATAACTAGGATTACTTTGCCTTTGACAATTCAGGGCTTCCACATGGCTCCCGTTACCATGGAGGCCATTTAAAGTCATTGCATTTAATTCTTCTAATTGAGCAGCAGAATCTCCAGCCCTAAGGTCTGGCACGAGAATATAAAGGGCACCAACAAAGCTCTTCACATGTGCTGATGCCCCTCTCACCTGATTTTGTATCTTAGAGGATTAGTCTTCTAGGTCTTCCCATTATGGAGGATTAGGTTTTACATTGCGCATACACTCTAGCATTGCAATTTCCCTCAGCCTTAAAATCTTCAGCATCTCAAACTCCTTTTCAGTAGGTCATCTTTGGACCAATCTTTAGCCAACCATTCAAACAAACTTAGGATAATGTTGGGAACAAGCAAAAGAAACTTATTCTAAGTGCTACCATTTTGTTTTCAGAAATTAAATTCAAGGTCCCAGGTCCTAGGGGAGCTGAATAGCTTCTGATGTAAACAGTTGTCTGGGTTCATGGACATCGCATGGACAACTTGTAAGGAGACAGTTGTCTGAGTCTAGCCATCTCAAGGACAACTTCTCCATCTTGCTGGCAGGGTCAAACAAGTTGTTGATGTTCCCAGGCCTAGGAATGAACACTTATCCCATTTCTCCAAATGTTTTCTTAATTGTCTGGTAACCAGTATAAAAATTGCTGTTATCTAAACCAAGGTACAAAAGTTTTAAAAATATATTACCAATTGACTGTTGTGCCCTAATTAACTACATGGGGCTGACCTGCTCCTTTGTCTCCTTATCACTCTGAGCTCTAGACCTAATCCTAGAAGAATGAATTCAGGACTTTGAAGTCAGGTGCCCTAGATATGGCCCAGTCAACAACGAGTACTCCCTTCCTTAGCCCATAATCTCAAAATACAATTGGATAGCACTGCAGCGTCCCCCAGCTCCTCCCTCGCTTTGTGTTCCCCTTCTTTAACAATGTTGTACAATCTCCCTTAGGGGGAAGGGTTCAGATCCCTAACTGGCCACCTTCCTGATCACTCCAAAAATAAAGCTTTCATTTTTTTAAGCTTCTACATCTGAAGTGAGTTTTCTTGGCTTTCACTTTGAACCCAAAAACACCTTTAAAAAAATGTATGAGTTTCCTTATTAGGCCTAGAATCTCCACTCAGAGGGTCTGTATCAGTACACTCAGCCTGATTCAGTTTTATGTTCCTTCCATCACCCCACACCCTTAAAATCCATTCCCATGCACATTACTCAGACTTCTGCTTGAATGAAGTATCAAACTCATTAAGCTTTTTAATAGTGTAGTGGAACTCTTTATGGACTATGCTTTCCACCTCTCCTCTAGGAGCCTGCTGAGCCTTTCTTTAGTCTGGTTATAGGTCTAGAGGCAACTATTGGTAGACACTGTGGGACATCAGTATTGTCTTGCCTGCATCTCATTCAGAGAAAGTCACTGCCGGCTTAGTGGACAATGAGGGATTAATTTCCTCAATCAAAGCTGAAAAGGCTTTGTGGGCGTGGGTTGGGGTACGTCTTCTGCTGACCATGGAGAGACTAGTTCCTCAGATGAGGTAAACTCATGAGAATCTGGGGGTTCAAAGTTCTCAGCTTCACTGGGGTCCTCCCACACATTCCCATCCCAAGGTACAAGGTCCCATTCACTACCAACTAATGCCTTTCTTTAACTGCCAACACTCTCCCAGGTTGGGACTTGAATTTTCACTGTAATTCAGCCAACCTTGTACTGAGGACTTCAGTTTGCCTTCCCACCGCATGAGCTCTGTGGGTGCTGAGGAGAAGAGAAACCTTTAGACTGTTTGTGAGCATCTGGCCCAGGTCAGTTTTTATCACTGAGTTCATTGTTGTCCTTCACCTTATCTGGAGATACTAGAATGCTGGTTGGTTAATTTTTATCACAGAGTCTATTCCTTTTCTTTGTTCATTTATCCAGAGATCCTGGGAGCAACCCGCTGGCATCATCATTTGCCTTATTTTTCCACAAATTTTCAAAAGTTTTATATACAGTCACCAATCCATTGTGTGTCACAATTGGTGAATCAGGATAAGCAAATGCCCTTGACTTGTTAAATTTATAAAATAGTTCACACTCTGAATTTTTAGTTCTCTCTGAGCTTCCATAAGAGGTTTCAGTAACTGGAGAAGTTTCAGTAACTATAGGTGTTAGCAACTTAGAAAGTGTATTCCAGATACTTAAAAAAATTCATCCTTATACTTTTGTTGCTATAGAACAGTTATTCTCAACTTGTGGGTTGTGGCTCCTTTGTGGGGTTGCATAGCAGATATCCTTGCATATCAGATATTTACATTACAGTCCATAAGAGTAGCAAAATTAGAGTTATGAAGTAATAACTAAAATACTTTTATGGTTTGAGGTCACCACAGCTTGAAGAACCATATTAAAGGGTCATAGAATCAGGAAGGTTGAGAACCACTGCCCTAGAACTATTTCTGGTACCAAAATCTGTATTTGTCGGGGTTCTCTAGAGGACCAGAACTAAAAGAATAAATTTTTCTGTGTATATAAAAGGGAGATTTAATATCATGACTTACAGGTATGGTCTAGCTCATTCAACAGTGGCTGGCTATGAACAGAAAGTCCAAGAATCCAGTTTAGTCCACAAGGTTGGATGTCTTCATTATACTCTAGAACCCCAAAGAAGTAGGCTCTAGTGCCCGTGAAGGAATGGACTTACGAGCACGAGTAAAAGCAAGAAGACAAAAAGCATATTCGTCCTTCTCCATGTCCTTATCTAGGCCTTTATCAGATGGTGTGGAAATTATTTTATTAAGAAAAAATTCCTCACAGGTGTATTCAGCCACTTGGATTTTAGTTAACTCCAAATGTAGTCAACCTGACAACCCAAAACACCCATCATACAATCTAAATGTGTCTAAGATTCAATATATTGAAATTTTCTTTATAGTCTATATATTCAACAAATGCTTCCTTCAGGTCCTTCAACCGTTCTAGTCAGCAGCTGCCATGCGTTCACATAGACACATAGCCCACTCCATGAGTTTCAACTGCATCTCATGACTTCTACAAAGAGAACTTGGTGACACTGATGGTATGTCACTTCTGAGATTAGGCTACAGAATTTTCATTTGTTCTCTTTCTTGCATGTTTATCTAGACAAACTGACTGAGTGTGGCCTTTGGCCAGTAGCCAGAGGAAAAAAATGATACTTCAGTTTAATACGCTTTCAAGGTTTATTGAGTCCTTCTACCAATCACGTAGTGATCTGGGAAGCAAAATTTCCTCCAGTACAGACTTTAGAAAACACCACAGTCCCCATCACTTTCTTGAGCGCTGGCTTCAAGGAGACCTTGAGATCGAGACATAGTTAATGTTCTGCCTGATTTGTACATCTACAAAAACTAAGAAAAGCTAGTTAGCTTAGTTCTGTTGTATTAAGAAATCTCCTAAAATCACCTAAAAGGTGAAATTATGCAACAACATATAAAGATAATTTAGTAGAAAGATGTACATTGCTTTGTTAGCCATCAAAACTGCAATTTAAGACAGCTAGCACTGTGCACCTTTCAAAATACAAAACCAATCTTTAGGTTTATACTTGCATATTGCTGAGTGTTCTTAAATTGTCCTTTCTTTGAAAAATGTTATTAATTCATGCCATGTATTTTTATCATATTCACTCTCAACTCCTTCCAAATCTACCCACCCCACTGTACCCCCTCAACTTTTAGTAGTTCATTGACGCCAATCTGTCCTCTCCATATTCTTCCTGAGCATATATATGGTCATCCAATGGAGCATGGTCAACTTATCAGGGACCCCAACCTTATAGGAAACCGACTCTCCCGAAGCTACCAACTGTCAATAGCTCCTCAGCTATGTATGGAGGCTTGTGATCCCGTCCTCCCTCTATATTAGCATGTTAATTGGCATGGTCCTAACACAGGCAACCAGAGCTGCTGTCACGTCAAGCAGACACTGTTTCGCTTCTGTCCTCCCTCACATCTGGCTCTTAGGATCTTTTTGTCTCCACTTCTGTGATGGTCTCTGAGCCTGGGGGGAATGGAGTATATGAATGCTCCATTTGTGGCATAGCACTCCACTGACACATATTCTATGTACTCTGACCAGTTGTGAGTTTCTCTGTTAACCACTGTTCCTTTAACCTTGTCTTTTCTGATGAATGTAATGGCAGAAATGTGACCCAATGTTTCCAACACTTTGGTATGATTCCTTTTATTTGGAAAAATATAACCTAAGGAAATATATATTGAAGGTCAAAGTATATTGAAGGAATTTCTTTTACGAAGAAAAAAATAATTCTGAGTTACAAATAATAGTGAGCAGTGGGATGGAGAGATGGCTCAGTGGTTAAGAGCACTGACTACTTCCAAAGGACCTGAGTTCAATTCCCAGCAACCACATGGTAGCTCACAGCCATCTGTAATGGGATCAGATGCCCTCTTCTGATCTATCTGAAGAGAGTGACAGTGTACTCACACTCATAAAAATAAATAAATCTTTAAAAAGTAGTGAGCAGTGGGAAGATTTCAGATACCTAATGTTTGTCTAAAGATGTAATGCAATAAAGCATCTTATTGTCTATAACTGGACTGCCTCCAAAGACGCAGTTTTATGTACTTTGCTTGATCTTACCATCCCCTCCCTCCCTGCATGCGTGCATGTGTGTGTGTGTGTGTGTGTGTGTGCGCGCACACGCGCTCTCAAGTATGAGTGCTTGGTATATTTATTCATTTGTGTGTGCAGGTGAGCTGTCTTTTTGTGTGTCTCCATGTCTCTGCCTCCTTTCTGTCTCTTCCTCTTCCCTCTTCCTCTTCTCCCCATCTCTTTTTCACACATACACACACACACACACACACACACACACACCACTCCCACCACATTGGCAAGAATCTAAATCATCAGATTAAGAAGTGTCAATTTCTCAGCCAGGTGGTGGTGGCACACACCTTTAATCCCAGCACTCGGGGAGGCAGAGGCAAGCAGACTTCTGAGTTTGAGGCTAGCCTGGTCTACAAAGTGAGTTCCAGGACAGCCAGGGCTACACAGAGAAAAACCAAAAAAATAAAAAATAAATAAAAAAGAAGTGTCAATTTCTCATTAGGTAAACTGTGTCCCCAAATGAAATAACGTGTTTTCACTAAAGAAATTGGAGAGTGGCTGTTGGAATAATAATTAAAAAAATAAATAAAAAGTCACCGGACAGTGGTGGCACATGCCTTTAATCCCAACACTTGGGAGACAGAAGCAGGAGGATTTCTGAGTTCGCTGGTCTACAGAGTGAGTTCCAGCATAGCCAGGACTACACAGAGAAACCCTGTCTCGAAAAACCGAAAAACTAAACAAAACAAAACAAAACAAAACAAACAACAAAAAACACTTAACTTTGCTACAAGCTTATTTATTTGAAATAAATATGCATATGCCACCATTAAAGAAGGCCTTAACAATCTTTTCTTAATTTTTTTTTGGTTTTTCGAGACAGGGTTTCTCTGTATAGTCCTGGCTGTCCTGGAACTCACTCTGTAGACCAGGCTGGCCTCGAACTCAGAAATCCTCCTGCCTCTGCCTCGCAAGTGCTGGGATTAAAGGCGTGCGCCACCACGCCCGGCAGGCCTTAACAATCTTAAATCTGTAGAAAGAAAATGTTCAGTTGTGTTTCTCACTATTTCCCCCTCTATAACAGTAAGCAGGGAGATCGGAGAAAGAATATTTTGTTTCATTTTTTAGTGGGAAGATTGTTTCTCTTGAATAATTCAAATGTACACCTGAAAGCAGTGACTAATTACTAAGGCTTTCAAGATTTCTCATCACGAGTTGTTGAAACACACACTGAAAAAGCTGAGCAGGTAATTTGAGGAAGTGCAAAACCATGCTGCTTCTTTTCTATAAAATTACGTATGGATACTGAGAAGAAAATGCACATTTTGGGGCACAGTGGACTAGCTATGTCATTAAATATTTTTTTAATCTTGCCCTTGAGTAGATTTGGCTTTAGGATATGGGAGGAGAGCTAGGTATATGGAGGATACTGATGCTGCTTGCAGTGAAACAGAGGGGCCCCATAACAGGCATGGTAGGTCTTTCTTGCAGGATATCACCACATGGTTTCCACTTAAATGGCTTGCTCCAAAGGACTGCAGAGTGAAAAGTAATCCAAAAGAAGCCCGCATATGTCCAGGGAATAATGACTTTTAGAAACTATGAGAGCCAGCCTATGAGGTCGACTGGTTGTCCTTTGCATATGCCCAGCACTTTCTGTGTTCCTGACTGTGCTGCTCACAGTATTACTAGAACTTCTTCACTGTATGTCCTTAAGAAGCTGGTTGGACAAATACCAGAGGAAGGGACTTTTTGTGACTATCAATTTCTTGTTACAGAATGGGCTCAATGCAACTGCCTTTTTGTTTTTAGAGAGTTGAAAAACCTGCTTTCATAGGTACTTTTTGATTGCTATGGCAAAGATCATAAACAAAAGTAACTCAAAGAGGAAAGGGTTTATTGCAGATCACAGTTCCACAAAGCAGTTAAGAAGCTGGAAGCTAGCCGGCAGTGGTGGCGCACACCTTTAATCCTAGCACTTGGGAGGCAAAGGCAAGCAATTTCTGAGTTGTAGGCCAGCTTGGTCTACAGAGTGAGCTCCAGGAAAGCCAGGTCTAAACAGAGAAACCCTGTTTCAACAAAACAAAACAAACAAACAAAAAAGCTGGAAGCTGGAGGCAGGAGTTAATGCAGAAGTCATGGAGTAATGTTCCTTACTGGCTTGCTAAGTCTGCTTTCTTATAACACCCAGGACCATCATCCCAGGGTGATACTGCCCCAGTGAACTGGGCCCTCCCATATCATTCATCAAGGAAATGTATCACAGGCTCATCCATAGGCCAATCTGGTGGGGCATTCTCAGTTAAAGTTCCTCTCTTCCCAAATGACTCTAGCCTGTGTCAAGTTGGCATAAAACAGCCAGCATGTCCTCCTTTTGTGTCATTTTTTTCTTTGAAAATCACCTTGAAAGGTGTTGTGCTACAGATGAGACAATAAACTAGATCAAACAAACTAAATCAAAGTAAAAGAGAAAACACTGGAAAGACACTATACCAATAACTGTCACAAGGCCTTTGCTAAAGGATTTTTGTAGTTAGATTAAAAAAAAACAGCAGTTTTAGGTTTATCTGTAAATTCCCATAGAGTACGGATATGTGAGAATTTCCTATATATCCTGGACTCCCTTTACGTTTCACTACCAATATGGGGCACATTTGTTATATTCGACGAGTTTATCATGATATACTAGGATTCACTGTTTTGTGTGGTTTATGAGCTTTGACAATTATATAAGGACAGTATTATACAGGATGATTTCTTCTAACCAACCCCTCCATGGTGTCCATGTCTTCTTCCTTACCTCCTACCCAGTTCTCTGGTATCTACTGATCCTTTTATTAAAAATGCCCTTTAATTGATTTCATACTGTAGAATAACATTTCCTTTTGTGGGCCTAGACAAAAGGATCTCCTGCATACTCTTCAGTCAAAGAAAAGCCCCCTCCCCCTTTTTTCCCTGGAGCACCCACTTGAGTTTTTCCCATCTTTGGGGAAAAGATTTGCACATACTTCTCCAAAGGCCATTTTATCTCTCCTCTCCTTTTTAAAATTAAATATATTTTTTTACTTATTCTCTTTACATCCCACTCACTGCCCCCTTCCTTGTCACACCTGTCACAATCCTTCCCCATCACTCCCCACTTCTCCTCTGAGTGAGTGGGGCCCTCCTGGGTATCCCCCCACCCTGGCACTTCAAGACTCTGCAGGGTTAGGCACTTCTTCTTCCACTGGTGCCAAACAAGGCAGCCTAGCCAGAAGAACATATCCTACAGATAGGCAACAGCTTTTGGGATAGCCCCCATGCCAGTTGTCCAGGACCCACATGAAGGTCAAGCTGCACATCTGCTATATATGTGTCGGGAGGCCTAGGTCCAGCCTGTGTATGTTCTTTGGTTGGTGTTTAGACTCTGAGAGTCCAAGGGGTGCAGATTAGTTGACTGTTGGTCTTCCTGTGGAGTTCCTATCCTCTTTGTGCCTGCAATCCTTCCTCCTATTCTTCCATAAGAATCCCCAAGCTCCAACCACTGTTTGGTGGCTCTTGGTGGCTGTAACTGTCTGAGTCAACTGCTGGGTGGAGCTTCTCAGAGGACAACATGCTCCTGTCTGCAAGCATAACAAAGCATCATTAATAGTGTCAGGGATTGGTACTTGCCCATCTCTTCTTTTTATAGCTAAAATTTGTTAAGTTTCCATTCATTTTTTGGCCTATTCCAATCTGCCTTCTGTCCAGGTCATTCTACTAAAACAGCGCCTCTTAACATCACTGTCACTAACCATGTTAGGAAAGCCAATGGGAGAGTTCTCTATCCATCTTACTTGACTATTAATACAATACTTGGCACTGTTTACTATTCACTTTTGCGGGGTCTCTGTGACCTCTGCATCAGCTCCTGCCTCCAGGTTCTTGGCTTGAGTTTCTGCTCTGAATTCCTTTGGTAATGGACTGTGATGTTGAAGTGTAAAGGAAATAAACCCTGTACTCCTCAAGTTGCTTATGGTCATGGTGTTTTATCACACACAGCAATAGAAACCCTAAGACAATTATCTTTTTGTAAAAATAAATGCTTATTTTCTTCTCACTGTATATTCTGCATAGACAAGATCAAAGGCTTTAAATTACATTGTATATGGAGCCTTCCAACTTGCTTTTATGATCTGCTTGTGTAATTCTGTCATTAGTACATATGCTCACATAATATCTCTACTAGAATTGTCTAGAAGCCCTACAAATTCAACAAGTTTAAAAACAAGCACACGCCGGGCGTGGTGGCGCACGCCTTTAATCCCAGCACTCGGGAGGCAGAGGCAGGCGGATTTCTGAGTTCGAGGCCAGCCTGGTCTACAAAGTGAGTTCCAGGACAGCCAGGACTAAGCAGAGAAACCCTGTCTCGAAACCCCCCCCCCCAAAAAAAAAAATAAATAAATAAATAAATAAAAATAAAAACAAGCACATGATCACCCACCCTCAGAAGATCTTAATGGCAAAAGACCATACAGGTTTTTACATAAGGTCATATATTATGCAAAAGAATCTGGGAAACGAGTAAATTAAATGCTCTGCAAATCCATTCAATGTTGAGTTGGATAAGGAATGGGAGATGGAATGTGGTAGAGGTTTTATTACTGCTGCTTAATATCAGCTATCCTACCAGTTTGATAAAATGGGGCATGAGAAAGGTTATTTAGAACCTTGTTTTAAAAAGGTTTATTTATTTTAATGTATGTGAGTTCACTGTAGCTGTCTCCATGCACATCAGAAGAGGGTATCAGATCCTGCAACAGATGGTTGGAGTCACCATGGAAACTAAACTCAGGACCTCTAGAAGAGCAACTAGTGGTCTTAACCACTAAGCCATCTCTCCAGCCTCATATTTAGAAGCTTACTATCCCTAATTAATTGTCCATAGTTTATTTAGAGACAGTATTTTACTCCTTCAAGTAAAAGGGAGAAATTCCTGGCAAGATGCAACTTAATGGAGGAAAGGTTTATTTTGGCTAACGATTCAGGGATGCCATCCTGAGGCAGGTTTGACACCAGGATCAGTTCCTGTCTGCAGCAACAGAAGTCTGCCATGTTCACATCCTGGTAAATCAGGAAAGCTCAATTAGCTTTTCCTTTTCCCTTTTTATTTGGGTCAGGACTCCAGTCCATGGATGAATGGTGCCGTGCATGTTCAGAGCAAGTCTTTTCCACTTTTATTAATCTTCTCTGTAAAACCCTCATAGACACTGAAAGGTATGTTTTATTGATACCCCAGGTGTTTCTTAACTTGCCAGTTAACCATCCTAATATCTGAATTTATAGAATTGGAAAATAATAGTGTTGGCTAACAACTTGATTGGACCTAGACTCTATTAAGAAACACAAGAAACAAGACTCTTCTTTGTTCCAGAGTGGGCATCACTTTCTAGTAGTGACTCAGATATAAAAAGGTTCAGGGGAAAAATAATGTTGCTGATGCTTCTCCACCTTTGCTCCTTGCTGGTCACTGCATCTACTATGTTGCTGTTGCTGCTGATACCACCTTCACTGATATCAGAACCCATCTCCTTCAGCTTTCTAACATAAACTGAAGACTAGCACTCTCCAAGAATCCTACAGGCTTCAGCACAAGATTGGGACTGCTGAGATATTCAGCCTTGTGGACTGAGCAACTACAGGATTCTCTATCTCTCCAGCATCCAGACAGCCATTGTTGGACTAACTGCCCCGTATCATGTAAGCCAATTTAATAAATATCTGTTCACAATATATACACACTGTACTGGTTCTGTTCCTCTAGAGCAGTGGTTCTCAACCTTTCTAATCTGTGACCCTTTAATACAGTTCCTCATGTTGTAGTGATACCTCCCCCCAACCATAAAACTATTCTGTTACTACTTTATAACTGTAATTTTGATACCCTTATGAATCACAAGGTAAATATCTGATATGTAGAATATCTGATATTAAATCCCCAAAGAGACTGTGACTCACATATTGAGAGCTTCTGCTTCAGAGAATCCTTTCTAATATACAGAGTCATACCTGTCATATATAGCCTTTTGTGTAACTGATTAAAATCCATCTTTGGCTGTGTTTCTGTATGCCCTATAAGTACAAGAACCATGCCATGGTGCCTACTATTATACATTTAAGATTAACACAATACCTGGAATGGAGGAGATTTTCAATAAATTTGTATTGGAAAAAAAAAACAACTGAATGAGTCATCTGTGTCTCCTGGTATGATACTATGTACTCATCTAGTTGGGTTTTACCCTTATTCTTTACCTGGACATGTTTGGTTTAGTTTGAAAAAGTGAAATTAGATAAACCTGGCTTGAGTGTACTAATACCAACCATGTTTTCAGACTAAGTTAGCTATGAGAGATATACACAGAAACCTTTTTAAAACTTTTTTAAAGATTTATTTATTTTATGCAGATGAGTGCTCTATCTTCACAAAAAAGGGAATCAGATCCCAGTACAGATGGTTGTGAGCCATCATGTGGCTGTGGGATTTGAACTCAGGACCTCTGGAATTGCAGACAGTGCTACTAATCACTGAGTCATCTCTCCAGCCCTCAGAAACCTTTTATTTTTTCCCCAAATGAGCCATCTTTCTTTTAAACAGTTTGCCAGTCTTCATTTTGATCCTTTCCTGGTCCTTCTGCTCTGTCAAATAATTTCAAATGTTTTTGTACCTTCAAAATCAGAACTAAAAACATAGTATATGCAAGTGAAACATTTGAATATCTAATGTTTGCAAGGTTACCAATAGCATGTACTACATGCTGTGCTCATGTGAGACTTGGTAAGGTGACTGGAACTGCATTACTTATCAGACAGAGGTTACAATTAGACAGGAGCTGTGACCCGCTGGCTCCTCGTATTCCTTCTGCCAGAGTGTGACTTAGTTAAAAAAGAAAAGTACCAGAATCTCTCCATGATTATTATTTAGAATTCTAAGTAACTTCTCAGGTCAATGACACATGACTCTACATCTGCACATTTTCCCTTTAGTTCTGTGCTGTTACACTGAGAGACAGAGAGAGAGAGAGAGAGAGAGAGAGAGAGAGAGAGAGAGAGAGAGAGAGAGAGAGAGAGAAGTGCTTACGACCCAAGCACGTAGAAATTGTGAACTTCTAGATTCTGACCAAATGCTTTGTGCTTCTCCTGAGCATCACCAGGGAGGCTCTTTCTGAGAAATAAAAATGGGAAACTGGATGGCCACTCACTCAGGGAAACAAAGCATTCCTGTATCAGTTTACAAACTCAGATGTATTCCACTGAGGCACAAGGAGTCATGCCTTTAAATTCCAGCTCTGTTATTAATATGTGCTGGTATGATAGCTAATTCTTTTTTTTTTTTTTTTTTTGAGACAGGGTTTCTCTGTATAGCCCTGGCTGTCCTGGAACTCACTTTGTAGACCAAGCTGGCCTTGAACTCAGAAATCCGCCTGCCTCTGCCTCCCGAGTGCTGGAATTAAAGGCATGCGCCACCATGCCCGGCGCTAATTCTTGGTTGTAAACTTGACTAGATCCGAACTTAACCAAATTCCATATGGCTGGGTACACTGTGAGGAATTTTTACTTAATTAAATCATTTGAAGTTTGAAGAACCACTTTTAGTCTGGATCTTTTGAGATGGGAAGATCCACTTTTAATCTGATCTGCATCTTCTGCTGGAAACCTACATAAGGACATGGAAGAAGGAAGCTTGCTCTGTTTGCCTAATTGCTGGGCCTCGATAGTAAGTCCATTTCTTTGCTGCCATTACAGCCCATTTCTTTGGCATTCCAGAGAATCGTGAAGACCAGCTGAGACATCCAGCCTCATGAACTGAGCAACTTGTACATTCTTGGACCATCCATTGGTAGATAGCCATTTCTGGACAAGCTGTACCACTCTAATAGATCCCTTTTCTATACACAGAGAGATTCATTCTGTCAGTTCTGTTCCTCTAGAAAACCCCGACTAACACAGGTTGCCTCTGCCTAACTCCTTAGATTAGAGCAATCGAGTTGACTGCAATAATTTTATATAGAATAGGAATAGTTATTCTGGATTTATAAAATCCATCTTTCTCTTGCTTTAAATACTTTTTCAGTGGTTTTGGTAAGGTAGATAAATATTTAGAGTGTGTGTGTGTGTGTGTGTGTGTGTGTGTGTGTGTATGTGTGTGTGTAAGAGAGAAAGAGAGAGAATGGAGAATGTATGTATGAATGAATGTATCATTCTGTGAAAGAGGTCTAAAATCCTAGCAAATGCACACATACATGATAGTTATATTGCAGAAACAAAGCTACTAGGATATGTTAAGCAGTAGCCCAGACCCAAGTGTTTTAGAACGCTGACTTCTAATTGAATAGGTAAACAGGTTTCCTCCATCACATTCCTCCAGAACTTCTTATTAATAAACAAGTAGAGCCTAGAAAGAAGGCTAGGGAGTTAGATGAGAGCAGTGATCAACAGAAAACTGTGGGGTTTATATGATTACTTGACCCAGCTGTATACTGACTTTACTGTACCACAAGCCAATTAAGAGACAAGTGTTGAGACAAGGAAGATGACTTTACTTAAAAAGACTGCTACTGGGCTGGCGAGATGGCTCAGTGATTAAGATCACCTACTGCTCTTCCGAAGGTCCTGAGTTCAAATCCCAGCAACCACATGGTAGGCTCACAACCATCCGTAACGAAATCTGATGCCCTCTTCTGGAGTGTCTGAAGACAGCTACAGTGTACTTACATATAATAAATAAATATTTTTTTTAAAAAAGACTGCTACTGAATACCGTGGTCCACTTATTTAAGGGCCAGCATTTGGGAAGTGGAGACAGCAGAATCAGGAGTTCAAGTTTCTATTCAGTTACATAGGGAGTTCAAGGCCAGTTTGGGCCTGTCTTAAAACAAAACCCCAAAAGACAAGACTTGAGAGATTGCTCTACAGTTAAAAGTTCTCGGGAGCATTTGGGAGGCTAATGTAGGATGATTGAGAATTTGAGGCAAGCATGTGCTACCTTTTGGTGAGTTCTAGGCCAGGTTAGGCTTGAGAATAAGACCCTTTCTCATGAGGAAATAACAAAACAAAAGCAAACAAAAAACACATGAATAAACAAAAAGCAAAGTCTTTTTTCTTTGGGAGAATAATAGTAAAAGGTATGTTGTTGTTGCTTCCTTAGGAGAGGAAAACAAGACCAAGATATTATTTCTGGATTTCAAGATGTGGGCATCAGGGTAATTGGTTACTTTCAATTGACACTATCTGGACATCTCCTGGTTTCTATAACTCAAACTGTTCTGCTAGTTAGGATGGCCTTATAAAGCTGTACATTAACAGACCATATGCTTCCTGCCACTTTAATATATAAATATTCAGGTTATTTAAAGCCATGTCTTCAGTTCCATAGTATTATTGATCAGCTATCAAATTTTAGCAAGCATTTACCTTCCAGGCCAAACTTCAACAGATGTTTTCATATAATAATAGTAAACACATATCCTGTACATTGTGCCTTAGGTATGGGGAATGAAAATCGAATGTGGCCTCAGTTTCATGACGCTGAATAAAGAAAACAAAACTCCTGTCCAGAATGTTTCTGAGCTACCTGATGTATATTGTGTTTAGAAGTTTAACTAAGAGCAGAGACATGGAAAGAAAGAAAGAAAGATTAATATTTCATGATCAAATAAGAGCTCATTTTGTCTCCTTAACAATCCTACGGACCTTAAAAGTCTTCCACTATTCAGATAGAAATAATGGGAGCTCAGGAAAGTAAAGCAAGAACACACATACAGAAAGTGAAATTCCTTCTAAATGGAAAGTCTTTGTCGATTTGGCATGGACAGTGGGTGAGTGGTTATGAACAAGATCTCCAACTAAGATAGAAAAATCACAATTTTGGGTCTTAGCTTTATTATTATGTTCCCTGATGTAGTTTTTGGATTAAAAGAGTTAACACAGCCGGGCATGGTGGCGCATGCCTTTAATCCCAGCACTCAGGAGGCAGAGGCAGGTGGATTTCTGAGTTCAAGGCCAGCCTGGTCTACAGAGTGAGTTCCAGGACAGCCAGGGCTATACAGAGAAACCCTGTCTCGAAAAACCAAAAAAAAAAAAAAAAAAAAAAAAAAAAAAAAAAAAAAAAAAAAAAAAAAAAAAAAAAAAAAAAAAAAAAAAAAAAAAAAAAAAAAAAAAAAAGAGTTAACACAAACTTGAAAACTCCTATTCCTAGAACTTTTTTAAAAGATTTATTTATTTATTTATTATTTGTAAGTACGCTGTAGCTGTCCTCAGATACTCCAGAAGAGAGCATCAAATTTCATTACGGATGGTTGTGAGCCACCATGTGGTTGCTGGGATTTGAACTCTGGACTTTCGGAAGAGCAGTCGGCGCTCTTAACCACTGAGCCATCTCACCAGCCCAAACATTTACTATTCTTGGGTACCATATTCTTATTGTTACAGATGTAAGATGTTCTAAGGACAAAGCAGACTTTAGTTTAAAAAAAGTTAGGCTCATTCCTTATGTTCTGCAATGAAACTTAAACTTTTTTATTTTTAGTATAGAATAGAGTTTATTCAGGGCATGGGGAGAGGAGTTAAGAGGGTAGCAGAGGCAGAGAAAGGCAGAGAAAAGGAGGGAGTAGAGCCATGGCCATGTGGAGAGAGGGGGAAGGGAATTGGGAGTAAGGGGGAAGAGGCAAGAGAGGCAAGAGTAGAAGAGGGTAAGAGGAAACTTAAACTTTTATCTAGTAGATATGTTCGTCCAATTGGCTTTTAAAAAACTGATTGACATAGTTGACTTCATAATAAACTGTGGTTTATCCCCTGTAGAAAAGTACTGATTTCGTATGTGAATATAATATGTTTCCATTAAAACTCCCTCCAACTCCTATAACTCCTCTACTACTTTTCCCTCCCAGCTTCATGTACTTGCTTGATTTTGTTGAGGCATATCTCACTGTGTAGCTCTGCCAGGTCTGAAATTCATTATGTAGATATGAATGGCCTAGGACTCATAAATATTTGCCTGGCTATGCCTCCTGAGTGCTGGTAGTAAGTACATGTGCCACTACACCCAACCATGTGTTCTTTTTACTTTTATATATTCCATTCAAAAGTATGCAAAAATTAAGTATTTTGGAATACATGTAACCAAAGAAGTGAAAGACCTCAACAACAAAAACATTAAGATATTGAAAAAGGAAATCACAGAAGATTCCAGAAGATAAAAAGATATTGCATGCTCCTGGATTGACAGAATTAATACTGAGAAAGTAGCCGTGCTACCAAAATTGATTTACAGGAGTAACACAATTACCTATCATCATTCTTATGTCATATGTCATAGGTTCAGAAAAAAATACAAGAATCCATATATAGGGCTGGTGAGATGGCTCAGCGGGTAAGAGCACCCGACTGCTCTTCCGAAGGTGATGAGTTCAAATCCCAGCAACCACATGGTGGCTTACAACCACCCGTAATGAGATCTGATGCCCTCCCTCCTCTGGTGCATCTGAAGTCAGCTATAGTGTACTTATGAATAATAATAAATGAATCCTTGGACCGGAGAGGACTGGAGAGAGCAGGGACTGAGCAAGTGGGACCGACCTGAGCGAGCAGGGGCCTAATGAGGGTGGCCGGAGCAAGCGGGGCTGATCGGGGCGAGCGGGGCAGACCAGAGCGAGCAGGGTTGACCAGAACAAGGAAAGAAAAAAAAAAAAAGAATCCATATGTAATCAACAAAGACCCTGAATAGACAAAGAAATCCTAAAGGAGGCTGGGCGTGGTGGTGCACACCTTTAATCCCAGCACTCGGGATGCAGAGGCAGGCGGATTTCTGAGTTCGAGGCCAGCCTGGTCTACAGAGTGAGTTCCAGGACAGCCAGGGCTAGACAGAGAAACCCTGCCTCGAAAAAAACAAAAAAAGAAAAAGAAGAAGAAAAAAAGAAATCCTAAAGGACAAAAACAATGATGTAGGCATTACAGTGACCAACCTCAAATTATACTACAGAGCTATAATGATAAAGACATTCTGGTACTGACATAAAATAGGCAGAAATAAAATGGATTATAATGGAGGATCTGTAAATTAAACAGTAAACCTATCCCCACTTAATTTTTTTTTTAATAAAGGAGGCAAAAACGTAAGTTGGAAAAAGATTGAATTGGAAAAAGATAGACTGTTCAATAGATGGTGCTGGTAAAACTCAGTTTCTGCTTGCAGAGGAATTAACTTAATTTCTTATCTTTCACCTTGCACAGAAACCAATTCAAAAGGGATCAAAAGCCATAATTTAAAACCTAAAACTCTAAATAAATAAATCCAGAGAGAAAGGGAAGGAAGGAAGGAAGGAAGGAAGGAAGGAAGGAAGGAAGGAAGGAAGGAAGGAAGGAAGGAAGGAAGGAAGGAAGGAAGGAAGGAAGGAAGGAAGGAAACGGAAAGCTGGGCTGGAGAGATAGCTCAGTGGTTAAGAGCTCTGCTCTTCCAGAGGTCCTGAGTTCAATTTTTAGCAACCACATGGTGGCTCACAACCATCTATAAGGGGAATCTGATGCCCTCTTCTGGCAGGAAGATGTACATGCAGATCAAGCACTCATACATAAAATAAACAAAATAAATCTTTAAAACCTGAGATTGAGGGCTAGTGAGATGGCTCAGCGGTTAAGAGCACTGACTGCTCTTCCTGAAGGTCCTAAGTTCAAATCCCAGCAACCATACGGTGGCAGACAACCACCTGTAATGAGATCTGACACCCTCTTCTGGAGTGTCTGAAGACACCTACAGTGTACTTATATATAATAAATAAATACATCTTAAAAAAAAAAAAACCTGAAGCCGGGCGTGGTGGCGCACGCCTTTAATCCCAGCACTCGGGAGGCAGAGGCAGGCGAATTTCTGAGTTCGAGGCCAGCCTGGTCTGCAGAGTGAGTTCCAGGACAGCCAGGGCTATACAGAGAAACCCTGTCTCGAAAAACCAAAAATAAATAAATAAATAAATAGATAAATAAATAAATAAATAAATAACCTGAGATTGAAACTTCTAGAAGAAAGCACAAAGAGTGCTCCCCCAAGATATTGGATCAAGTAAGAACTTTTCAAAGAGATCATGAATAATAGTACAGGAAAAAACCTCAAGCATCAGCAGGCGGGAGGAAACAGTGAGCAGAGCAAACAGCCTATAGAATAGGAGAAATAGTTGCACTTCAGGCAAGGGACTAATATTCAGAATTTACAAAAGAATAGTGTAGAAATTAAACATCAAAGAAATAAAGCTGCCAGTCAATAAATGGTGAAATGAACTTAATAGATAGTTTTCTTTTTTTTTTTTTTTTTTTTTTTTTTCGAGGCAGGGTTTCTCTGTCTAGCCCTGGCTGTCCTGGAACTCACTTTGTAGACCAGGCTGGCCTCAAACTCAGAAATCCGCCTGCCTCTGCCTCCCGAGTGCTGGGATTAAAGGTGTGAGCCACCACGCCTGGCGATAGTTTTTTTTTTTTTTTTTTTTTTTTTTGAAGGGGTTCCACGTGGAGAGGTTTATTGAGAGGGTGGGGGAGGGGGCAGAGAAGAGGAGAAAGAGATAGAGGGGAGAGAAGAGAGAGAAGAGGAGGGCAAAGAGCTAGTTTTCTTTTTTTAAAAAAGGAAATGTACACGTCCAATAACTTTTTTAAAAAGTGGTCAGTATTCTGAGCTAACAGAGAAATTCACATTAAGCTACTTTGAGATAGCAACTCACTGGAGTCAGAAGGCTTTCATCAGGAAATTTGACATCCAAGTTTGGAGATGTAGAAAGAAAGAACTCTTACACACTGTTAGGTGGGGTACAAATTAGTGCAGGCACTATGGAAACCAGTTTGGAGACTTCTCAGAAATTAAAAATAAAACCACCATATATGACCCAGCTATTTCATTCATGGGCATATACACCAAGAACTCCATATCCCATCATAGAGATATTTGTACCCATACATTTATTGCTGCTTTATTCATTTAGCAGCAACCTGAAATCAACCTAGATGACCATCAAGAGATAAATGGGTAACGAAAATTTGCTGTGTATATAAAAAATAGAATACCAAGTGCACTCACAAAAATTTCACAAAATGGGTGGATTTAGGACATATAATAATAACTAAAGTCACACAGTCTCAGAAAGAAAATAAGCATATGTCTCCCTCATGTGCACAACCGAGTTAATAATATATGTAGACATGTAAAGGAATGTGCATATGGGTACACTGCAACATGTAGAGAAAAGAATAAGAAAGGTTACGTATTAGGACATGAGGAAGCACTGAATGTAGTTAACAGATGCAAGTTAGGAAAGAGGATGTAAAGCTAACTTCTAGTTCTAACTCTATTATGCTTCTTTTAGGTTTGATGGTGGATACCTGCATAAAATATATTCAATAGTGAAAGTGTGAAATTTATAAATTCTTTTTAAACAATTGACTTTACTCAGTGCTGCCAGTGTGTGCACAGGTGCATAGCCGCCCACTGGAACATGGGAGCCTTTCAGGCCAGGCCCATATCTAAAGAACACTGGCTCCTTCCCACAGAAGCCCACAATTGCCAATAGAATGGAAGTTAATGCAGAGACTGAGAAATAGTCCGAGTGAACAGAATAAGAGACTCTGAAGTGCTCAGCTCTAAATGGGAATATACATCACACTCCTTCCCCATAAGGCTCTGGGATGAACTCAAAAGAAGGAGCAGTAAGAGTGTGAGAACTAGATGTAGGAGAGGATTGATTTGAAATTGTCTTCCAAATGTGGCAGGGCTCTTGTGCACATTATCTCACAGTGACTGGGACTGTATGCACAAGTCCCACACAAAATCAGTGGCTGCAAGTTATGAAAGAGGTTATAAAGCTAACTGTTCTTCTAGTTCTAACTGTGTATATTTGGTCTGAAGACAATTGGTCTTAATATTACTACATTTAGTTTCTTAAGAGAAGTGTGTTTTAGTGTTGTTGGTTGAGCCATTGATATTTAAGGAATAATATGGTACACAGATGCTCTGAATATAAAACTACTTTTTGTTTTGTCTTGTTTTTTTCGAGACAGGGTTTCTCTGTGTTACAGTGCTGGCTGTCCTGGAAGTCACTCCGTAAACGAAGCTGGCCTCAAACTCACATAGATCCATCCGTCTGCCTCTTCCTCCCAAGTGCTGGGAATTAAAGGCATACACCACTACTGCCTGGCATAAACAACTTAATTTTTTAATTAATTTATTTTATTTTTAAAGATTTATTTATTTTATTTATAGGAGTACACTGTAACTGTCCTCAGGCACACCAGAAGAGGGCACTGGATCCCATCACAGATGGTTGCAAGCTACCATGTGGTTGCTGGGAATTGAACTCAGGATCTCTGGAAGAGCAGTCAGTGCTCTTAACCACTGAGCCATCTCTCTAGCCCCCCAGCAATTTAATTTTTAAGGAATACAAATACAGAAGTTTTTAAATTCAAATAACACACAGAAGCAAAATATAACTTAGACACACACACACACACACACACACACACACACACACACACACACACTTACTTTAGTCTTCAGTATCCCAAGGATATTAATAGCTAACACTTCATTATATATCATTATATATCATTTTAGTGATGTTTTACAAATTTACAAATCATCTGGAGGTCATGTTTTCATATAAAATTTAGCACTCCATTAATATGTCTGCTTCCGCTTTCTTCACTCAACTTAGTAACTTGGCAGTGGATCTGTTACTAAGTATAAAGCTTCATGTTTACAGTTACCGTGTTATAATCATATCTAGACAAGGTATTTTTATTGGTTTCCTGTTGCTAACTTATGTAGGTTCTTTCTTGTGCTTTGTTATTACCAACACTGATACTGTTAGATCAGGATTGACCTAGGTTGCATAGAAATAAAAGAATAAATCAACCATCAACACACTGTCCTTTAATCAGAACAATGAGAGGTGACAATGTTTTCATGGGAATAGGGCCCATGTGTATATGGTTTAGGGGTTTTCTGAGGAGACAGTGTTCTTGGGCTACAAGAGTCCATCTGCAGGTCTGTTCTCCTGCAGTGTCAATCCTATAATTACCAGTGGTTAAAGTTGCCTTATCAGGAGGGATGGATGTTCTCCTGGGGAAGGGAAATTTCTTAGATTATGAGACCAGACCATCCTTTGGGCTCCTTTGTGAGGAGCCTTCCAGATCCTAGAGGCTGGCAGATAGTATCGGCCTGTCCTTAGTTTAGGAGGCCACACAGCTTCAGACTTCCTTATCAGGGGCTTCCAGGATCCTGGCAGTCTTCAGATCTTAGTAGCTATCAACATTCCTGCCCAGACTCCTTAGCCAGTGGGCTTTTGAGCCCACTGGCCCTTTAGTTGTAATAAACATCTTATCAGAATATCTGTAGAAAACTACCCAAAATCGGACTCAGTGTCATGAATGCCCTATACCACAGACACAGATGGACATGATTGTATCTTTCCAAGTTGTCATCATTTGTTGAATAAGAATAAACTCACAAGCTAGATCAGTAGCTTTGTCAAGTGATCCCAATTTCCCTTGAGGGGTGGCTGTTGGAAAACTCAGGTTCTTTTGTTTAATTTTAATTACTAAAAATTACTTCTTAGGTCACATATCACACAAATTATTTCAGTATTTCTGTCTACGTTTACATTACAGAATGGCTACAAAGAGTGAACAAGGCCACAGAAGTGTTGGGGAGCTAGAGAAGCCTTTCTGGAGGCAGGAGAGGAGAAGGGGTGCAGATGGAGAGTCTAGGAGAAGCTTGCTCAATACCTAAGAAACCATGTTGCAGACACTGCACAGTCAAGCCACAAGGTGACAGGATTGAGCCAAGCCTCTGGGACGACTTAAGGTGAAGGAAGAACGTCAAGATTGCAGTTTGAAAGGCTTGGCCAGGAGTAGAGATAGAGCTGACCGGAAGTCCTTGAGGCTATCCTGGCCTTTGATACACAGATCTGCTTGTTAGTTGATGGACTGGTGGGGCTGCCACAATCTCTGTGCTAAGTGCCTTCTTGGGTTGTACTGTCTGTCTATTTACCTTACATGGTGATGTGTTGCCTAAGAGCATTTTCATTCCTGTGAATGTTACACTCTGGACATAGTTCCTTCCTTCCTCCTTATCATTCTCACCTTCTGCACCAGTTAGTCTCCTTTTTTCATACCAGGTAGTTTCCTGTCCTGTACACAAACCTGCTTGTACATCTCTATGTAAAATGAAAGAACTGTGTATGAGAGAAAACATAGGTTATTTATCTTTCAGCCATTTTCCCCGCAAATAACGCATCATTCTTCTTTATGACTGAAAAAAAATTCCATCGTCTATATAAGCCACATTTTTGTTAATTCCTCTGATATTGGACATGTAAGTTGCTTTCATGATTTAGGTATTGTGAATAATGCTACAACAAACATCAGTGCTGCAGGCATTACATCTAGTTGTTACTTTTGGCTCAGGACTGCTTTGGCTAACTGCATTCTTTTGTGTTTCCATATGAGTTTTAAGTTTGTCACTCTTGTTATGGGAAAGATGTCATGGGGATGCTGATGGGCGTTGCACCGAGTCTGTAAAGTGCTTTGGTAGTACAGCCACTTTCATATATTGATTCTTTGAATTCTGAGCATAGGAAGGCCTTTTGTCTTCTTCAGTTTCCTTCTTCGGTGTTTCCAAGTTTTCATCATGGAGGCCTTTGCTTTCCCTGATTAGGTTCACTGCCATGTATTTCTTGAGGAAATTATGAGTAGCATTGTCTCCCTTATTTCCTAAATAGCTTGTTTGTTGGAGCATATGAAGGCTACTGATTCTTTTTATATTAACTTTGTATCCTGCCAGTTTGCTGAGAGTGTTCATCAGCTCTAACAGGTTTTGTTTGTTTGGTGGAGGCTTTAGGGTCTTTTTTGTATTGAATCCTACCATCTGCAATTGATGTAGGACTCCTTCCCTTCATGCAGTCCATGGGAGGGAGTTCCATCCGTCTTTAGTCTGGTGTGTTTGTTAAGTCCATGGGCCTGGTTTTTCCTACATGGTTTGAAATCTTTGTTAGTATGCTTGTAGGGTGGTACTGTTTGACTTTCAGGGGTAAGTACTGCTTGCTGATCTGTGCTGGTGTTTATGTGTATAATGGAATGTGCTCATCCTGCCTCTGAAGTGAGTGGTTTTATAGTATAGTTTTTTAGACCAAGAGCACTATTGAAATAGAAGGGGGCTGGAGAGAAGGCTCAGCGGTTAAGAGCACCGACTCCTCTGCCAGAGGTCCTGAGTTCAATTCCCAGAAACCACATGGTGGCTCACAACTATCTGTAATGGGATCCCATGCACTCTTTTACTGTGTGTCTGAAGACAGCTGCAGTGTACTCATATAACTAAAAGAATAAATAAATATTTTTAAAAATAAAAGAAAGAAAGAGGAGTGCTTCAGGTCTTATCAAAAACCCAGGCAATACAAATTAGTAAAGAATAACAGATTGATTTATAGTTTGGGCTACAACTAGAGTGAAGACTTAATTTCCTTTTCTCCTGTATGAGCCATAAAACAATTTCTTCTAATGTAACCAAAGCTAGAAAATATCTGTATGTTTAGCTATGAGCTAAGTTATCAGAAGTGTGAAATTTTTCTTCCTGATGCAGCGGGTAGGTCTCCTTTTGATGTTAAACCTTCAAAATTCATCCAGGAATAAGATTAGATGAAGACATTTTTATTTTCTAAAGTCCAATCATTGGGTCCCTGTGAAACTTATGGCATTGAGTGGTGTATGAGTTGAAGTTTCCCAGAAAAGCTATAAGTATGTTGGAAGTTTGGCAGACTTGCTCATTATGGGCCCCTGGTTGGGAAGAGTTGGAATGTTGCAGATAATGAACCAACATTATCTTGGGTGATCTTTATCTTCTTTATCACCCATCCATCACTCCCTTCCCCATTGGATATAACAGCCTTGGGACTATCAGGGAAACCTTTGAAAGTGAAGTGACTTAGCCCGCCATTTGCTTCCATTGACCCCAAAGCTAAGCATGCTCAAAGATAGCATCTGAAACCTATATTTCTTTCTGCTCTGACTTCCTGTTGCCTAATGTTACCACTAGTGTATTTTGTAGATGTTTATGGGTTCCTTTTGTTCCATAACTAGAAAAGTTTCATAGAAGCACTACTATGATAGAATATGTTGTTCAGGACAGCCAAAGTCATTCCTGAGCCATGGTCACTAACTAATATTTGTCTTAGAATAAGCCATATCTTTTTCGTTTTGGAATGGTAGTTGTGATTTGTGCTGACAGAGATCAACAAAAGTACTGTTGTACGAACCTTCAGGAGTCCTCTTCTCCATAAAAGAAGGAACAGTAATACCGCCACAAGTTTTTCACGATCCTGAAAATTAACTGAAGGCTGACAGTAATGCAACATTTATCCAAGTAAGATGAAATAAGCTATGAGAATGAGTAGCGATGAGAAGCCTTTCTTGGTGACCAGCTTCTCCTCAGCTCCAGAGTGGATTTGAAAGCCAACTATCATAATAATAAACCATAGCCTGGTAACCACGGGGGCCAATGACAATAGAGTTGGCATGCCTTCAAAGCTTCATTCTTAGAAAATGTTCATTATTTGACCTGTCTGCGAGTTTCCTATCCATTCTCACTCACAGAGCTTATCTCTTCTGTCTTCATTCAGAGCTTACAGTATCTGTTACCCATCAGGTATTCATGAGAAAGAAAAAAAGAAAAAGAAAATGAACCCACCACAGGTGGTTGTTGAGCACTGAGCTACCTGAATCTGTAGCATGATATAAAAAACAGTTGTCTAACCATAAAAGGCAAATCTGGAATAATGGTGACTTTGAAAATCTCTGATATGTTCCGGGAATCTAGAAGGCCACATTTATTCTTCGAATGGTGCGCATGTTCAGTGATGATCTGAAAGACTCTAATTCTCATTTCTGGTGAGCTTTAGAATCAGGAAGTAGAGCCAGAGGCAGAATGCTAAACAACCTAATTCTTTTTTTTTTTTTTTTTTTTTTGGTTTTTCAAGACAGGGTTTCTCTGTGTAGCCCTGGCTATCCTGAAACTTACTCTGTAGACCAGGCTGGCCTCGAAAAGAACCTAATTCTTAAAGCATGTGTCTTCATTAGGTTTCTATTGCTGTGATACAAAGTATTACTGAAAGTAATGTGGGGAGGAGAGGGCTTATTTTGCTTATACTTCCACATCACAATCTTCATCAAAGGAAAGAGAGCAGAAACTCAAGCCAGGTAAGAATCTAGAGGCAGGAGCTAATGCAGAGGCAGGCCATGGAGGGTTGACGCTTACATGGCTTACTCATCCTGCTTTCTTACAGCACCCAGGACCACCAGGCCAGGGGGGCACCACCCATATAGGATTGGGCCCTCCCACAAAAATCATGAATTAAGAAAATGCCCCACAAGCTTGCCTATGTACCAGGCTTATGAAGGCAGTTTCTCAATTGAAGCTCCCTCCCTTCAAATGACTCTAATTCATGTCAAATGACTCTAATTCATGTCAAACTGACAAAAAAATTAGCCAGCACAATTCACCCCTTATCAACTTGACCCACAAACGTATAAGTATTCAACTACCAACTGTCATTTGTTCCCAAGATCCATGTTAATTTTAATATCACAATATGAAACACTCCAACTTTAAAAACTCCTAGTCATTTAAAATTTGAACACTTTAAAAGTTCAGTCTCTTTAAGTTATTCAAAATCTCTTTAAAAGTTTGAAGCCTCTCAAAAAAAATATCCAGAGTCTCTCTAAAATACAGTCTCTGCAACCCCTAAAAACTGTTAACTGTGGGCTCCTGTAAAGTAAATTTTCAAAAGTTACATGGCTTCGTACTCCAAGAAGGAATACCCAGAGCACAGTCACACTTGAATCTAATAAAACCATAATCCTGGCCGGGCGGTGGTGGCGCACGCCTTTAATCCCAGCACTTGGGAGGCAGAGGCAGGCGGATTTCTGAGTTTGAGGCCAGCCTGGTCTACAGAGTGAGTTCCAGGACAGCCAGGGCTACACAGAGAAACCCTGTCTCGAAAACAAAACAAAACAAAACAAAAAAACACCATAGTCCAACGCCAAATTTCAGTGTCAGACTTCTGGGACCCAATTACAGGTCATTTTCTTTTTCAACAATACTTGTAAGACAAATCAAGAAACAAATATGACCAATATACTGGAAAAATATAGTACATATTAGTGCATATAAATGTTTGCTAACTAAATAATCCAAATAAGCAATCAAAAGATATCAAATTAAACCAGGTGGTGGCAGTGCATGCCTCTAATGCCAGCAGTTGGGAGGCAGAGGCAGGTCTCCAACTCTGGGTTTTAGTTCCATTAGTGAGAGTCTATGGAGTATTTTAAATTGTCAATATTTATGACACCAAAATTCAATCATTTTTAAGTATTTAAAAATATCTGGGGGTGCTAAAAAGATGACATAGTGGTTAAGAGCAATGGCTGCACTTACAGAGGTCCTGAGTTCAATTCCTAGTACCCACATGGTGGCTCACAACCATCTGTAATGGGCTCTGATGCCCTCTTCTGTCCTCTGTGGGCACCAGTCACACTAGCAGGGCATAGATATCCATGCAGGCAAAGCACCCATACAGAGAAAATATAAATAAATAAATCTTTTAAAATAAATAGAATATTTTATATACCAACTTCAAAATATATAAAAGAATATTAACATAAAAACATGTATAGATTGTCAACTTTGACTTCACATTGGAGTTGCCTTCAGAGATGTAAAATGTATGGATGGCTAAACATCCCTTCTGTAGTCGTTTTTCATCACAATGGTTTGCTATATGGCCTGTGCACTTGGTAATTCTTGTACTAGCCATACTAGACTACTGAGTATTTTAAATTATACTTAACTCATATAAATTGTACCAATGAATGGGTTCTACTCTGTCATTTCCATGTATGCATATATCAACCTTTGATTTATTTTTCCTACTATCGTCCCCCAGTCCCTTCTAATAGCAGCACCATTCTTTGAAGGGGTCACTATTGGTCACTCAGGGTCACCACCCTGCTCACATTTATTGAGTGCAGTTTGCTCTCCACATGCTTCAAGTGCTCCTCAGCATGATCATCCTACTTTTACACTGGGGTTTTCTTGAAATGATGCCTCTTTTTCTGGTTAATCACTTTCTGTACACTCTGTCCCTTAATCTGCTCCAGAAAAAAACCTATACTGTTGATGCTACCATTATCTTCTATTACCTTATGAGTTACAAAGAGATTAAAGTATCAGTGCCAAGGTAGAATTTAAATCTACACAGTCTATACTACAACCTTGTTAGCATTTGGAGTCAGGCCTCTCTCTAGCATTTTTAACCCACTTCTGTATTAGTCTTTCCCTCACTCCTTGGTCTTTGTTTCTTTTTCTTTTTCCTTTTTAAATTTATTATATACACTGTAACTGTCTTCAGACACACCAGAAGAGATGGGATCCCAATTACAGATGGTTGTGAGCCACCATGTGGCTGGGAATTGAACTCAGGACCTCTGGCAGAGCAGTCAGTGCTCTTAATCACTGAGCCATCTCTCCAACCTAGTCTTTGTTTTCTTGATAGGCCTGTTTTTGGTTGTTATTATGGTCATTATGAAAGAGGAAAAGAAAGTTCTTACCGGATGTCAATGGCAAATTGTTTCTAAATATTGTCATGTGAGGAACAATTATTTGTAAGACCTGAAATTCAACTCCGTATACTTATAGGATTTAACCCCTATGCTATAAATAACAAATATATTTATGATAATAATAAAAGAATTCAACATTTATTGCACATTTACTATATATATGTGCATACACACATATATTTTATAAGTTGCTTTTATAAAACATTTCTACAAGCATCATCTCATTTCATTCCTACAATACCATGAAGGGGGTTCTAGTAGCAGCTTTCAAAGGCATGAACTTATGAAAGTCAATTCTGGGGGTGAAGACATGGCTCAGTGATCAGGAGCATATACTACTGAGTTTGGCTCCCAGCACCCACCTAAGGTGGCTTAGAACTGCCTGCAACTCCAGCTCTAGGCAATTCTGATGCCACAGGTCTCATGTACACATACTCACACACAGATATACATAGTTTTAAAAAGTATATTTTAAAAACAGTTCTCTGCCGGGCGTGGTGGCACACACCTTTAATCCCAGCACTTGGGAGGCAGAGGCAGGCGGATTTCTGAGTTTGAGGTCAGCCTGGTCTACAAAGTGAGTTCCAGGACAGCCAGAGCTATACAGAGAAACCCTGTCTTGAAAAACAAACAAACAAACAAACAAACAAAAACAGTTCTCTATATCCATGAGTTTCATACTTGTGAATTCAACCATTTATGGGTCAAATATTTTTACAGTCACATTCACTGAATGAATACTGATTTTCTTCTCAATATTATCTTAGCACTATACTCTAAAAAGTATTTATATAACATTTACACTATATTAGATATTATGAAAACGAATTTAGAGATTGGAGCTGGAAAGGTGGCTCAGTGGTTAAAAGTGTTTGCTGCTCTTCAGAGAAGCTGAGTTGGATTCTCAGCTCAAGAGACCCAAAATGTCTGGATATATATATATATATATATATATATATATATATATATATATATATATAGTTTTTTGCTAAATGGATTTGTATTAATTGTATAGTAAACATCTTATTTTACTAAAACATACTCATTTACTGGATGCAGAACATATTCTGCAAGTCTCACAACAACCTTGTTAAATAAGTATTACCCATCTGTTGAACAGCCATTTTCTCCTCATTCCAACATTGTATCCTGGAAAGAAGAAGGAAGTATGTAAGAATCCAGAACCTGGGGTTGGAGTGGTGGCTCAATATTTAAAAGTAATTGTCCGCCGGGCAGTGGTGGCACATGCCTTTAATCCCAGCACTTGGGAGGCAGAGGCAGGTGGATTTCTGAGTTCGAGGCCAGCCTGGTCTACAAAGTGAGTTCCAGGACAGCCAGAGCTACACAGAGAAACCCTGTCTCGAAAAACCAAAAAAAAAAAAAAGTAATTGTCCTCTCACAGAAGATCTAGGTTTGTTTCCTAGTACCCACATGGTGGCTCATAACCATCTGTAATTCCAGTCCGAAGGGATCTGATACCTGCTTATGGCTGCACGTATGTGATACACAGTCATACATGCATGCACATAAAAATAAATAAATGAATATTTCTTAAAATATCAGGAACCTAAAGAAAGTAACCAGACTTGATAAGATCATAGAAGTTACAGATTCAGAAAGTATAAACAACTACACTGGAGGAAATGCTTCTTTGGTGGAGAACATTGCAAGTTCTACTGGGAGCTCCAAGGATATAGATTTGTGAGTTATCAACCAGACCTGGATGATCTTTTTAGTGACTGAAGTGCCTTTGGGTCACCTATACTCCTGTAACCCTCACTCGTTCTTCTGTAAGTAACCTCAATACATTTAGTGGTTCATTGATTTAGACTACAGAGGGTTGTTTCTTCCATCTTGCCTCAAGTCTCTATCTGCGACAAATAGCTATTTGCTCACATATCTCCAGGAAAATTTACACAGTAGCACCCTTCCTTCCACAGATCCCTCCCTACAACATAGGAATAATGAACTAGAGAATTATAGTTGCTGTAATTTATAGAAGGCATATTCATTAAAAGAAAGCTTTTATATAACAGTTTTCTCAGGGATTAAAACAATCCACCCTGCAGGAGGGTCCTTAAGGCAGAAGGTAAGCAACTCAAAATAGCTTCAGGAAGTCCATGAAACTGACCAGATTTATTAGGACCCTCCACCCACAGTAAGCAATACAAGCCAATAGTTCCCCTCAGATACAGCAGAGCCAAGTTGCAAAGACTCTCCAGGACAGGCAAAGACTCTCAGACAACACAAGTTGCAAAAGATACTCTGAGACCAGCCCAGCTGCCAAAAAAAAAAAAAAAAAAAAAAAAGTAAAAACCAGCGAAGCTGCCTATAAGACTTTAAACTAATTGAGGCTGGGGGGTGGGNAAAAAAAAAAAAAAAAAAAAAAAAAAAAAAAAAAAAAAAAAAAAAAAAAAAAAAAAAAAAAAAAAAAAAAAAAAAAAAAAAAAAAAAAAAAAAACAGAAGCTGAGAAGAGTTTATACTTCAGATGGATTTTACTAGGAGGAAATAAATGATAATATTGAGGCCCCAAGCAACCGAATCTGAGAGTGTGCTTTCTGGTGGGATGAAGAGCTTCATTGGGAAATAGCCACCGAGGATATACTGTGAACCTCCTGAAAGAAAAAGTCCCTCCCTTCCCAAGGATTAGGAAAATTAACATAATTGCACAGTACAATCAGATTTTAAGGGGGAAATACATTGACTTTTCATTTGCAAAAACAAAGGGAATATCTTGTTCACTTAGGTTTTTGCAGGGAGGCCTAGTTTGCATGCTAGAAATCAGGAAGGACCCTCCAGTTAAGAGAGAATTACAATTGGAGGTTGTTTTGGGTTTTAGCTGTGGGAAGGAAGAGTGATCTTGCCTGCAGCTGCAAGGAGGGGGAGGGAGAGAACTCAGGTCTGTCAGAGTGCAAGGTCACAGCCTACCGCAGGGGTCAGGGCCTGGTTTCTGGGAGGGAGAGCAACTAGAGACTTCTGGGACAGAGATCAATTCCTCATGTTATGGTGACCATCAACAATAAAATTATTTTGGTGGCTACTTCATAACTGTATTTTTGTTACTGTTATCAATTATAATGTAAATATCTCTTTGGTGACTCCTGTGAAAGAGCCCAAGGGATCATGATCCACAGGTTAAGAACTACTGGGCTAGAGGTCTATAATATACTGATAGTGGCATAGTGAAGATCCTGTAGCTAAGACAGACAACTTTGAGCTGCAATCACATGGTTGGCTCAAAGATATGGTCTTCTATTTACTGCTTTACCTGGTTAGCTTATAAAACATTTAATGTCTCAGGGAAATACTAATTAATGGGACTGGTCATAATGTTGGAGCCCAGTGTTTGTGCTCAGCAGGCTTTTGCTTTGCAGAGTACATTCTTCCAATGAGATCTTATCACACACCAGCCTCTCAGGAATTCCTCATTCCAGTCTTCCTCAGAGGACAAGGGCGTTCTTGCTCTAACACAAGCAGCCAGCCTCTGTGCTTCTTCGACATAGCTCCCTCGGTGTGGCTTTTCTTACTTGTGCTTTTCTCACTATCTTCTTGAAAAATCGTGACCTGTTGCTCTGAGGTGGAGTTTGGGCCTACTTTGGTTTTGAAGAGGAAAGGCTTTCCAGTCCATCAGAGAGGGAAGTCAAGACAGAAAGCTGGGGTAGAAATTGGAGCAGAGGCCATGGAGGAATGCTTCTTACTGGCATATAAGATTCCTTCCCAGGCCCACCTTCCCAAGGGGGGGTCACTGCCCACAGTGGGCTGGGCCTTCCCATATCAATCTTTAATTAAGAAAATGCCCCCAGAAACATGCCCAAAGTCAATATAATGGATGCCATTTCTCAGTAGAGTCTCTCACCAAGTGACTCTAGTTGACAAAACCTAAGTAGCACAGGTCTTGAACTTGATGCTGATGGGATCAGCAAGGAGTCTAGGGCCGCAGGGAACCTTAATGTCTACTAAGTGGTTGTTATCTTTGAAAGAACTCCCAGGCTGATAGAAGGAGCTTTGAGGCCTTTATGCTTTACATCAATCCCTTATCGGTGGATTGCTAGACCTTGAGAAAAGTGGACTTTTCTCTTTTCGTTCTTGAATTTTCCTTGATTCCTTTAACACACTGTCAGTAATTTGAATTCTTTATTCCAGCAATGAGTGGTCTCATCACTGAAGTGGAAGCATCACCTGGGGCTTCATGTGCTCTCTGTGCTTATGTCCTCTGTTGTTTCCCTGGGATAGTCTGTGTCCTCTTAACTCGAAAGATTGTTTTAAGTCCTCTTAACTGTATGTATAGCATACAATCAGGGCTGTCATATTTGTTCCTGCCTCATGCTGGTCCTCTCTAATGAAAGCATCTTGATATTTCAATCTGAATGAAAAAATAAATCAAGGGCTGGTGAGATGGCTCAGCAGGTAAGAGCACCCGACTGCTCTTTCGAAGGTGATGAGTTCAAATCCCAGCAACCACATGGTGGCTTACAACCACCTGTAATGAGATCTGACGCCCTCCTCTGGTGCGTCTGAAGTCAGCTACAGCGTACTTATGAAGAATAATAATAAATGAATCCTTGGACCGGAGAGAGTGAGTGGGACCTACCGGAGCTGACCGGAGCGAGTGGGGCTGGCCAGAGCGAGCAAGGTTGACCGGAACGAGGGAAAAAAAAGAATAAATAAAAGCACTGCTCCTTTGAAAAAAAAAGAAAGAAAAAGAAAAAAGAAATCAAAGGAAAGGAAAGGGTACCCTGGTCCCGCTGCTTTACTACTTAGTACTGAAGTCTTACACATCCCTTGCTAGATTTCTGTCTTTCTTCCCTTTTTTGATTTTCATTGTGAATATGTGCTACATTCTGCCAACTGCTTTTCCTGCTTATCATATGGGAAAAAAAAACCCAGCCGTGAGTGGTGGCGCACGCCTTTAATCCCAGCACTCGGGAGGCAGAGGCAGGCGGATTTCTGAGTTCGAGGCCAGCCTGGTCTACAGAGTGAGTTCCAGGACAGCCAGGACTACACAGAGAAACCCTGTCTCAAAAAAAAAAAAGTAAAATGAGAAAAAAACCCACAATATTATGTTTCCTTCCCTCTTTAGTCTATTAACATGACATGCATGCATCATAGATTTCTGTATGCTGAGCAATTTATATATTCTGGGAATAACTTTCATTTGGTGAATAACATTTCTGATGTGCTGTTGAATCCCATTTGTGTAATATTGAGTATTTCTATGTGTATGAGTGTTTTGTTCCATTCCCACTAATAGAACTTTACTAGGTTTAAGACTTTTGTGATTTCTTTCTTCCTTATTTTTGTTCCAGCTTCTACAATATCCCCTCCCTTTCTGTGGGATTCCCCAAGCTCTGCCTAAGTCTGGCTGTGCATCTCTGCATTTGCTCCCATAAGCTGCCAGAGGAAGCCTCTCTAATGTTGATTGGGCTATGCACCAATCTACAAGTGTGTGTGTGTGTGTGTGTGTGTGTGTGTGTGTGTGTGTAGTGGGTAGGGATGTCAGTCACATTTGCTTCTTCCCTAGGAACCTAAGCCATTCAGCTTCTGGTTCCTGGCAATCCAAGCAGTCAGTATAGGGGATGGATCCCTCTCATGGGTTCGGACTCAATTTGAGCCAGTCATTGATTTGCCACAGCATGATGTGCTGAACCACCACTGCCCCAGCACATTTTGCAAGCAGGACAAGTATGGGTTGAAGGTTTTTTAGCTGGGTTGGTGTTCCAGTCCCACCATTGATAACCTTGCCTAGTTACAGAAGATGGCAAGTTTGGGCTCTGTATCTTCCATTACTAGGAGTCCTCAGTAGGGTAACTCTTCATAGGTTCCAAGAAGTTTCCACTGCACTAGGTTTCTACATAGTCCTGTAAGTATCCCCCTATTCCAATTGTCTCTTCCTGTACTCTCTCCCTCCCTCCCTCCCCGACATGACACATTCTGTTCTTATTCCTACCTGCCCTGAGTCCACCCAAAAAAAATCTATTTTGTTTCCCCTTCCCAGGGAGATCCATGCACCACCCTCCCTGAGCCTTCCTTGTTACTTAGCCTCTCTGGGTCTGTGGGTTGTTGTGTGATTATCCTTTACTTAACAGCTAATACCCAGTTACAAGTGAATACATATCATGTTTGTCTTTCTGGGTCTGGTTTGCACTCTGATATTCAATACAGGCATTTATAGTTCTAAACTTCCCTGGAGGGGTAGATTTAGAACCTTAGAACCTAGAGAGACCCCTCAGCAATTAAAAGCCAGTATTGCTTTTGCAGAGGACTGAGATTCATTTCCTGTTAGACTATCTCCAAATGATAGTCTCCACTTATTACCAGTAGAGGTGTGGGAGGAAGCAGATCAAAATGTAGAGTGTGGCAATAGACTGTCTTCTGAATATAAGGGTCCCTTATTAGGTACAGGCCTCACTGCCTTGTCTCTTTGGCTTTTGTCCCAATATCCACTGCTCTTGTATGAGTATAGACATGATGTAGAGAGCTGGTTGGATACTCCTAATGAAGGTCTTCTGTCATCATAATGACAATTATCTCAAAGTCTTTCTCACTCTTCGTAGCCAGTCTCCAATTTGGGTAGTTTCCTGCAGCTAGTGCTACTTCTCATGGTTTCTCCATGTGTTTCAGACTTCACTTCTGTGTTCAGTCTGAGCTCTTTTATCCTCAGACTTCCAGATAAATGTTTGAAGGGCACTACAAATATCCAAAGAGACATACCAGTATTTATTTTGCATAATACTAAAACAACAGCATTTCATTTTAGAAGTATTTCTAAAATTCATAAAGCAATGGGTAAAACCAAAATTCAGTGTATTTATAACTAAATTGGTTGTGTTAAACCTAAAATAAAAGTATTATAAGGCCAATATTAAGCATGAATTACTATTCAAATAAAATTATTAGTATAAAAATTGAAAAGACAAACTATTATTTTGACATAACATTAAGTGAGGCTAAATAATAATGGAGCCGGGCGTGGTGGCGCACGCCTTTAATCCCAGCACTCCGGAGGCAGAGGCAGGCGAATTTCTGAGTTCGAGGCCAGCCTGTCTACAGAGTGATTTCCAAGACAGCCAGGGCTACACAGAGAAACCTTGTCTCAAAAAACAGAAAAAAAATAATAATGCAAGTCAAAAGTGGAATAAACTTGATATTTAAAATGGGCAATTATTATAAGTAAGTTATATTTTAATGAACTATTTTTAATAAAGAAGGCCTGGCAATGTGGAACTATCTGTCATATGCATGCCTAAGACAACTTAGTATAAAAACAATATTATCTCTCGAATTATTTGTACATTTTAATGAAATTTCAATTAAAATTCCTTATAAATACTGGAAGGGTGAAAAGCAATAAATCAACTAAAACTTAGCATATTCAATAGAGGATATTTGTGAGCAGTTTGCCAAATGCTGGCTTACCCAGTTTACCCAGCTGGCTGTGTTGTGAAGAAGTATTTGGTGTTATTATACTCAGAAATACATGTAGCTCAAGCCTCATGGAGGAGCAGTGCCAACATGATCTCAGAATAGGAGGTCGCCTGCTTATATTTTCCCATAGCAACAATAAATTCATAGACATCCGTGGATAAAAGTGCGTTTTTGAGAGTTTTGGAATTGAGGTAGGTATTTCTGATATCTTTGTAGCACTCATGACCTAGCAGATGTCTTTTGAGAGCAGAGACCTAACCCAGACGACAGATTCATTAACTGCAGTCCTATCTCCAGACCCAGAAATAGCTATTCTGTGGACTTAGTTTTCCCCCACTGGGCCTTAGTTCTTTTATGAGAACTATCTGCCAAGGCACCTGGTAGGAGCTATGCTTATTTATGCCTTAGGTGACAGGCACATAAATCTCAGTCCTAGCTATAGACCTTGAAATCACCTTGACTCCAGTTCCTATGATCTGCAATCTGAGACTATTCCTGCCCATACAAGAACCCAGATGAAGAAATACTATCTGAGAATGTAGGGAGCACTTGCCAACATCATTCTCATAGCAGATCTAAAATGGTCTTGTATACTGGGTGCAACCCCTCTCACCCTCTCACCTGTAGACAGCAGGCAGTATAGTTCCCTTGTGGAGCGAAGGGAAACAACTACTTCCAGTAGTTAAGCCTGGTTGTCCTAGGCTCAAGGCAAGCTCATAGCTAACAGGGCTCAAGCTAGGTTGGGGTCTTTGGTGAGACAGTTGAGACAGTGACTCCTCTGGTACTTGGGTCATCAATATAAATCCCATTTTGTCGTGTTATATAGCTTGGAGGCAACAGACCGGTGTCTCCTTAAGCTTGGATATCTATAAATATTATTATCAGCATAAAACATTGTGTCTAATGTGAGTACTGAAAGGACAAGTAGACTTAAGAAAATAACCTCTGGATCTGATGTCTAAAACATGTTTTAAAGGAATTGACATGAATCTGCTAACCACTTAAAGCATTGATGAGGAAGAAATAATTATAACATACTCTAGGAGGCTAGAATGACTCTGATATAAAAGCTGTAAAAAAGGCATCGAAAGAAAAGTGTGTAAGGAGTCGCCAAAGAAACCAACATGAGCCTGCCTCCTCACTTCATGTGTGTGTGGGGCGGGGGGTGGGGGGGACAGAGTGTTTTCATTCCTCTACAATCTAGCAAAACAAAGCTAAAAACACAGAAGAGACAAAATGTTTGCATTGGGTGACTGTGGGTACATTCTTTGTTTTTTTTTTTTTTTGGGGGGGGGGTGTTCGAGACAGGGTTTCTCTGTATAGCCCTGGCTGTCCTAGAACTCATTTTGTAGACCAGGCTGCCTCTGCCTCTACCTCTGCCTCCCGAGTGCTGGAATTAAAGGCGTGTGCCACCACCCCCAGCGGCCTCAGTTCTTAAGAGCAGCTTACCAACAAACCAGCATTTAAGAGAATCTGGCTTGAATTGTCTCATTTCACCAGTGGAGAAATAATACACACACACACACACACACACACACACACACACACACACACACACACACAGACATACTTGTTATGGTCATGGAAGAACAGTGCATGCTTGGAACAAAGACAGATAAGAAAAAGGCATGAAATAAATGCCTCTTCCACGACATTTAGAAAAACACAATGATTTCTAGTGCCTGAAATATAGGGCAAAGGGGAGCCCTGGGAAGATAGGGTTGAGGTCTTGGTGTCTTTTATCCTTCATAAAAAGATGGAGTAACTAGGAGTCAAAAATAAGAACCAGATTTTAAACTATTAGGAGTTTGTTCAGGGAAATGACTCAGCATATAAAAGCACTGACTTGAAAGCCTGGAAACCTGAGTTTCCTATCCAAAACTTACATAAAAGGAGGCTAGATAAGAACCAATTACACAAAGACCTCCTCTGGCCTCCATGGGCACACCATGGAATGAACACACACACACACACACACACACACACACACGCATGCATCAACAATAATAATAATGATACATTTTATATTAAAATATTAGGGGTAAAGTCAGAATGACTTACTCAGATGTGCGAGACGAAAAGAGAACGTGGTAAGTTTAAGCAGGTGAGTAAATGGAAGGCTCAGATAGAGACCTGAAGCTCAGGAAAAAAAGGTTCAAGTCAAGGAAATTAGTTATAGAGCAATGCTAATGGAAACCATGGATGGAGTGAGATCTCAGGCAAGTGTGTAAAAGCAACATCAGGCTAAAAGACAGATGGAGAGCTTGGCAGCCATGTTTGCCACACAGGACTTTTTTTTTTTTTTTTTTGTGAGACAGGGTTTCTCTGTATAGCCCTGGCTGACCTGGAACTCACTCTGTAGACCAGGCTGGCCTCGAACTCAGAAATCCGCCTGCCTCTGCCTCCCGAGTGCTGGGATTAAAGGCGTGCGCCACCACGTCTAGCACACAGGACATTTTTTTTTTTAACTTTTGAGATCTTTTTTCATTTGAAGGTAATCTTAATGCTATTAAATTCACAAATATGCTATTTTTTTTATTTCCCAATTCTAATTACCTAAAACACACATTGCAAACATACAAATATCTATTCTCTCCACATGTCAGCGCCCATTCATCATTGTTTTGGAAATGGGGAGAATAGATTCCCCTTAAATTGCAAGTCAGTAGGTGTTTCTTTACAGTTAACTTTAGCAAAATAGTATGTTTTATCATTAATTGTTACATCTTTACTTGTTAACTCACAAGGAAACACCTTCGAAACTGCATTTTGTTAAAGTTTCTGTACTAAAATGTAGAAAAACTGAACTACACAAATATTGAAAAGTTAAAAATTCCTTAATTTTTTATTCCTGGTACCACTACCACAATTTACAGGGCAATATACCTGATGTAATGAGAAGAAAAGAAAAAGACAAAGCTACAACAGATAAAAGACCTCAGGAATGTACATCTAATTGACACTACATTGCATTAATCAATAGCTGCACTTTTTGCAAACTGTGGCTATGACAGTCCTGAACAAGAAGGGTTTCCTGTTTAAGCTGCAGTAACTTTTCTGACTATGGATCATCGTTCCTTCTGTGGCAGATTTTTACAGTTCCTCTAATGCATTTGGGACAACTGTCTCAAAGTAACCTGCAGCTCTCCTGACAACTCCTCGCTCTCTCTCTCCTGCTAAGAACTGTAGCCGTTTCTGTTTTATTTTAAAACCTTCTGCTACCATACCCACCACTTCCACCTCCAGATCCATAGCCACCACCATAGGGACTGCCTGAGCTTCTTCCACCAAAACTGCCCCCCTTCATGGGTCCATAATTTGATTGTTGCTGTCCACTATAATTTCCAAAGTCATTATAGTTTCCACCACCACCATAGTTACCTCCACCAAAATTTCCTCTTTCATTTTAACCATCATATCCTCCTCCTCCACCACCCTGGTTTCCATATCCTGGTCCACCACCTCCATAACCTCCTCTACTACTGTAACCAGGACCACCACCATAGCTGCCACCATCACCTCCAAATCCATTATATCCACCATCACCACCTCCATAACTACCTATGCTGCCACCACCTCCACCACCTCCAAAGTTTCCTCCACGACCCATAAAGTTGCCAGATCCACTTCCACGACCTCTCTGTGACCCAGCAGACTGCATCTCTTGTTTAGAAATGGCCTTTTTCACTTCACAATTATGCCCATTAATAGTGTGGTATTTCTGAACAACAATTTTATCAACTGTGTCATGATCATCAAAAGTTACAAAAGCAAATCCTCTCTTTTTTCCACTCTGCCTGTCTTCCATAACCTCTATGGTTTCAATCTTGCCATACTTTTCAAAGTAGTCTCTCAGGTTATATTCTTCCGTACCCTCTTTAATACCACCAACAAAAATTTTCTTCACTGTTAAATGGGCTCCAGGCTTTACAGAGTCTTCTCTAGAAACAGCTCTCTTTGGTTCCACCACACGCCCATCAACCTTGTGTGGCCCAGCACACAGTGCAGCATCCACCTCTTCAACACAAGAGTAGGTCACAAAACCAAAGCCTCTGGAACGTTTTGTTTGGGGATCTCTCATTACCACACAGTCTGTACGTGTGCCCCATTTCTCAAAATGTTCTCTTTTTTTAATATTTATTTTATTTATTATATGTAAATACACTGTAGCTGTCTTCAGACACTCCAGAAGAGGGCGCCAGATCTCGTTACGGATGGTTGTGAGCCACCATGTGGATGCTGGGATTTGAACTTATCACCTTCGGAAGAGCAGTCAGGTGCTCTTACCCGCTGAGCCATCTCACCAGCCCTCAAAATGTTCTCTTAAGCTATCATCTGTGGTTTCAAAGCTCAGACCACCAATGAACAGCTTCCTTTGGATCATAGCCCTCCCCCCCCCCCCCCCCCCCCCCCCCCNGGCAGAGGCGGCAGAGGCGGCAGAGGCGGCAGAGGCGGTGGCGGCGGCGGCAGAGGCGGCAGAGGCGGCGGCGGCGGCAGCAGAGGCAGAGGCGGCGGCAGAGGCGGCAGAGGCGGCAGAGGCAGAGGCAGAGGCAGGCGGCGGCAGAGGCAGGCGGTGGCAGCAGAAGCAGGCGGCGGCGGCGGCAGAGGCGGGACCGCCGGAGTCAGGCTGGGGGCGACCAGGCAGCGGTTTTACCTCCATTTTGAGACCGAACTAGCCTCTTCCAACTCAAGTTCAATATGGGACCCCACACAGGACATTTTTACTTGTGTCATTTGGAGCAAGTTTTTTTGTTTGTTTTTTGAGACAGGGTTTCGCTGTATAGCCCTGGCTGTCCTGGAACTCACTTTGTGGACCAGGCTGGCCTTGAACTCAGAAATCTGACTGCCTCTGCCTCCTGAGTGCTGGGATTAAAGGCGTATGCCACCACGCCCAGCTGGAGCTAGTTTTTTAACCTTTCTGAACCTATTTCCAAATGTTTAAAGGAGACACAATAGGACTACCCCTCCCTTTAGTCAGGAAGGAATGCTAAAGATAATGCAGGGTTTAAGGTGGAATTCCTTCTGAGAGCTCATGTTAATTAATTACAGCATTCTTTTGCCTCAGTGCTACTCTTTAGCAGGATTGACTCTAAAAGTTTAAGAGACTGTGCCTAGAATGATGGTGTACCCCTTTAATCCCAGCATTCATGAGGCAGTGGCAGGCAGTTCTCAGGGAGTTTGAGGCCAGCCTTGTCTACAAAGTGAGTTCCAGGACAGCAGAAGCTCTATTACATCCAAAAAACCTGTCTCAAAAAACCAAACCAGCTGGGCAGTGATGGCACACGCCTTTAATCCCAGCACTTGGGAGGCAGAGGCAGGTGGATTTCTGAGTTCGAGGCCAGCCTGGTCTACAGAATGAGCTCCAGGACAGCCAGGGCTACACGGAAAAACCCTGTCTCGAAAAACCAAAACAAAAAACAAAAACAAACCAAAGAACAGATTATGCTGCTGATGGTACACACATCGTCACAGCTTTTAGTTGCTAGTCACTCTGGCTTCTACTGTAAATTTGTGATATATTTTTTGCCATGAAAATATTTCTTAAAAGCCTTCTTAAGGGCTGGAGAGATGGCTCAGAGGTTAAGAGCACTGACTGCTCTTCCAGAGGTCCTGAGTTCAATTCCCAGCAACCATATGGTGGCTCACAGTCATCTGTAATGGGATCCGATGCCCTCTTCTGTTGTGTCTGAAGACAGCTACAGTGTACTCATATACAGTAAATGAATAACTAAATCTTTAAAAAAAAAAGCCTCATTAAAAAAAGAAAGAAAGATGTCAGCCGGGCAGTGGTGGCACACACCTTTAATCCCAGCACTTGGGAGGCAGAGGCAGGCAGATTTCTGAGTTTGAGGTCAGCCTGGTCTACAAAGTGAGTTTCAGGACAGCCAGGGCTATGCAGAGAAACTCTGTCTCGAAAAACAAAAACAAAAAGATGTATTTATTTATCTCATGTCTGTGAGTACACTGTCACTGTCCTCAGACACACCAGAAGAGGGCATTGGATCCCCATTACAGATGGTTGTGAGCCACCATGTGGTTGCTGGGATTTGAACTCAGGACCTCTGGAAGAGCAGTCAGTGCTCTTAACCGCTGAGCCATCTCTCCAGCCCATCTTAAAAAGCTTTCAAGTATAACAGAAAAGAAAACAACTTTATATTTTAAGAAATGTTGGCTATCGACAGTCAGTCATGGACTGTGCTGGATGTCTGCCGCCACTTCCACCATCGTGCCAGCCCCACAGGTCTGTGAGGTGGGTGACTCTCCAGGATGGGAGACAAGGCAGGTTGGAAGCAGATTGGATCCAGCTTTATTCAGCATTACCATCAGTTATTTGATAATGACAGAACCCAGCTAGGCGCAATTTACATTGATTGAGTCATCATGCCTTTCTTGGGAAGGACAGCAGTCCCAGGGGAAAGCTGCCGTTGAGAAGCTATCTAGCCTTTCGTTCCAGAAAATTCAGCGTAGTGTCACAGCACAGGACCACCAGCCTACACCAGAGAGCTGCATCATCAGCATGGTTGTAGGCCAGCTCAAGATAGCAGTGCCACTGTATTTCAGGGCAGGAGTAGGCAGGCAAAGCAGAGCTCTGTGCCTTCCCAGTGGATGTAACCTGCTTATTGGGGGGACATCCAAAGTGACTGTCCAAAGAAAACAAAACCCATCAAAGTGGCTGCCTAGACCTGCATTGTTTAATATAACAGCCATGAACTTTCCCTTTCCCTCCCTCCTTTTGGTGGTGCTGGATATTGAGTTCAGGCTAACAGATGCTTGTTTACACGGAGCCCCTCCCTTGGCCCCACAATTCTTTCTACGTATTTATTTTTGAGCTCAGGTCTCACTGTGTACCCCTCACTGGCATAGAACTTGCTCTGTAGACCGGAATGTCTCTACACAATTTTAAATTGTGCTAATTAAATTAAAACGTACTTCCTTAGTTGTATAGTTACATTTCTTCCTTCCTTCCTTCCTTCCTTCCTTCCTTCCTTCCTTCCTTCCTTCCTTCCTTTCTTTCTTTCTTTCTTTCTTTCTTTCTTTCTTTCTTTCTGTTTGTTTTTCGAGACAGGGTTTCTCTGTGTAGCCCTGGCTGTCCTGGAACTCACTCTGTAGACCAGGCTGGCCTTGAACTCAGAAATCTGCCTGCCTCTGCCTCCCGAGTGCTGGGATTAAAGGCATGCGCCACCACGCCCGGCTTATTTTATTTTATTTTATTTATTTATTTTGTGTATAGTTACATTTCAAGTGCTTGTGGTCAGTGGCTGTAGTTGCAGAAAATTCTAGTGTCAAGCACTGGTCTAGAGCCATTATGGAAAGGGGACAAGATGAATAGGAACAGGGTGAAGTTGTCCTGCCTAACTCTTGGGCTCCTGTGTCATCCTGAGGTGTAGATAGACCTGCTGTCTGGGCATTTAGAGGTAATCCTCAGATAGCCCTCAATGCTACCACCCAAGCTGGTGCTCCCACTTACTCTCTTTGAGACAAGGTCTTGCTATGTAGACCAAGACCTTTAATTCACAGAGCTCCTCCTGCCTCTGTTTAATAAGTGCTGAGATGAAAAGCATGTACCATCATGACTGGCCCAAACTGGCTCCTCAGGTGCTGGGCAAAGCAAATGAAGTTCCACCTTGTTTATTTCCCTTTTTCTATAAGAAAAAGATAATGAAAAAAATTGTATGTGTGCATGATGGATGTAATGTGCCATAGCGTACATTTGGAGGTTAGAGGAAACCTTGTCTCCTTTCATTTTGACACGGGTCCCAGGGATGCAACTCAGCTCAGCAGGGTTGTAGGGCAAGAACCTTCACTCATTTAAGGTGTGTGTCAGTGTGCCTGGCTCCTTTCATCCTTTTTTATACCCATGTGGCAGAGGTTTATTGTTGGGGCAGAGCTGGGGGGACGGAGACAAAGGGGGAAAAGTGGCAAGATCTTATAGTCAGCCACTTTCCAAAAGCCTCTTCCCAAAGTAGGAAAGACACCCCTTTCACAGCCATATTGGATTCAGGAAGCACTGCTCAGCTGATCTACAGGGGAATGCACGTGGGCATGTGCTGAACCCTACCATGACATAGTCCCAACAGCTGAGACATGGCCAGAGGCTCAGGCAATCTGTCCTGCTTTGGGAAGAGGCTTTTGGAAAGTGTCTGACTTACCACTTCACACCTAGTTTAGATTCCTCATGGTGTTAGTGGCCCAGTTGGAGCTTCAAATGACGGATCCTTGTTTACCTTAATTCTTAGAAAAAAGAGGTGAGCCGAGATGTCGTGGCACAAGCCTTTAATCCCAGCACTTGGGAGGCAGAGGTAGGCAGATTTCTGAGTTCGAGGCCAGCCTGGTCTACAGAGTGAGTTCCAGGACAGCCAGGGCTACACAGAGAAACCCTGTCTCAAATAAAACAAAACAAAACAAAAAACAAAACAACAACAACAAAAATGTTTAAACAAAAAATGTTGAAGAAGAAGAAGAAGAAGAAGAAGGAGAAGAAGAAGGAGAAGAAGAAGAAGAAGAAGAAGAAGAAGAAGAAGAAGAAGAAGAAGAAGAAGAAGAAGAAGAAGAAGAAGAAGAAGAAGCAGAAGAAGAAGAAAGAGGTGAAGCTGGAGCATGCCCATGCATTCACTAGGCCTCATCCTGCTTTTCTGAATTGTGGTTAGAGGTTCGGAGCCTGTCTCTTTCTGTTGCAGTATTATGCTTGTCATTCCCCATTCTACTCCCAACCCCTTATAAAATTGTGATCCTATTGTGAAAAAAAAAATGCAAACTATCACATTTGTCCTGGCTAGTTTTTGTCAACTTGACACAAGGTAGAGAGCTCTCTGAGAGGACGGAACTTCAACTGAGGAACATGCTGCAATCCCATTGACTTGTAGGCCAGGGTGTGGAGTCATTTTCTTGACATAGGATCTGGAATAACCTATAGATATAGGATCATATTGATATAGATACAGGAGGGCCTAGCTCACTGTTGGTGGTGCCACTGCTGGGCAGGTGGCCCTGAGGTGTATAAGAAAGGAAGCCATGGAGAGTGAACCAGTAAACAGCATTCCTCCATGGTTTCTGCACCAGTTCTGGCCTCCTGGTTCCTGCCCTGAGTTCTTTGCTTATGAACCTGAGAGGTGTGTGCTGAAATAAACCTTTCTCTCCGCATGTTGCCTTTTTGGTTGTGGTATCTTATCACAGAAATAGAAACCCTAACTGAGACAGCACTCATGGTCTACTTGTAATTATAGGTATATCTTTTGAAAGATTTTTTAAAATTATTTGTATGTGTATACATATGTCCATGTACAAGGACAGAAACCAGAATAGGGCGTTAGATCCACTGTAACTGGAGTCACAAGTATTGTGAACTATCCCATATGTACTGGGAACCCAGCTCTGCTCCTCTAGAAGAGAAGGAAGCTCTCTTGACCCCTGAGCTGTCCTTTCTAGTTCCTATAATTACTTCTTAAAGCACCATCTGTCATTAGAAATACAGCAGCAGACAATAAAACCTAACACCTTCGATTGCTTCTAGTTTAAACTATAAGCATGCCTATTTTTTCAAATCACATTTTAGGCAGTTTAACTTAAAATAACAGGCATTCACAGTGACAGACAATTCACCATTCTTAATTAAATGGAAAACCCCAGTTTCAAAAAACAAACCTATTTACATGGGGCACACAGAATAGTCAGGTTTACTTAATGGCAACAATTCAGTCTCGTTAATCAGTGACAGGCTGTGAAAGTGTCTTTATCTGGAATAGGAAGAGAAGAAACACCCTGCTACTTTGCACACTTGAATAGCTGAACTGACCAGCACAATCTTGAAAGATATCCTTAGAGAACAACAAAGTTTATCACATTTACCCTTTCAAATGCCTAACACAAGTCAATAATTTCTTCTTGCAGCTGTCCTCAAGTCCTTTTTTCCCTAGGGAGCTGACAATGGCTATGTTAATCAATTCTCTAAGGCTGCCTTTAGACTAGGAGCCTCTGCAGGAGAAGGACTTGTTTCATCTCTCTCTGGCATAGTGTCCCATCACAGGTGTGTGTAGAATTGACTCAGTCCTTAAATGTATTCCATAGCCAGAAGTGTCCATGGTCCATTAATATCAATTGCTATTATCCTTTTCTTTCTTTTTTTTTTTTAAAGATTTATTTTATTTATTATACGTAAGTACACTGTAGCTGTCTTCAGACACTCCAGAAGAGGGAGCCAGATCGGATGGTTGTGAGCCACCATGTGGTTGCTGGGATTTGAACTTATCACCTTCGGAAGAGCAGTCGGGTGCTCTTACCCGCTGAGCCATCTCACCAGCCCCCATCTATTATCCTTTTCTTTCTGGGCAGAATTCTGAAAATAAAGTATCGTTAGTGATATTACTTTACTAGGATTGGCTTTCTTTGAAAGCTACCTATGACTTTCTCAGCAGTTTATTCATTTAAGCATATGCTTTCCAAAACCTTTTAAAAAGATTTATTTATTATTATATGTAAGTACACTGTAGCTGTCTTCAGACACACCAGAAGAGGGTGTCAGATCTCATTAAGGGTGGTTGTGAGCCACCATGTGGTTGCTGGGAATTGAACTCAGAACCTCTGAAAGAGCATTCAGTGCTCTTAACGGCTGAGCCATCTCTCCAACCCCCTTTCCAAAACTTTTTAACCATTGAAGCTTAAAGCTTAACTTTCAGAGCTTGCAATCCTGGCATTTGACAAAACTGGCTTTTATTATTATTATAAATAATTATCTGTATTATCCAGGATGAGGAAGAATTGGCACCCATGTTTAGAACTCTTTTCTGGGGCTGGTGAGATGGCTCAGCGGGTTAGAGCACCCGACTGCTCTTCCGAAGGTGATGAGTTCAAATCCCAGCAACCACATGGTGGCTTACAACCACCCGTAACAAGATCTGATGCCCTCCTCTGGTGCGTCTGAAGTCAGCTACAGCGTACTTATGAAGAATAATAAGAAATGAATCCTTGGATAAGAGACCAACCGGAGCAAGCCAGGCTGTCCGGAGCGAGCAGAGCCGAACGGGGACGGCCGGAACGAGCGGGGCCAAACCGGAGCAAGAGAAGCCGATCGGAGTGGGGCTGGCCGGAGCGAGCGGGGTCGAGCAGAGCGAGCGGGGTTGACCAGAACAAGGGAGAAAAAAAAAAAAAAACTCTTTTCTGTGTTGCTGGGACCTGGACCTGGACCCTCATGCAAGCTGGGTAAGTTCTCTAAAAGAACTATAATATCTGCCTCATATTTTATTTATTTATTTATTTATTTATTTATTTATTTATTTATTTGGTTTTTTTTTTCACGGTTTCTCTGTATAAGAACTATAATCTCTGCCTCATATTTTATTTATTTATTTATTTATTTATTTATTTATTTATTTATTTATTTGGGTTTTTTTTTTTTCACGGTTTCTCTGTATATATAGTCTTGGCTGCTCTCGAACTCACTTTGTAGACCAGGCTGGCTTCGAACTCAGAAATCCACCTGCCTCTGCCTCCCAAGTGCTGGGATTAAAGGCGTGCACCACTAAGCCCGGACATATTTTATTTATTTATTTGCTTCAACACTAACAATTTGTTTTAGGTAGGATCACATTGTTTCAAATATTTTCTTTCTTTTTTTTTTTTTTTTTTTTTAATTTTTGGTTTTTCGAGACAGGGTTTCTCTGTGTAGCCCTGGCTGTCCTGGAACTCACTTTGTAGACCAGGCTGGCCTTGAACTCAGAAATTCGCCTGCCTCTGCCTCCCAAGTGCTGGGATTAAAGGCGTGTGCCACCACGCCCGGCCTCAAATATTTTCAATAGTAATTACATTACCAAAAAGTACCAGCAACATCATTCCCAGAAGTCACAAGGTACACAAGTCACAGGCTTCTGACAAAGTACACTACATTCAATAATGTGCTTTTCCTTTAGGCCCCAATTTGGGGATTAAGTTCTAAGGGGTTTTTTGTTTTGTTTTGTTTTTTACAGTTTTCAATCAGGGAAGATTTTATTGTTTCAAATTTCATGCCTAATAATGTATATGCTGCTCTGTAAATGTTCGTCAGCCAATTTTGCATGTAGTGCCACTTCGCTGTTGTGTCATGGTAACTTTATCACAGGAAATTGTTGCTGAAGATCTGGGAGGGGAATGGGAAAAATGTTGTCTGAATGAACTTTCACCACATGGTTAACATTCATGAGTATCATTTCATTCCCTTCTCTCAAGAGGTGCAGGAACAGTAGATGCTTGGACAGACAGGGCAGTTAGAAGAGTTATGGCATGTAAACCCATCTAACAACATCTATGAATTTTTCATTTGAAATTACCCCAACTTCAGCACCGCCTTTTCTTTAATTAAGAACAGTATTCCTTCCTATGTCCATCAAACTATATTTCCATCTAGCGACCACAGAGACAACTGAGTGCTATGAAATTTGCTCTTGATTATGTTTTCTAAAATCTGGGAGGTGGGGGAAAGAAAATAGGACCTAGGTGAAAAATCACAGCTCATCTCACTGATGCACTGGTGGCAATGAAGAAATGTTGGGCACATGTCTACACAGTTTCTATGGACTTTTTACATCAGAGATCCGAACTCAGCATTTAAAACTCCATTTTAATAGAATTTTGCTTTAGTAGTATATTTGAAAGTCATTGTCCATGTCATTAACCAGTTTGAAAACATAATATTAAAGACTATACAATATTTCAACCTTTGTTAGAATGATTGTTCTTAAAACTTCAACACAAACACTGTAGCATTGTACCTTGGATCTCTTTGCCCATATTTTCTATTTCCTATTTTCCTATTCCTTACATTTGCATTCTAGAATAGAAATAACTGTCAAAATAGTGTTGCTTAAATAAAGAAGGGCAGGTAGGAGGTGGTGATGCAGGAATACAGAGGGAGGCAGATCCCTGTGAATTCAAGGCTAGCCTTATCTACAGAGTGAGTTCCAGGAGAAGAAGGACTATACAGTGACACAGTGAAACCCTATCTTGAAAAAAAAGTAAATAAATAAAATTAAAGAAATCGAGGCCGGGCGTGGTGGTGCATGCTTTTAATCCCAGCACTCGGGAAGTAGAGGCAGGTGGATTTCTGAGTTCGAGGCCAGCCTGGTATACAAAGTGAGTTCCAGGACAGCCAGGGCTTTACAGAGAAACCCTGTCTCAAAAAACCAAAAAAAAAAAAAAAATCGGGGCTGGCGAGATGGCTCAGTGGTTAAGAGCGCCGACTGCTCTTCTGAAGATCCCGAGTTCAAATCCAAGCAACCACATGGTGGCTCACAACCATCCGTAACGAAATCTGATGTCCTCTTGTGGAGTGTCTGAAGACAGCTACAGTGTACTTACATATAATAAATAAATAAAATCTTAAAAAAATTAAAGAAATCTTTTCTATATGTAGGCAATCACAATAATGAATCAAAAAGAAAAAGAACTCTGTGTGTTGGCAATCCCCATAGTCAGGAGGATCATACAGTCTGTGTCATGAAAGAAGGAAAAAAAAGCAATATGGCTCAGCAGGTAAAGGTGCCTGCTGCCAACTCGGACCTCCTGAATTTAATCCTTGGAATGTACACAGTAGGAGAGAACTGATTCTTGCAAGTTGTCCTCTCACTTCCACAGAAGAACCGTAGCACATTGTACACACATACACATACATGCATGTACATCCACACAAGATAATGACAAATGATTAAAAATTTTAAATTAATTAACTAGTTAATTAACCAGGTGGTGGTGGTGCACGCCTTTAATCCCAGCACTTGGGAGGCAGAGGCAGGCATATTTCTGAGTTTGAGGCCAGCTAGGTCTACAGAGTGAGTTCCAGGACAGCCAGGGCTACACAGAGAAACCCTGTCTTGAAAAACAAAACAAAACAAAACAAAACAAAACACCAAAAAAACCCCCACTTGTTGGCATCCACAATAATTAACTTATAATGGGTAGGAGCTGCCCACGGCCAATTCCTAGACAAGGAAAGGAGCTATGGCATCAGAGTGAAGATGGTAGTGTGAGCCCCACAGTCCAGTTTACTTTTGGACCGGGAAAGGTGAGTGTGTCTTCTAAGTCCTGTGAAGATCCTTATTACAAAGGGAGAACATTTTCTTGAATTTCAGTGCTTTTGGATTAATCTGTATTAGAATTCTGAATTCAGGACTCGGTGGGAATTTCAGTGTTATGTCTCACGTCAGTGGTCCTGCTTCTTGTAGACAGACACTTTTCTCTGTTGAAGTGTGAGTGTCTTTCTACACGTTACCTTCCTGTTTTGGAATGGAAAAGCCAGCTATCCCTTTGCTCTGTCTTTCACACTTAGTCACGAGCAGCTCTTAGGATGCCACTGTCAGGCTTGCTTCTCCAAGATGAAAACAATGGACATGACTCTTGTGCTGCAATCTGATCTCTGTATTATTATTATTATCATCCCAGTATGCAAACAGATGTGAATGTTTAATGTAAAACAGGTGCTTGGGTGTGTATTTGTGAATTCTTTCCCTTTAGTTCCAAATTAAAAGATTAAATAATACAAAGACTATGTGGCTTCTAGATTTTTTAGTGTCTTTTTAAAAAAAGATATTTTCTTTATTTACATTTCTTTTTTTTTTCTTTTTTGGTTTTTCGAGACAGGGTTTCTCTGTATTGCCTTGGCTGTCCTGGAACTCACTTTGTAGACCAGGCTGGCCTCAAATTCAGAAATCTGCCTGCCTCTGCCTCCCAAGTGCTGGGATTAAAGGTGTGCGCCACCATGCCCGGCTTTATTTACATTTCAAATGTTACCCCCTTACTAGTTTCCCCTCCGAAAACCTCCTATCCCCTCCTTCCTCCCCCTGCTCACCAACCTATCCACTCCCATTTCCTGGTCCTGGCATTCCCCTACACTGGGGCATAGAGCCTTCACAGGACCAGGGGCCTCTCCTCACACTGATGACCAACTAGGCCATCCTCTGCTACATATGCAACTGGAGCCATCAGTCCCACCAAGTGTATTCTTTGGTTGGTGTGGTGGTTTAGTCCCTGGGAGCTCTGGGAGGCTCTGGGGGTACTGGTTAGTTCATATTGTTGTTCCTCCTATGGGGCTACAAACCCCTTCATCTCCTTGGGTACTTTCTTTAGCTCCTTCATTGGGGAACATTTGCTCAGTCCAATGGATGGCTGTGAGCATCCACTTCTGTCTTTGTCAGGCACTGGCAGAGCCCCTCAGGAGACAGCTATATCAGGCTCCTGTCAGCAAGCACTTGTTGGCATCCACAATAGTGTCTGGTTTGGGTAGTTGTTTATTGTAGGAAGCGGCAGTTGCTCCAGAATGGCAGTTGCTCCAGAATGGCAGTTGCTCCGGAATGGCAGTTGCTCCAGAATGGCAGTTGCTCCGGAATGGCAGTTGCTCCAGAATGGTAGTTGCTACGGAATGGCAGTTGCTCCAGAATGGCAGTTGCTACGGAATGGCAGTTGCTCCAGAATGGCAGTTGCTCCAGAATGGCAGTTGCTCCAGAATGGCAGTTGCNTTGCTCCGGAATGGCAGTTGCTCAGGAATGGCAGTTGCTCAGGAATGGCAGTTGCTCAGGAATGGCAGTTGCTCCAGAATGGCAGTTGCTCCAGAATGGCAGTTGCTCAGGAATGGCAGTTGCTCCAGAATGGCAGTTGCTCAGGAATGGCAGTTGCTCAGGAATGGCAGTTGCTCAGGAATGGCAGTTGCTCCAGAATGGCAGTTGCTCCAGAATGGCAGTTGCTCAGGAATGGCAGTTGCTCAGGAATGGCAGTTGCTCCAGAATGGCAGTTGCTCCGGAATGGCAGTTGCTCAGGAATGGCAGTTGCTCCGGAATGGCAGTTGCTCAGGAATGGCAGTTGCTCCGGAAAACCCAGGCTCCCTCTTCAGGCCCTCCTCAAGCAATAGCCCCTCTCGAACGGGCAATATGCTAATGAGGTGTGGCTTGTGATACCAATGAATGGGCAATATGCTAATGGGTGTGGCTTGGTGCACCAATCAGCATCCACTAAGACACCCTCCCCCCTTCCCTGGGAGAGTATAAAAGCAGCAGCTCTGCTGCTGTCCTGGGTCCCGGGAATCTACAAGCAAGGTGCTCCTGAATAAAACTGACTGAGAAGATCCCGGTGGTGGCGTGCCGCAGTTTATGCGATGGATCCCCAGGTGAGGCAGTCTCTGGATGGTCGTTCCTTCAGTCTCTGCTCCACACTTTGTCTCTGTAACTCCTTCCATGGGAATTTTGTTCTCCCTTCTAAGAAGGATCGAAGTATCCACACTTTCGTCTTTCTTCTTCTTGAGTTTCCTGTCTTTTGCAAATTGTATCGTGGGTATTCCAAGCTTCTGGGCTAATATCCACTTATCAGTGAGTGCATATTATGTGTGTTCTGTTGTGATTGGGTTACTTCACTCAGGATGATATCCTCCAGATCCATCCATTTGCCTAAGAATTTCATAAATTTATTGTTTTTAATAGCTGAGTAGTACTCCATTGTGTAAATGTACCACATTTTTGGTATTCATTCCTCTGTTGAGAGACATATTTAAAAAATCCCCCCCCAAAAAAAAGCCAGGCGTGGTGGTGCATGCCTTTAATCCCAGCGCTTGGGAGGCAGAGGCAGGCAGATTTCTTGAGTTTAAGGCCAACCTGGTCTACAAAGTGTGTTCCAGGACAGCCAGGGCTATACAGAGAAACCCTGTCTCAAAAAACCAAAAAAAAAAAAAAAGTTTTCTAGGATTGGTGAGTTGGATTAGTGGGTAAAGGCAGCCACTAAAGCCTGAAAATCCAAGTTTGATCCCTGGGTCCCATGCAGTAGAAGGACAGAACTGACTCCAGAACGTTGTCCTGTCCATCTTTATTTTTAAATAATAATAATAATAATAATAATAATAATAATAATAATAATAATAATAATATTTTGGTTTTTCAAGACAGGGTTTCTCTGTGTAGCCCTGGCTGTCCTGGCACTCACTTTGTAGACCAGGCTGGCTTCGAACTCAGAAATCCACCTGCCTCTGCCTCCCAAGTGCTGGGATTAAAGGCATGTGCTACCATCACCTAGACTTAATTTATTTTCTAAAAAGTCTCCTAAATTTTGTCCTTATTATGCTAGTGCAGTTCAGACTGAAGTAGTAAATTGTAGGTATTTGCTTATATTTAAATTAAAGAGGTGATAAAATGTTTATAGTGGCATACAGAGATGCTATTTTTAAAAAACAAACCCTCTAAAATATACTTAAGATAGTCTGTGTATACCACTCTAGCCTTAATCTCACAAACTTGCTCTTCAGCCTCCCTAAGAGTAAAATTACAAGTTCATACCACCATACCCAGTCTATATTTGTAGAGTTCAGATCCCAAGAACCCCCATAAATGCTGGGTGGGTGTGGCAGCCTGTATATACTTCTGGGGCACAAAGACAAACCAGATCCCTGATGCAATCTGACCAGTCAGAGTGGCCTGTATTAGCAAGCTGGTAGAGGAATTTGGTAGCACGTAAGGGTCTTCTCTATGTTATGGGCTTTGTGAGCATGCAAACTGCAGTATTAAAGGGGTTGTGGAGAACACCTAAGCCTTGGCACTGTGAGAGGCCAGGAGACAACACTGGTGAAGGGACTGCCTCAGTTGCAATGGGAAGCCTAGAGCTGAAGATCTTGATGCTTGTCACCAAATAGCATAATTAGAATCAGTACAGATATGCCAGGCCGTTTGTAAAGGTGAAGCCTCAGTTATAGTGGAGACCATAGCTTATTGGAGGCACCACTACGAGGCACTTGCCCAAAACAGTGGCAGGTGAAAAGTGGAGCTGGCCTGAGTTTGCAAGACTGCAAAACCAGACAAGTCGGGTGTGGTGAGAATTTTGGTTTCTTTAAAAACGCAGAAATAGCTTTTTTTCTTCTCCGGGAAAACACCAAATGGCGGATGACGCCGGTGCAGCGGGAGGGCCCGGAGGACCCGGGGGCCCAGGATTAGGAGGCCGCGGCGGCTTCCGTGGAGGATTCGGCAGCGGTCTTAGGGGCTGCGGGGCTCGTGGAGGTAAAGCTGAAGACAAGGAGTGGATCCCCGTCACCAAGCTGGGCCGCCTAGTTAAGGACATGAAGATCAAGTCTTTGGAGGAGATCTACCTCTTCTCCCTGCCCATTAAGGAGTCTGAGATAATTGACTTTTTCCTGGGTGCATCCCTAAAGGATGAGGTTCTGAAAATCATGCCAGTGCAGAAGCAGACTCGGGCTGGCCAGCGGACCAGGTTTAAGGCATTCGTCGCTATTGGGGACTACAATGGTCACGTTGGTCTTGGTGTTAAGTGCTNCCTGGGTGCATCCCTAAAGGTTGAGGTTCTGAAAATCATGCCAGTGCAGAAGCAGACTCGGGCTGGCCAGCGGACCAGGTTTAAGGCATTCGTCGCTATTGGGGACTACAATGGTCACGTTGGTCTTGGTGTTAAGTGCTCCAAGGAGGTTGCCACTGCCATCAGAGGGGCCATCATCTTGGCCAAGCTTTCCATCGTCTCTGTTCGGAGAGGCTACTGGGGGAACAAGATTGGCAAGCCCACATTGTTCCATGCAAGGTGACAGGCCGCTGTGGCTCTGTGCTGGTGCGTCTCATCCCTGCCCCCAGAGGCACTGGCATTGTCTCTGCTCCTGTGCCCAAGAAGCTCCTGATGATGGCCGGTATAGATGACTGCTACACTTCAGCCAGAGGCTGTACTGCCACCCTGGGCAACTTTGCCAAGGCCACCTTTGATGCCATTTCCAAGACTTACAGCTACCTGACCCACGACCTCTGGAAAGAGACTGTCTTCACCAAGTCTCCTTATCAGGAATTCACTGATCATCTTGTGAAAACCCACACCAGAGTCTCTGTTCAGAGGACCCAGGCTCTAGCTGTGGCTATCACATAAGAGTTTTGTACAAGAAAAATAAAGGAATTAAGTCTGTTAAAAAAAAAAAAAAACGCAGAAATAAGCCGGGCCTTGTGGAGCACGCCTTTAATCCCAGCACTCAGGAGGCAGAGGCGGGCGGATTTCTGAGTTCGAGGTCAGCCTGGTCTACAAAGTTAGTTCCAGGACAGCCAGGGCTATACAGAGAAATCCTGTCTCGAAAAACAAACGAACAAACAAACAAACAAACAAAGTCCTCCCTCTCTGGCTACAGGAGTTGGCCACTTCAGTTTTTATATCTTCCTTCCCAATGCAGTCTCCCCCTTCTCTGAGGACACTAGGGGGAGGGACTTGTAAGGGAGGGACTGGGAGGAGAGAAGGAAGTAGGGCTGTGACAGGGATGTAAAATGAATAAAAAATAAATTATTGAGGAAAAAAAGACAAAAAAACGGAATGTGTTTTTTATTGTGGTATTGATATTAATGAGATCTTGAGGATGAAAGAAACAAAAGGTTGTGGTTGATCAGTGGTATATTGGTGTGTCAAATTGGCAAGCAGTCAGTCGTCTGATTAGGTTTTTTGCCAGCTTGACAGAAGTTAGAGTCACCTAGGAAAAGGGACCTCAACTGAGAAAGTGTCTCCATCAGATTTCCTGAAGCCAAGTTTGTAGAGAATTTTCTTGATAATTATTGATGTGGGAGAGCCCAGTATAATGTAGGCAGTGCCACCCCTGGGCTGCCTGTCCTGAACATTATCAAAAAGGAAGCTGAACAAACTATGAGGGGCAAGCCAGGAAGTAATGTTCCTTCCTGGTCTCTGCTCCAGCCTTGCCTCCGTGTTCCCACCCTGCTTGAGTTTCTGCCTTTGTTTTCCTCTATAGTGGACTGTGAGCAGGACTTGTAGACCAAATTAGCCCTTTCTTCTCCAAGTAGTTTTTTTTTAATATTTATTTTATTTATTATATGTAAAGACACTGTAGCTGTCTTCAGACACTCCAGAAGAGGGCACCAGATCTCGTTAAGGATGGTTGTGAGCCACCATGTGGATGCTGGGATTTGAACTTATCACCTTCGGAAGAGCAGTCAGGTGCTCTTACCCGCTGAGCCATCTCACCAGCCCCTCTCCAAGTAGTTTTGATTGTGATGTCTGTAATACAGTAATAGAAAGTGAGTAGGATTCTTCAGAACCAGTCCTATATATGGAGGTAGAGTTTCAACAAGTTTAAATGTGAGATACAGATTTAGGAATACATCAGCTCAGATTCAGAGCCACAGTACTGTGTGAGATCTCTTAAGAAGACAATATAGAGAGAGCAGAAAGTTAAAGGGGAAATCCAGGCTACTCTATTGTTTAGGGCTCAGTGAAGTGGGAGAAAAAGTGAAAGAAAAGTAAAATCATAAGAGTAGTTCTATATAAAAATCATGAAGAAGCCGGGCGTGGTGGCGCACGCCTTTAATCCCAGCCAGCACTCAGGAGGCAGAGGCAGAGGCAGGCGGATTTCTGAGTTTGAGTCCAGCCTGGTCTACAAAGTGAGTTCCAGGACAGCCAGGGCTATACAGAGAAACTCTGTCTCGAAAAACAAAAAACAACAACAAGAAAAAAAAAATCATGAAGAAAAGAATGCCAAGAGACAATCACCAGTCAATTAAACCAAATGCTGCTGAACAGCGAAGAAACTCAAGGACTGAACAATGACCATTGGATCTAGAAATGTGGAGCTCACTGTGGATCTTCCAAATCACCATTTCATTGGAGTCACAGGGAAGAAAAGCAGGCTGAGTTATATTTAAGAATAAACAAATCCTCAGAGACTAAGTTTCCACAAGGAATATTGTAGAAACCATATGGAGAATTTTTGACTAGAAGCTTCTAGAGGTTAAGAAAACACAGACTTGGCCGGGCGTGGTGGCGCATGCCTTTAATCCTAGCACTCGGGACGCAGAGGCAGGCAGATTTGAGTTCGAGACCAGCCTGGTCTACAAAGTGAGTGCCAGGACAGCCAGGGCTATACAGAGAAACCCTGTCTCAAGGAAAAGAAAGAAAGAAAGAAAGAAAGAAAGAAAGAAAGAAAGAAAGAAAGAAAGAAAGAAAGAAAGAAAGAAAGAAAACAAACACACACTTTATGTACCTGACACAGTTCTTTCCACCTGATGAATATGCAAGAAATATTTCTTAAACGCAACTAACTTACATGCTGCTTCTATTCCCTTTCTCTGGGCACTGTGTTCAAGTCAGAAGGGTGGCACAGTCGTGGCATATTGATATGGTATGCTTTCTGCATATCACAGGCCACATAGTAAATGTACCTTCAAAATGGGTCTGTAATCATGAAGTCAAAGTCCCTCTGAACCATACTCAAAGAACTGCTCTTGGATATTTAAGGATCACTGGGAACTTTCAAATGGTCACCTCTTAGTCATTTACTATTTATTAAAGATTAAAACCTAACATGACTTCCCAGGCCAAAGTGATCACATAAATGAGGTAAATGTGAAGGTAGGGACTATGGTGATCAGAAGACAATAGGTACTGATTATTTCCAAGAGATTAATGGCCAATTGTGTAACTGTTGTCTTCATAAACCTGGAAAATAATTTTATAGAGAAATTTAATTTTTCAATGCTCTTCAATTTAACAGACATATGTATGTATATATAGCTGCACACATATACTGTAGGCTAAATAAAATAAATCTGTTGACCACATTTAACCTATGAATTGTGGATTTGTGATCTCTGTTTTAGAGCAATTTTGATTCTTGTTGCCAGCCTGCCAGAAATCTTTCCACTATAATACCTGCTCCGATTTTCACTAAAAATACAAACTTGGCTTTTTTTTTTTTTAACATCAAGAACTATCAGAGGTTGTTCCTTTTTTTTTGTTAAACAAGAAATGGTTTATAGTCAAAGTCTTTATCTTCTTAGCTATTTTAGGGTATGATAACAGAATTATTTTCCTCCAGATTCTGTGGTACACGGGTAGTAAATGATATCCCAGGGCTTGGAGATTTTCTTTTCTTTTCTTTAAAATAACTTTCTTGTGTATTTTCTTTTTTAAAAAATAAGATTAGTTTATATTAGTTTATTATATCTAAGTACACTGTAGCTGTCTTCAGATGCACCAGAAGAGGGCGTCAGATCTCATTACAGATGGTTGTGGGATTTGAACTCAGGACCTTCAGAAGAGCAGTTGGTGCTCTTAACCACTGAGCCATCTCTCCAGCCCGGAGATTTTCTTAAAAATACACATCCAATATTTTTCTGAATGAAAAAAGACAAAGAAATAAAGGAGGACATGACTATGGAGACGATTTTAATGTAGATACAAGAGTGAAAGTAGAGAGGGGGAAAAATCGTGGATGGAAATATCTGACAGGGTAAACTGGACCATGAGAAGAAAGAGGAGGAGGAGCAAGAGATGTGCAGCCTGGGCCAGGGCCAAGGCCAAGGCCAAGGTCAAGGTCAAGGTCAAGGGAGTGGTGTAGCCAAAAAACGGCTATATATATATATATATATATATGTTTTTTTCAAGACAGGGTTTCTCTGTATAGCCTTGGCTGTCCTGGAACTCACTCTGTAGACCAGGCTGGCCTCGAACTCAGAAATCCACCTGCCTCTGCCTCCCAAGTACTGGGATTAAAGTCGTGTGCCACCACGCCCGGCTGTATTTTTGTAATAATCAGGGTTAGGGAAAGAGAAATGGAAGACCGCCCCTGGGAGCTGGAGGTTTAGGATAGGGGGCAGGGTGAGAAATGCTGTGCGGAGCCACAGGTACTGAGTAATGCTGCGAGAACTGGGAGGAGCCACAGGCGCGGAGCACCTCCCAGGGAACTGGCTTTGACCTCACTTTGATATGTTAATAGGTATCTCAGCCTGCTGTCTGGGGTTTCTGAGACCTAACACTTCACACTATATAGCACAGCTGACTTTCACTTCAGTCAAGGACATGGTTTTTTGTTTGTTTGTTTGTTTTTTGTTTTTTTTTTTTTTCGAGACAGGGTTTCTCTGTGTAGCTCTGGCTGGCCTGGAACTCACTTTGTAGACCAGGCTGGCCTGGAATTTAGAAATCCACCTGCCTCTGCCTCCCAAGTGCTGGGATTAAAGGTGTGTGCCACCACTGCCCGGCACATGTTTTTGTTTGTTTGCTGGATGAAAGGTCAGGAAAAAAAAAGATTTAAATTAGTTTGGGGCTACTAAATTGGCAGAGGAGAACATTTTTCATTCATTTGTTCATTAATTTATTCTCTTGTGTTTTGTTTTGGGTTTCTCTGCGTAGCCCTGGCTGTCCTGAAACTTGCTCTCTAGATCTGTCTGGCCTGCCTGCTTGTCTCCTGAGTGCTAGGATTAAAGGCAAGTGCCACCATAATATCTATTTTTAAACATGCCCCCCCCCCCCGCCAGAGAGCAAGAGAGAGAGAGAGAGAGAATCAAAGACATGCATGCCTTTTATAAATAAGTTGCCTTTATTATCCCTTAAAATCTGTCAAATACTTACTTTACCCTTCTGATAACTTTGGGTTAATTGGTTGAATCTGTGGCCCGATCGCCACTTGATTTTGGGTTGGCTTTAGAATTTGCAGTTGCTAGCTTAGGGTTCCTGGTTTTTTGGTTTGTTTGTATGTTTGATTGTTTGTTTTTTGTTTGTCTGTTTTTCGAGACAGGGTTTCTCTGTGTAGCCTTGTCTGTCCTGGAACTCAATCTGTAGACCAGGCTGGCCTCGAACTCAGAAATCTGCCTGCCTCTGCCTCCCAAGTGCTGCAATAGGTTAGGCTTCTTAATAGTTCCAGGGAGCATAGTATTTTTTATTGGAAACTTAGACTATCCAAATTAATAGAACCTTCTTTGCACCCCCTAGTGTGTATTACATCATTTAATTGCACAACCTCACAATGAGTTAGCTGCTATCACTATCATCATCATTTTCAGATGAGAAAATAGAAGGTCTAGGTAGCAGAATTACTTGTCCAAAACTACAACTCAAAGAAGTGGTAAATCTGGGATTGGAACTTCAGTAGTAGGGCTCTGAAGATAAACACTTTACCATTATATTTCTTAGTGAAACTTGTAGTTAATTAGGATATTGGAAAGAAAAGTCAAGCCAATCTGCTGGCTGTTAATCAGTCAGAGAGGAAAGAAAGGCAAAGAAAGGGCATTAGGTATGTATGCGAGGGACTGTTTGAGCAATTTTATAACCTTATTTTGATGCAAGGTTAGCAAAAGCACTTACCTTCCTTCACCAGTACGAGGACATAAGGCTATTTAGTGTCAAGAAGAAAAAAAAAGCCTTATTAGAGCAAGAAGTTGGGCTGTCGAGATGGCTCAGCAGGTAAGAGCACTGACTGCTCTTCTTAAGGTCCTGAGTTCAAATTCCAGTAACCACATGGTGGCTCACAACCACCTGTAATGAGATCTGACACCCTCTTCTGGTGCATCTAATGTCAGCTACAGTGTACTTATGTATAATAATAAAATAAATCTTTAAAAAAAGAGAGAAAGAAGTTTTAGCAGGGCAGTGGTGGCGCACACCTTTAGTCCCAGCACTTGGGAGGTGGAGGCAGGAGGATTTCTCAGTTTGAGGCCAGCCTGGTTTACAGAGTGAGTTCCAGGACAGCCAAGGCTACACAGAGAAACCCTGTCTGGTAAAAACAAGCAAACAAACAAAAAAGAAAGAAAGAAAGAAAGAAAGAAAGAAAGAAAGAAAGAAAGAAGTTTTTTAAGATTTGTCTTAAGCAATTATCAACATGTTTTCAAGTGCTTAGCCATCATATGTTCGAAACAGATGCTTACAGATGTTACCAGACCCAAGTCTCCAGACTTCTGTTAATGAATGCCCTGAATCTTAGCTGAAACTTTTCATCTAGTTTGCTATTATAAACTTGCAACGTACCTAGCCCCCCCCCCCCAAAAAAAAAAGTGTTCCATAAACTCTTCTCAGAAGAAGGAATGAGCCTGGCAGTGGTGGTATGCACCTTTAATCCCAGCACTCAGGAGGCAGAGGTAGGTGGATCTCTGAGTTCAAGGCCAGCCTGGTATACACCGTGAGTTCCCGGAGAGCCAGGCTACACAGAGAAACTCTCTCTCAAACAACATCAAGCAAAACAAACAAAAACCTAATAAATAATAATAATAGATATTATCCAATATATCTGTGAAGATACTGCCCATAATATCTTTAAAGGAGTATTTATTGGCTCCACACTATACGGCAGCCACTATTCAGTATGTTAAGGATAGGTAAATTCCTATGCTCACAAGACTCTGCTGTTATAAACTTGCAAATTCCAAGTTCCAGATGCTGGAGAGTTGGTTCAGTGGTTAAGAGCATTGGCTGGTCTTCCAAAGGACCCAGATTCAAGTCCCAGCACCCAGATGGCAACTCACAACTGTCTGTTACTGCAGTTCTAGGGAATCTGACAACATTACACACACATACAAGCAGGTAGAACACCAATATACATAAAATATAAATAAACCATCTTTAAAAAAAACTTGCGAATACCATTCATTGAAATTGTGACCAGTGTTGTGGTAAAACTAAGATGGGATGAGGTCTCCTGTGTTCTGTGAGTTAATATTGGATATAGGACATGGAGTGAACAAAACAGAAAGGTAACACGGAGGGCAAACTGAGACAGATCTTAGCATACCGAACTAAAACCACCAGCACATCTGCCACTGTGAACAGGTTGCTTAGAAATTGGTGGGGAGGGACAGATCTTCTTTCTAGTAGAATTTGGATTCTACATGCAATAGGAATCAAAGATTTTTACAAAAGAAGTACCTCTTGTTCAGGTTTGCTATTAAAATTTGCCCTGTAAAACCGTTTTCTTTTCTTTTTTTTTTTTTTTTTTTTTGGTTTTTCGAGACAGGGTTTCTCTGTCTAGCCCTGGCTGTGCTGGAACTCACTCTGTTGACCAGGCTGGCCTTGAACTCAGAAATCTGCCTGCCTCTGCCTCCCGAGTGCTTGCATTAAAGGCGTGCGCCACCATGCCCGGCTGTAAAACTGTTTTCTAACTAGAGAAGGATTTTAGAGGAGTCAATGAAGAAAAGCTAGAGATCTTTGAGGAGACTCATCTAGTTGAGGCCAGAGCCTGAGAAGTAGTAGAAACCCTGAGAAGTGGTCAACGGGACACATTTTAAAGATACCGACAAAAGGATTTTCCGAAGAATTAAAAGTGGCCCTAGAGGGAGAGAGTCAAAGTTGGCTCCGGGATGGTTTGCTCTGAAACCAGGTGCTATCATTAACTGAACTGGGAAATGGCAACAAATGTAACTTCTTATGGGTAGTGTGGGCTTCCAGTTTAAGCTGGTGAGGTCCTCCATGCTTTTCTGACTTTTGATTTGCCTGATCCAGGAGTGGGGGTTATGGTCTGGAAGGCTTTTTTGTTGTTTGTTTGTTTGTTTTTCGAGACAGGGTTTCTCTGTATAGCCCTGGCTGTCCTCGAAATCACTCTGTAGACCAGGCTGGCCTCGAACTCAGAAATCCGCCTGCCTCTGCCTCCCAAGTGCGCCACCACGCCGGGCTCCGGAAAGCTTTTTATGGTTTGTTAAAGGTATCACACAGATTTCTGGGAATCACTACTGTTCTTTTTCCAGGCTTGTTAGAAATTTGGAGAATCACACGGATGAAAGATGAAGACATTATCTCCCACCTCTGTCAGGCATAACTGAAGAAGCCCCAAGGTTAGGAGAGCTTTAAAGCCCCTAAGTCTAGACAGTGCACGAGAGTGGGCGGTGCCAAGCAGGGCGTTACGGGAACTTTCTTGGAGTTCTGGCGGCTTAGGAGAGCTTTCGCCGGAGACGAAGTTAAGAGACCTGGGTGTGGTGCGGTGAGGTTGGGCCTGGTTTGTCCGGAAAGAGTTTGGGTGGGGTACAGTGGGCCAGCTTCGGGCCAGAGGTAGGGAGGGGAGGTAACAAGGAGGTAACCCCAGCTTCAGAAACCCAACAAAAATGTCCGGGGCATTGTTAAAAAGGCCCCAGGATTTTGTCCGCCCATCAGAGGAGGAAAAGCTAAGTTGTGTGATGCAGCTTTAAAGGGGCTGGTGATTGACAGAATGTGTAGCAGTGGATGGGGTGGAGCCGCTGGGTGGGGTCTGGGACAGGCAGCTGGGAGAAACCAAAAGGGAAAAAAAGAAAACCATTGCCCCTGAAATCCTTAAGGCTGGGCGAGGGACGCTCGTGCGAAAGAGGGGAGAGGAGGGTTTTAGATCTCACCACCACTCCGGCCACCGGCTAACTCCCTCATACCCTTCTGTCTCGCCTTAAGAGCAGTAATATCTAGTGTACCGGCATCTCCCTAAGTCTCCCTGGGCTCGGTTCGTGGTGCGAGGCAGCGAGGACCCCGTGCGTGCGCTGCCCCCGGCAGGGGCTGCAAGGAGAGGATGCCTTCGGAGGCGCGGAACCTCAAAGTAAGTCCCTTTCATTTTGCCCGGCCAGTACCTCGCTTTCCGCTGCCCTCCGGGGGTCTCGGAGGGGGCGGGGACATGGCCGCAGTTCTGCTGGTGGCTCACTCCAGGAGGAAAGAAGGGTGGGGCAGGGTGGAGTAGGGCGGAGGAGAGGGGTGGAGGGTGGTGCTCTGGTGCCCAGAGTGGCCACGCGGCTAGCTCGTGCGCACTGAAGCGTGTTGTGTGTTTACAGCCTCTATTTCCACTCCTGATGTTCCTATCATCCTTCTGGCATTCTTTCTTTTTGTCACACTCCAGCATCCCTATCAGGTTGCTCGAAACCTCTAGCTTCAAGCTGGGAGGGCTCCATCTTGCCTGGCTTCTTAAAGGGACAGTGCACAATTTTCCCTAAGGGATGTCTATACTTGGATTGGAAATTCAGTTTAAAGAATATCAGTGTCTTACCTTGTTGTAACACTGTCTGTTTATTGGAAGGAATTTATGTGCAGAGGACAGCTCCTCCCTCTCCCAGGTTACCCTTCAAACTTGGTTCTAACATCCAGTGGATTTTTAGAAGGTGCAGTGTGGGTATTCATGCCAATATGCACATTAGTTACCCACAGAGTCAGTGGGTTCTGTAGTTTTAGCTGAAGGGTAGCATTTCCATTCAGATGCAATATGACTGTGTAGATGACTTTGAGCTAATTAATCAATTCTACCAATATTTATTTAATGCTAACTTCATTGCCTGTGGCAGGCAGATCATGCAGCGGGACATTGTGTGTAAGATCTCAAGGCCCTGCAGAATGTTGCTATGGACTCCTTTTTTAGCTGATTGGTGGCCAAGATCTCCCTGGTTAGGGAGAGGAATGTGGAATTTGATTCCAACATTTGCCAACCATCTCTAACATATACTCTCCTAGTTCACATGTATTTTCACATGTGTGCTGGGAATCCATATACTCAAAGGAACTGGGAGCTCAGGTTGGAAAACATGTAGCAAGTCAAATGGCTTGCAAAGTGGGTGTGGTGGTGTGTGCCAGGCTGGAGGCAGAGGCAGAGGCAGAGGCAGAGGCAGAGGCAGAGGCAGAGGCAGAGGCAGAGGCAGAGGCAGAGGCAGAGGCAGAGGCAGAGGCAGAGGCAGAGGCAGAGGCAGAGGCAGAGGCAGAGGCAGAGGCAGAGGCAGAGGCAGAGGCAGAGGCAGAGGCAGAGGCAGAGGCAGAGGCAGAGGCAGAGGCAGAGGCA